>WHPX01000017.1:0-342762 GCA_011057435.1 Actinia equina
TGAAATTTCCGATAAATAGAAAACGTACCTATACAATCCCATCTATTGAATGGCCTCCATGCTCAAGAATCTGATTGGATGGACATTGCTACTGCACTTTGATTGTTTCCAACCCACCAATGTTTAGTGAGTTTTATGCCTGTGAAAATAAGTCATATTTCCCTTGTGAAGATTCTAGCGACCTAAATCCCACCAATAAAGATGGTGTTACAAGAGACGAATTGTAACGTCGATTTTTTTCGAGCAACAATATTGCTCGAAAAGTTGTCCTCGTGTAACACGGCGCGCAGTTACGATTTCGAACGATCTTTTGTTGCGGCAACATTTTGCAGGTTTTTGAACGAGCTTCAAAACTCACAACGTTGTTACCATCGATTTGTGTTGCCACGCACGCCATGTTACACGAGGCAAACTTCTAACGCAACAACGTTGCGCTAAAAATAATCTCGTGTAACATCACCTGGTGCGGTAATACGGGTAACATAATCGCACATTATTGCGATGCAATTTGCAGAGCAAATGTTGCTCGTGCTGTTGTGTGTTATGTACACGAGTTGATTTTACGCCGCAACGTTGGCGTAAAAGTTGGCTCGTGTAACATGGCGCGCCAGTTACGATTTCGAACGATCTTTGTTGCGGCAAACATTTTGCAGGTTTTTGAAAGACCTTCAAAACTCACAACATTGTTGCCATCGATTTGTGTTGCCGAGCGCGCCATGTTACACGAAGCCAACTCTTAACACAACGTTGCGCTGAAAATCGTCTCGTGCAACATCCATTAAAATCCCATTTCTTCTCAGGTGCTTAAAACTCATTTCCCATTATTCCCACGCCATTCATATTTAGCTAAGCCGTAGTTTCTTACTTGTATCTCATTACCTGAAATTCTCGAGATACTTTAATTCACGAATTTGAAAGTCACCTAATTCGCTTAAACTGGAAGATTTCGGAGGTCAGTATTTTGCGAAACTTAAATTTTATGATTTCGGGAGTTCAGTATAAACTTAAATTTTACGATTCGGAGTTCAGTATTTTGCGAAACTTAAATTTACGACTCGGAGTTCAGTATTTGCGAAACTTAAATTTACGATTTCGGAGTTCAGTATTTTGCGAAACTTAAATTTTACGATTTCGGAGTTCAGTATTTTGCGAAACTTAAATTTTACGATTTCGGAGTTCAGTATTTTGCGAAACTTAAATTTTACGATTTCGGAGTTCAGTATTTTGCGAAACTTAAATTTTATGATTCTGGAGTTCACGTATTTTGAGAAACTATTTTATGATTTCGGAGTTCAGTATTTTGAGAAACTATTTTATGATTTCGGAGGTCAGTATTTCACAACACTTAAATGTCACTTAGGATTTCGCAAAATTTCATTGAATAAATATTCCATCGTTGGTTTCTATTTTACGTAACGTAACAACAAGACGTAAATAGTTCACGTAGTAATGTATGTAGTCTTAGTGTTAAAATCTATAGTAGTAGAGATTTCTCTTTTCATTGCGCATTCAACGCACTGATTCAAACAAAGACGCGACAGGGTAATCCGGCAATTCTCTATTTTCACATCCCCATAATGCCTTGCGTTTTTGGGGGGCAACTAATCAAAAAAACTGTCCCAAATTGAAAGGTTACTTAATTGAATTTATACTATACCTGCTTTTATCTGTACAAGACTGATTATCAGTTTATTCCAAGTTATTTTTGCGTGTACAGATCATCAAGAGTTTTGGTCTTACAGAAAATGTATTGACTTACGAAAAAATGTTTAAAATTTACCTTAAACGTCTTCAAGCTTCTATCTTTTTCTGTTTTTTACTTCTTCATTTTATTTTTGGATACCAACAAGGTAGTTGTCAACATTGTCTGATCAGCCTTCAGCAAAATAAGTGGGTTTTTACTCTCTGGTTGCCCCCCAAAGACGCAAAGTATTATGGGGATGTGAAACTAGAGAATAGACTTCACATGAGCCAAACCTAACAAGGCGGTCATCTTTGATGTCATTAGGTTCGGCTCATATGAAGTTCGACGTTTGACATAAGCCTAACATCAATCAAATGCCATTTTATAGTCTGAGACTCAAGTAGTATAGGGAATGGGGGTTCCAGCGCAATCTCAACACGGGGTAAGACCCGCGTCAAAAATCCACCTACGGACGACCCCCACTCCAAGTGTGGTTGAGGGCAACAGCGCACTTAAATATGTTAGTCTATATATGGAGTGCGAAGATTGTAAAGAGTTTGCTTATGATTTCTGTGTAAAGTGCTTGAAACCCAAGTTTGTACCTACTAAGCCAAATAAGTATATTTGTTGTGGTAAAAAAATGCAAATAGAAAACGACACGTCAGCACAGTGTTACGAGTGTGGTAAGAATATTCGTAATGCCGTACCAAATGCTACCAGAGAGCAGTATTACGCCAATGGAGGTCGTAAGAAAACGCCATATAAGAGAATAAAATACTTCAGGGACTGGATGAGTCATATCCAAGGTTTACATCCGATATATTTAAGCGATGAAGTAAGGGAGAAAATCATAGACCATTTAGAAGAGCCAACCCCGCAAAGTCTACGGAAAACGTTGAAAAAATTAAAACTAGGGAAATATTACAAAGCTATTCCCTATCTTTTGTCTGAAATTACCGGTAAGTCTATTCCTGAGGTTTCTGATATGACAAAAGCTGAGTGGATGTTTTGTCGGCTGAATAAGGATATTCCTTATTATCCTGACGTAATTTACGAAATATTTTATAAAATAGACCCCAGTCACCCGCTGTTAGAATGGATTCCGAGAAGATGATTTTACACAAGTTTTTTCACATTGTGTAATATTTTGTGAAAACGATGCAGGCTGTGTAATATTTTGTGAAACTAATTTGCATATGAACCAGACAGCCGGCGTTCAATATGTAAATAGAATCCTGTTTTGCTTTTTTCAAAGCAGATGTTTACTGAGCAAGCTTTCTTTGAAGCTCTTCTTTTGCCTCCTGGTAGATCTTTTTGCGAGATTCCTCGGAAAGATCTTTTACGACTGTTTTTTTTGTTCCTTATGTCCGACTTTAGTTTCTCGTATTTGTCTTCTTCGGTCAGAATAAGCGAGAATTCTACGTCGTCTATCTTTCTGTCACGCAAAGCCTTTGAGACAAGGTCGGTAATAGTATTTACTTTAGCCCTAGACAGAGCTATTGTCGTGTCATGCTTGGATATTTTCGTGGATAGCTTTTTCATAATACCCGTAGCAACAGCCGAGATAATACCACAGGCTGCCCCAACGCCGGCCAAAGGAACTCCAACGATTATTCCCGGCCCAGTAAGCGAAGTAGCAACGCCGGAGCCCGTTAACACAACAGATATAGACCCCAAAGTTATCGAAATCTTATGTAGCGTACTCCGGGCTCTAACGTACTTTTTTCTAACTTTTTCATAGTGTTTTGCCTGCCCTTCCAAGTAAGCCAGGATTAAGTTCGCTTTATTCAGACGAAAGTTTTCGGCGTTTAGTTCGTTAGGTGTAGTATAGGGAACATCTGGGTACAACTGAGGTGCTGATGGTATAACATCCATTATATATACTAATGTACGACGCTTTTGGGAATGATATTGAGGAGCAGCCACATCACGACAACCGGGATTACTGGAACTGGAGGGCCTTTAGGAAGATGTTTCCGCATGCAGACCCTAGTAAGTTCAAAAGGAGACCCGATGGGATTTACTTCAACGGCTCCAGGATGTACAGCAACGAGGATTTGAAGCCTACGCTGGTTAATCAAATAGACGATCAACTGAAGCATTCGCCAATGCATAAGCCAACGCCAGCGCCAACGCATGTTGAACCCGGTTGGTCAAAGGAATTATTGCTGGGTACCAGTACTTATCCGATACCCGCGGTGTCATTCGATAAACACCCAAGCCTGGACTTAACGTTGAACATGCGGGTCTCTAACAATCATTCCTTTCCGTTAAAGGTGCGAGATATCTTCAAAGACGTACCCATTAATCATACCACGGCGAAAGAAGCCCACGAATGGTTAAGTGGTCCTAACATGCGTTATTGGCCGCAGCAGTTGAACTTTGCGGTTTGGTGTGCCACTAGCGGCTGCGGTGTGAGCGCGAACTTGATGAAAAATTCGATATTATGTTTCATTTTCACTTTACGGTCAGAAGAATACTACGTGAAATGGGTGTTATTGCGCTGCCGGGAGATGCCACGTTTTATCCAAGAGATAATAAATACAACGTTCCCGCGTATGATAGGCTTTGTAAGGAGTTTGGTGTTGTAGGGAAGGATTTCAGGTGTACCGCGGGTGCTAACAATGGTTTGGGGCACATTTGGGCTTATTGGGGGATTGGCGGGCATGTGCTAAGTGATAAGGAAGTCCACGCGTTGAATTTACAATGGACCATGGCTTCCCACCCAGAAACCCACTATCGTTTGAAGAATGAGTGGTGGTGGTTGGAGGGTCCAGTTAAAGATACCAAGCAAGTTCGCGATGGACCTTTGTTCAAAGACGAGGGTGGTAAGTATGCCGGGGCCAATCCACTGATTATCAAGATTACCAACGACGAGCAAACGAAGCAATACTTTAATTTCATACCCCCAGAAGGTAAAGGACTAACTAAGGCCGGCCTTGCCCGTTTGAACCGCAGCATAGAAGCTTACGTGTATTCTATCCTTGGAGCCCAAGTAAACACCCGATCTAGCATAGTGGGGAATACCGGCGCCGCAGAAGAAACGCGAGCCGAAGCCTTGATCTTATTCGAAAGTTCGATCTTGGAGGGCGACATTAGCAAGGGCGTACAGCGTTACCAACTAGCTATACAAAATTCTAAGGCAAGGTTGGACTATGCAGTAGCCCCGGGTTGTTGGTTAATGCCTAGTAATTTATCTATAAATACTGGTTCTGTAGTAGGATACAACAACAAACTGCAGCGAGCTACTAAGGATATGAAGTTTGGGGTGAACGACGTGAACTCTGACACTCTTAGAAGGCACTTTGTTGAACAGCCTAAAAAAGTGCACCATACGCAACCACCTAAAAAAGAACCATACCGAGCGCCTAAAAAAGAACCATACCGAGCGCCTAAAAAGGAGGAGGAATATGACCATAACTTACTAAAAGCCGGCTTAGCCGCCGCGGGTGTTGGTCTGAGCTATTATATATGGCGATGAACAACCCCTACGTAGCTGGAGTAGATTGTGTCTATACGACTTACGCAGGCGAGAAAAAATACACCCAGGCATCTTGGGTTGATGTCACGGGCATGTCCGTGAATTTGAACTACTCGGGAAAGAAGTTAATCCTTTGTAGTATTTGCATTGGCACGAGTAGTCACGCCAACGTCGGCTTTAGGTTCCTGGATGAGAATGGCATACTGCAGCCTATGCGCGCGAAGACGAACAACAGGGAGCCTGCGCATTTCTCCGTAGAGCCCAACCCCGGCAGCGCCAAAAATCTATCGGTTTGGACTTTCCACATGGTCGCCGATTGCCATGGGAAGGTAAAGCTGCAAATGCGCGTAGATGACACCGGGAGCGTTTGCATAAATAGCATAGAAAATCAGAGAGATACGGTTTATAATCACAAGACCATTAGCACTCTTACGGTGCTTAGTCTCTAGAAGGGAATTTATTCCCTGTAATATATGAACCCACACGCGAAGGAAGATTGGTTTCTACATTTTTTGGAGGAGAAGGACTACTTAGAACAGCATTGGCATGACACCGGGTTGTGGGTGAAGGTTGGGGGCCTGGGATTGATCATGTGTACCATTAGCATTTCGACGGGGTATTCGTGTAATGTCGGGTTTAGGATTGTTGATGAGAATGACCGCCCATTACTACCCTACAGAAAAAAAGATAATAATAGGAACCCAGTTCATTTCTCGTCGGAACCCCCACCGCCGACTGTAGAAGACTTAACGCCGGTAACTTTTCACATGATAGCCTATTGTCAATATGCGAAGCTTCAGGTTCTTCCCAACGACGTTGCCTACCTTCGGATAAATGCCGCCCCGGCAAAAAATCCTCCAACGGATGCTACTTGGAATCATAAGCCCATTAGCACCATGACTGCCATACCTTTAGTTCCGCATTATCAAGGCGGCGCGAATACTATCTTTACTTATCCCCAGTCGAGGACGCCTTGGGCGCCCGACGACGATAAGCCCCCAGTAATATATAAAGACAAGATTAAGCCTTCATCTTCTTCAGGAGTACCACTCCAATAGCTACTACGAGGATCCAAATGTTATTCCCCACGAACTTCAACAGTTCTCCGCCGACCCTAAGTGCCAGGCTAAGAACACTACCCAGCAGCCCAGGAAGACCGGCTGCCATCTTTTTTCCCAAGTCCGTCAGCCCATTGCCTAATTTCTTTACGCCCGCGCCTGTAGCCTTAAGCGCGGACAAGATCACGCCTACTACGCTCGAAATAGCAACCGCAAATGCCAGTGGAACGCCATACTTCAAAAGGGCTCTTTTTACCTTTTCCTTGGTGGTAAGCCCCAGCTCCTTTTCCAGCTTTTCCTTTTCCACCCGCAATTCCGCAAGGCGTACCTCTAGATTTTCTATTTCCTTTTGAGCTGCCTCCTTTTCTTCCTCAGGGCGTTCTTGATCTTCGATTACCCCCCGCTGTCGTTCTATTTCATACTCTAAGTCTTTGATGGCTTGATCTTTCTGTTGAATTTGATCTGTTTTTGCATTGATTTCAGACATTAACATTCGCCTTTCTACCAAGGAGTCAGACATTTCAGCCCGCAGGTTTTCGCTTTTTACGTCCAACGCCTGTAGGACAGCATTGAGTTCTTCTCGTATTTCTTCCCTTTCACGCAGAGCAATATCCCTTTGTTCTTCCCTTTTCCTTATTTCTTGATCTCTGAATTCAACTACCTTCGCATACGCGTCAGCCTGCCGCTGTCTTTGCTCCTCATATTCTTCCTCCCTTTCCCGCAGTGCTTCCGTTGGAGAATTTTCCAAGTCCTCCCGTACTACGTCTAATGCGCGCAGGGTCTGGCTCAACTGGTTTTCTAATTCTTTTATTTTTTCATTTTGTTGAGAGGAATTACTTTCTGCGCTGGCAAGTAGTTTGCTTAGCCTTGCATATTCTTCATCTTTTTCTTTTAACTCCTTTTGAAGATCCTCAGCATGTTTTACCGCGTTGGTCCTTTCGGTTAAGTTGTGTAGCCTTTCTAACAGGGTTCTAGTAGCACGCTGAAAGCCTTTTAATCTCAAGACGTCACCCCTAACGTTACCCTCCTCATCAAATAGTTGCTGTGGTCTTGTCCAGCGGTCTTTGTCAGGAAATCTTAAGTCTTGAACGCTTATGAAAACTTTATCCCCCTTTTCCGTGAGCTTTACGTCGTCAGCATCAAAGTTGTCGTAGCGCAGCTCTAGCTCCTGCTTTGCCCACTCTACGGTTTCCCGCGCGGCTGCTTCCGGCTCGCCCATGTTTTGAAGCTCTATGTGCTCACGCGGAAACGTGTACTCGCGTGCTTTGGGATGTCTTAGGGCCTTTGCAATCCTATCCCTTAGGGAATCGTCGACTTGTTGGGTGGGAAGCAGCGGTTCTTCATCACCGTCGTTAATGTCAGCCTGACCTTCCTCAGTGGTGGGATCGAAGTCGGGGTCTGTTCCTTCTACTTCCATTATATATGATAAGCTCAAAGTTAAATCCCAACGTATTACCTAAGCAGGTTGGCGGGCTGAAAGCAGAACGCACCTTTCACCGGGTCACATTCACCCCCAGCAGCGCAAAGCCAGGGGAAACCCTGTACGTAGGCGTACCCCGCCTAACAGATAACCTAGTCTTAGTACCCGGCACCTTGGCTTTAAGGTTCGACTTAGCGGTGCAGTCAAGCCCCACAGATGAAAGGATTATCGTTAACAACGTGGGTCGCAACATCGTTTCTAAGATGCGCGTAAAGTTCGCCGGGGAATCGCTATTAGATTTGAATAGGTACGATCTGTATACCACCTATAAGGATCTATGGTTGACAGCCTTTGACCGCGCGCAAAGGATAGAGCAGGGAATTGGTAGTGTCATTCTACGTAAGGTCCGCACACCTACGAAAACGCAACCTACTGACGGCAGCGGAGAAACCGCAGTGGCAGACGCAAAGCGAATAAAGACCGCCTATGGTAGTAAGTATGTCATACCACTGGACTTTGAAGTGATTACGAATCACGGTGTGTATTACCCAAGACAGTTATCCGAGCTACAGTTTGAAGTAACTTTAGCAGATGCTAATAACATCATTGGTGGGCTAAGCACTGCACTTACCACAACAACCCCATACTCTATTACCAACTTAGAATTACAGTACGAAACGGTGTACAGCGAAGAGCTGGCCCGTAGCGCTGGCATGGAATACAGCTCCGGGAAGGCATTCCTTTACGACCACGTAGTGATGTATAAGACGTTCAGCTTCCTGGATAAGACGGATGAGGTTATCAACCAAAGCATTAACCTCCCACGAAGAAGTCTCACGGGGTTGATGCTGGTGTTTGCCAAACCCTACGAAGCCGGTAAGCGCGACTCCGAAGCCTTTCATAACCCCAACATTACTAACGTCGGCGTGAACATAAACGGCGTTCCAAACAAGGTTTACTCCCAGGGGATAAAGCCCGCAGACGTGTACAGAGAGGCCATGCGCAAGTTTGGCGACCAAATTAGCCCTGAGGAATTCTTTAAGGACAAATATGCGCTGTGGATTGATATGCGCACCATTAACGACGAAGACCTACATGGTCAGGGTTTACGTTTAGTAAACACGCAGGATGGCATAACATTGGAGATCAAACGCACCAAGAATGCCGCTGCGGGCGACGGCGATAAGATAAACTGCTACATCTTCGTCGTCTCAGACGCGCAGCTAAGCGTAGAAATGAACCAACTTAAAAGTGTTGCATATTAAAATATTCCTTACGTATAATATGCTTCGCGTATTTGAAAACAACGACACCAAACTGCAATGCATAGTGCAAGGCGAAACTTTGTACTTCAAAGCAAAGGAGGTGGCTTTGGCGTTGGGCTATGAGCGCCCTAGAGATGCAATTAGAGCACACGTATCTGAGAAATACCAGAAAAAATGGGTTGATCTACAAGGGGCTGCGAATCACCGCTCCTTTACTACGCAACCAAATGCCGTGTTTATATCCGAACCTGGTTTGTACGAACTGATATTTAGCTCCAAACTACCCAAAGCTGTGGAGTTTCGTGATTGGGTCTTTGAGGAAGTCCTACCCGCGCTAAGGAAAACGGGTAAATATGCAATAGAAAGGCGGTTTGGCGGCCCAAACAAGTTAGTATTTAAGATCGAAAATGAAGCCGACCTACACGCGAAGGTCGTCGACTACACACGTAGGTTTTACCCCGATTTCATCATAGCGCCGGGTCTTGGCGAACTTCAAGATTCAGACAGCAAACGAATAACCTGCTGGCGAAAAGGCTACCAAGCCGGTCAACCCGACCTTTTAATCCTAAATGCGCATAAGAAATACCGCGGGTTGTGTATTGAGTTGAAAACCCCAAAAGGAAACGGCGTCTTATCCGCGAAGCAATCTAAGAAAATCTCACAGCTTGACGTAAATGGTTACCTAACGATGGTTAGCAACGATTACGACATTATCTGCCGTGCCCTGATGGATTACGCGGATGGTATTCGTATTCCCTGTAAGGGCTGTGTGAAGCGGTTTAAGTCCTACGCCACTTTGAAAACGCACCTAAAGATATTCCATAGGTATAATGAAGCTCAGCTTGACTCACTGGCGTGATCTTGTCCACGGTAAAGCATACGAAATAAAAAATTACGTCGTCTTCGAAGACATCGACCGTTTACGGTTAGTCCTCAAAGACTTAGAAGGTAAGGAATATTCCCTTTGGGCGCCGGATTGCGTGCGGTACGTAATTCAGGGCGAGGAATTCACCCACTTACGCAGCTATGGTAAGGTAAATGGCCGATGGAAGTTTGACATTGAAAGAAGAGTCACTCCATCTCCTCTTTGTAGTTAAGCGCGTCTGCTAAAGTCCGCTGCGCTTTAGGATCCGCGGAGCACCAATGCCCCACAAAGGATCCTTCGGAGAATACCCTGTCGCAATGAAGGCAGGTGTATTTTTTACGCGGTTTGGGTATCGGTGGCTTACATGGGGTAATGCAGTCGGCAGGTAGTTCGCAAGTAATACAGTCCATATATTGAAAAGGTAATTAGAATGCCTCCAAAGAATGCGGCTGCGTAGGCTAGCATATATCCTACAACCTTCCTTAAAAGGGGTTCTTATTTTTATTTATTATTATTAGATTATGCAAGTGCCCTTTAAAAGGGGTCCTTATTTTTATTTATTATTATTAAATATCCTTAATTATTCTTAATAATAATAAATAAAAATAAGAATGGGATTTGAGACTCTTTGCACAAACCCTATCTTACCATCTTAGGTCCCTTCTAACTTCTACGGGCTTTCCTTGCAGCCTCATTACTGGCATGCCAGGCCTCAAAGCGATCTAAGTACTCTTCAAAACCGCCTTGACCCTCATACAAACACTGCCAAATATGTTGACCGCTCCTTTGACAGCCGCAGCGCTCACAAGTTGCCTCCCAATATTCCCTATCTTCCCACCTTACGCCTTCGACGCAGTCAAACTCCGCAAAGCGCTGGTCAATTTCCTTCTTCCGGCGCGTTAACTTCCTTTGGGTTTCCTGCGGACAACATCGTGCGGCAACGTCGCCGTGCTCCTCGCAAGCCACGCTTAGCAGGTCGTAATTGCCGCGGCATCGATGTCGGTGCCATTCATCGTTCTTGTCCTCCTCGCATCGCTCACATACGTTCTTTAGGCAAACGCGGTTATCCACGTGGTAATCCAACATCTGCGCGCTGCTAAAGAGGCGATTACACTCCTTACAACGCCTTTCGCGTGCCTTCTTAGCGCACACCTTCTTTTCAACGTGGTATTTTAACATTTGCTTTGAGCTGAACTCCTTGTTGCAGTGCACGCACTCCATATATAATAAGGATTTAATAACCACTATAAGGGATACCGCATAAAGTCCTTAACGGCCAGAAACTATTTCAAAAAGTGTCTCAGAATGTTGACGTTTAGGTTAAATCTTTGTTAAGGATACCTGGAAACTATTCCAAAGAGTGTCTCAGAATGTTAACAATGAGGTTAAATCTTTGTTAAGGATGCCTGGAAAGCCCGTAATGGTTAGTAGGCGGCTTAAAATAGTAAAGTAGGGTTTGTGCAAAGAGTCTCAAATCCCATCCTTATTTTTATTTATTATTATTAAGGATAATGAATAATAATAAATAAAAATAAAGACCCCTTTTAAGGGCGCTTGCGGGATTCAAAATAGTAAAGCTAAGACACTTTTTAAATAGTTTCCAGGCATCCTTAACAAAGATTTAACCTTATTGTCAACATTCTGAGGCATTTTTTGGAATAGCTTATGGGCGACTTAACAAAGATTTAACCTTATTGTCAACATTCTGAGACACTTTTTAAATAGTTTCCACATATACTTAACAAAGATTTAACCTTATTGTTAACATTCTACAGGGGATATCGCATGAAGTCCTTAACGGACTCTTTTGCCCAACCGGCCATCGTCAAAAGCGCACCAAACCTTTCTGCGCGCTTCAGACCGCACATTTCATCGTACAATTCCTGCACGCGCTCTTTTAACCGATCGATCTCCTCCCTTTGCATTTCTATGGTGTCTCTTTTATCTTTTGCGTCGCCGGCAATTCTTCTTACTGCGTCCACTGGGTCCATCGTATATATAATGGATCCGAACCATATTCCTTGTAACGCTCTGATCGTAGGACCCACCGGCTGCGGTAAAACGCAGTTCGTAGTGGAGCAGCTATTAGGACCCTTTAGATACCGTTTCGACTACATCGTGCTGCTCTGCCCCACCTACGTGAATAACCGCACCTGGACGGGCATAGGAGTGAAAGACGACGACTTCTTCGTAGATATCTTAGACCCTAACGAGTTATCCAGCCATTTGAAGTTTTGGCACAAACAATTCCCTAAAGATACGCAAACCCTCCTCATACTGGATGACATCGCCTGCGGGGACGACGTAAAAAGACGCACCTCCGAATTAGTGAAGCTCGCCTTTAGCGGCAGACACGACAATATTAGCGTTTGGTTGCTCTCCCAGCAGCTTACCAGCGTCTCTAAGCCCTTCAGGGAAAACATAGGCTCCCTGGTCGTATTTTATACTCCGAGCCGGAGTGATCTGGAAACCATCTTAAGCGACTACGGCGGCGAGATATCCAAGGAACAGTTACACGAATACATGCGGCACCTAAAAACGCACCAACATTCTAAGATGATCTTCTCTTTGAGGTTTCCGTATTCCATAAAGATATATGGACATTGAGCAGCTCTTAGATGAAGTCCCCACACAGTTAGATGAAAGTAACCTCAAGGAACAACTTAACATCCTTGTGTCATCTGGAAAGTGCAAAGAAATGATAGGCAAGGAACTTACCCATGAGCAAGTTAATAAGTTGTCAGAAGAGGAAGTTAAGAAGTTCCATAAGAGATACGAGGCCGCCCTTGCGAGTAAGACCACGGACGCCGTAGCAGACTCCGCTATCCGACTTGCGACTAAATTGCTTGGACTTGCGCTGCCCATAGACGACGTGGAGCAACTGCGGAAGGACATCAGCCAGGACTATGTCATCGCCCAAGAACTTAAGATAACCTGTGGGTGGTTGTCTTTGAAGTGCGGTAAGTTAATGGCAGTCGCCTCTGCGGCACTTCACGTAGCTCAGCACGTCGACTTGAAGGAGGTACTAGGTTCCTTTGGAACATCTTGGAAGGACTTCAAGAAGGATAGAGAAGTCGAAAAGGTCTTCCAGGCGGCACTTGCTGAGGTACCTGATCACTTAGTCAAGTCGTCCTCAGGAATTACCCAGGTCGCCTCAAGTACTTAGTCAAGTCGTCCTTAAGTACTTAGTCAAGTCGTCCTTAAGTCATTCTCAAGTACTTATCAAGTCCTTCTCAAGTCCTTCTCAAGTACTTACCCAGGTTACCTTAAGTTACTTATCAAGTCCTTCAAGTCCTTAGATATAAATGGAACCAGAGTCGAAGGTAGAGCAGCCCCAAGAGGAGCAGAAGATTACCAAGGCTAAATCTCCGGGCAGAGTCGCTGCCGGAAAGAAGCTCGCGGAGATGAATAAAAAGAACAAAGCCAAAAAAGAAGAAAAGGTGGAGGAAAAAGAAGAGGAATCCTTCATTAATCCTGGGTACGTCATTGGCGCGTTAGGAGTTGCTATAGCAGCAGGCAGCCTCTACTTACAATGGCGGGCTACGAAGCCAAAAGTAGAACCGCCAACATATCACGCGCCCGTGCACGCACCCGTGGAACCAGCTGTTAGAAAAAGTAAGATCCCTGAAATGGAGTAGATTTATCACCACGTGCCGTGGCGACCTAGATTTTCCTTCTCGCTTTGTAATATAATGTCAACCGCGTTATTGAAAACTGTTGAAGAAGCAGCTATCATTACTTCCATCGTTGCGGGTATTGGTTGGGTAGGTAAGAAAGTGCTCAAAGAAGACTTTACTGAAGACCCAAGCAAGAGCTTCGCTAATTTTGCTAAAATGACCGCTGCCGTAGGCGGGGCTATCATGGTAAAGGATTACCTACGGAAGGAAAAGTACCTGCCAACGACATAACTCGTGAAAATCCCTGTGATTTTCTAATATATAATGGCTAGCGTGGTCGCAGGTGGAGTTATTGCAGCTTTAGCATTCACTGGAGCTAATTATGGTGGTCAGTATTTGGATAGATTAGTTAGAGGTGATCGCAGCGGAGATTTGGCCGCTGAGAGGAAAAGGCATGATTTAGCGCTGGAGAAATATCAGCGGGACGTGGCAGCTTGGAATGAAAAAAGACAAGCTTACAGGGATTGGTTGGATAAGAATTACCAAGACAAAATGCAGGCGGATAAGAACTTCGAAAATACAGACTACGCCTTTAAGCTCTATGCGCAAGCACACCCCGCGGCATTAACGGGGTTAAAAAGGCCTCAGTTTAAGAATTACTATCAGCCTTCTAAGAAACAAAAAGATAGTGAGCTGGTCTTTGTAGGAGTCGCAGGGCTGGCGGGAGGCGTAGCTTTGGCGTATCTGCTCTAACGAAGGAAACTGTGTTTCCTGAAATATATGATCGTCTTTTTGGAAAGCGACAAGAATGACTTTACCACTTATTTGAATCCCCCCATCAAAGCCCATAAGGTTAGGCTGGTTAGTTGTTCTTTGTACAATTCTTGGTATAATTTAGTCAATGCCTTGATCACTGAGCATAAAGGCGGCGGCAATTATCAAGGCGTATTGCTACCCGATGGACATTACACACCAATCACCCTTGCCAAGGAATTAGCAAAACACGGTTATACTCTCACCACAGGATTGCCGCACGAAATGACCTTCAAACATAATATGCCAAACTATTCAGTAACTTTTGGAAAGTCTGACCCATTGGGGTCATTATTATGTGCCTCGGGCAAGACAATTACCGACACAGCCATACCCGTGAAATGGAAAGTCGCATCCTCTTACGAAGTCTATTGCGACTTGGTCCATAGTTACAACAATGGAGAAAAGTCTTCTCTTATGTCCAAGTTTCTGCCCAAAGGTAATCCATTTGACCCAGTGGAATACACTCCCATTTCTTTAAGCTATGATTTGTCCAATTTGGTAGAAAGCATAAACATCACCATTAAAGTGGACGGAGAGACGGTGGATTTCAACGGACGTAAGATCAATCTCGTTTTGGAATTCATATAATGGGCCGCGTAGAGGACAAACTTAAAAGGATTTACTATGGGCCCGAAGGTTATTGGAAAGGAGCGTCAGCTATCAAGAAACTCGCGACCGCGGCCAGGGTATCAGAAGAAACGGCTAAGAACTGGCTAAGAAAACAAACCCTCTGGCAGGTTTATCTTCCCGTGCCGAAGTACATTCCCAGGCCCAGCTTTACCGTAAATACCCCTAATGAAGTTCATCAGGCAGATTTGCTTTTCTTACCGCACGACAAGGTGAGAAAGAAGACCTATAGATACGCTTTGACCGTAGTCGATATCGCAAGCAGATACAAGGACGCCGAACCCATAACCAGCAAGGATTCTGGGGAAGTCGCAGAAGCCCTAGGTAGGATTTATAAGCGCGTCTTGAAATGGCCTAAGCTGCTGCAAGTGGATGCGGGGACGGAGTTCATGGGCGTGGTTACTAAGACCCTGAAAGACCACGACACTAAGATTAGGAGAGCTGAAGCTGAGTACCACAGGGGTCAGAGCATCGTCGAAAGATTCAATAAGACCTTGGCCGAGCGTCTCTTTGGGTACCAGTATTGGAAAGAGCTGGAAGATCCCTCCAAACGCAACAGGGAATGGACCCAGAGGCTCCCCCAGGTCGTCGCGGCTTTGAACAACGAGGCGGCCAGGGCTACGGGGATAAAACCCAAGGATGCCATAAAAAAGAAACACGTGGAACACAAGTCCTTCGTCAGAAGTTCGAGGGCGGTCTTCCCCCATGAAAGAAAATTAGGTAATGTCACAGTCCGATATCTCTACGGACCGGGTGAATTAGAAGGAGGATCCAAAAGAGCTACGGATCCTAATTGGTCTTTGGAAACTTACCAGATCCGAAGCGTAATAGCTAAGAAGGGTCAGCCCATCTTGTATTATCTTCACGATGGCCCCACACGTGGGTTCGTCATGGAAGAACTGCTTATCGTGTGATGTCCGAATGCTATCGTATGCACTCCGTCATCACACATCCATCGCTTACCGTCAAATGCAGACAGTGACACCTTCTCCTGCGTGACGTTATGTATCTGATGACCATAGCTGCGCAGGCTGTTCATCTTATGCCGCTGTTCCTTGCGTGTTCGTAATACGTTGAGGTAGGACTCGTGCGTAATGTCCTTCTTAACCACGTACTTTTTTACGCCTTTAGCTTTCTTTTCTACGCCGTCTAACTTTAGCACGCTGTACATCTTTGGTTTCAGACCCACGTACTCTACTATGGGTTTTCCTAACATTTCGTCTTTCATCTTCCCAATTACCTTCTTATTCTTCGCAGAGTAAAGGAAGTGCTCCTTCGGGTAACCGCTGGTGTCGTACTCGTCTATGTCGGGGAGGCAGTCTTTGTAAACGTCTTCCGTTTGCACTTCTAGAATTAGGGAGTCGGTGTCTGTGTACAGGAGGCGACAGCGGTCTCCGTACTTTGGCTTAAGCTTATCGTAGTAGAACTCGTACATAAGCAGCTTCGATAGATCCAGCACCGTAAAGCCTGTGTAAACGGGCTTGTTTAGTAAGAGGTTTGCCCTTTTCATGTGAATCACGTAGAAGTTCAGCATTTCTACGTATCTAACGAAGCCTGGCTGTGACACGTATGCTTCTGCTTCCTCTTTGGTGCTGACTATTTTTACGCTTACGCGCTTGCGGATGTTCTCCATTGTCTTTCCGAACACGCTGTTGTTCATCAGTTTGAAGAGGTTTTTCTCGAAGTCATTTTTCGCTGCGGTACGCTTTTGCGTGTTAAAGTCAATGTAGGGGCGCATCCAGGGTTCCTGCGTGAATTTTAGGACTCTGTGGATCTTCTCTACGCGCATTCCGTGTCGCACGTAGAACTGCAGGTTGCGGTAATGTACCACATACTTCTTCTTATCCATCAGGTTCATAGTTAGTTTCCTGTACGGTTTGTAACCAGGGCACATTTGCTTTTGCAGCGGACTTAGCTGCTTAAATGGTATCTCTATTGCTTCTGGTGCTAAGGGGAACTCATTGTGTTCGTCGTGCAGGCGCTCTGGGTACTCCAGATCCACTTCTAAAACGTAACCCTTGTCTTCCTCCTTTCCTACCTGCATGTAGAAGTCTATCGGCTTCACTGGATCCCATTCGAAGTCTCTCACAGGTAGGTACTGTGACATTGCCCAACCATAAAGGTTATTCGCATCCAGGTAGTAAATGTATGTGGTTGGTTTCTCTGGGTCGTGCTCTACTAAGGGGTTGTTTGCGCGGGCGTAACGTCGGCTGGGCCCGCATACGCCGCCGCGGATACCGTCTTCCATAAAGCGGTACATGTCGTATTCCGTTAGGAGATCCAACTGCGCATTTGTCTTCTTTAACAAAGCACTCCAGCTGAGCCCAGGAGCCGTGTAGAAATTAGCGGGATCCAATCCGTAATATTCCATAGCCATCTTTCTGAAGCTTTGGAAAACATCTGCAAGCAGCACTACGTCAGACCTTAGGTAGATGTCGTGGTAGTCCCCCATGTTCTCACAGGAGTACTTTTCCCACACGTCTAACGCATGCTGGTACTCCTCATCCTTTATGCCGGACTCGTTTAGGGTGCTGTAGAAGCGATCTTTGGGTGGTAGGGACTCTTTGAATCGATCCCAGGAATCCATGTATTCATATGGGTAGACTCCTTTCCTTTCCGCGCCATATTGACTGGAAATGGGAAAGTTGGTGTTATACTTTACGAGGTTTGCTAAGGAGTCCGCCATAAACTGCTGCGAATCTAAGAACTTTAGCTTACCCACAGTTACGGACATGTAGCGCTCTTTGTTGTTGGGTATGCATTTGACGTCGGAGCCGTCTGTTCCTTGTAGTAGCAAATGGGAGTCGTAACCGCGGAGGTTGTGAAAGAACACCGGAATCTCCATGTCTGGATTTACTTTGAAGTTTATATTGCATTTCCAATGAGCCGCTCCTCTGTATTTACCCGTGATGTGGCAGTGATCCCTAACCTTATCCACATAGAAATCCTCAACAAATGCTTTGTGGCAGTGAATGCAGTGCGTGGAGGGCTTTCCCGGCTTCTCACCTTTCTTAGCATACTTCCCGCATTTAAAATGAGCTTCTCCTAGATACTTTCCATCTTCATCCCACGCTTTCTTGGCTCGTCTTCCAAACTGAAGAAGCGTATGTTGACAAATGTGGCATTTTTTTGCCTTGTTAAAAGCCTCCTGGTTCTCTTTGGTAAATTCCATCTTCTTTGGACGTCTTAATTGTTCTCTAATCTCCCCCTCTTCTTCTCGCAATGCTTCTAGAAACTCATTAGCTGCGTTCTTACCTCGGTAAATCACAGGAGGGTTTGCTTTACCGTCTGATCTGACTACTATGTAACCAAAGGAGCAGATCTCGTGTAATCCTACCTTATTCGTGGCACCACGTTTCTGCTCTTCCTTAGTTATCAACGCTTCGAAGTCTGCATATATCACGTAAGGCACTTGCATCTGCTTTTGATGGTTCGCGTATGAAAGCTCTTTGTTGGTGGGCATCTGGATCCGTTGCGCCACTTCTTCGACTCCGCGGCAGATCTCATCGTGTTTCTTTAGGGCATTTAAGGATGTAAATGACAGCAAGCAGCAGTCACAGAAGTACTTTTTGCCTTTGTGCTTAGTATGTCTGTAGAATAGTCTGCTAATGTGTTTAACCCATGAGTAGTGTCCGCCGTGGTAGAATAAATGTACGCGCTCTCCTTTACTTTTTGACAGAACTAACGGTACTATCGTCTGCTCTCTGACTCCGTAAACGTTAATTGCTAGATCGTTTATTTCCTCAAATATGGGGATGTCTATCAACTGCATGGGAAATTCCACACCATCCCACTCTAAATCATCTGTGGGATACTTACTTGTCCTACAGGGATCCTTCTCTGCTGGATACAGTGCAGACCTGATTGCCCACATAAAGCATCGATTGTCTTCATTCTTCACGTTTACAATAGCCTTCTTCCTTTCTACCCACGTTGGTAGCGGTACGTAACTCCCCCCTCGTATGGGTACGTACCTGGCTATACTTATCTCTATTCCTTCAACCTCCTCTACTGTCCAACCCGATCCTTCTTTCGTGTAGTTAGACAGCGACTCCATTATTGCTTCTAAGGCTTCACTGAGTGACCTATCCAGATTCGTGGATTCTAATATCACTAACGACTTTGATCGCAACATTGCTGTCGTCATTACCTCGTCTTTTGACAAACTTACTTCTACCATTATGCTCGCTTTCAGGGCTCCTAATTCTTCTATACCTTTTCGGAGAGTCCTTTTAACCTTCCTTTCTGACTGACGCCAAAACTGTCTAACGTCAATCTCACCGTTACCGGGTATTAACACCGTGCTGAAGTTGCTTTGGGATTCCATCTATATAATAGGAAATATTTTATACCTAATACCAAGCACTTTTTAGGTCGTCGTAGTCGTACTCACAGTCCTGACAATGCCAAAACAATTTAACCTTAGTCTCAAACTTCTTACCACATCCACAATCATAACTGCTCATACACTTCGTCTTCATTTTCAAATGCTTTTTCAAATCCGCTTCTTTCTTAAAAGTTCTCTTACATTCTTCGCACTCCATATATAGACTAACATATTTAAGTGCGCTGTTGCCCTCAACCACACTTGGAGTGGGGGTCGTCCGTAGGTGGATTTTTGACGCGGGTCTTACCCCGTGTTGAGATTGCGCTGGAACCCCCATTCCCTATACTACTGACTCAAGAGTACATGATTTTTAATACGTTAGCTTAAATATTGAAACTAAAATTGTAAAATATTTGTTTATAATTTATGAATATTGAATAACAAATTGCCCGTTGTAAAAGTATAAAAATATTCCTAAAATGTAAAAACAAATATTTGGATCACTGACATTATTGGTTGAGACAACCGTTATGTTACTCCTTACGAGACTTGAAAGATTGGAGTGAATGAAGCCTTTTGAAGGCGCTTTTTAGAATGTGGTACGATAGTTTGGTGTGTTTATGATAGAAAAATATTAAGTTAAAAACTAAGATGTATCAATGGTGTTTTAGAGCTATTTCAAAAAGGTTGGTGAACGCTTTGTTACATGTTTCATACCAAGATTACAATGTATGATATTCATATGTAAATATTGTCAGCACAGAAGAAAATATGCCGGGAAAAGGTGCAGAAAAAGTCCTGAAAATGTTTTCATATCGTTGTGTTCTTTTGCTGGTTGCATTCAAATTACCCATAGTGCATTTCAGGCTTGGTATGCAACATCAACAAGACCTTAACCGACGTTTTTTTGAAATAGCTGTATAGATGGCTTGAACCATCATGTGATGGCAGCCATGGCAGGATCCAGCAACCACTGAATTTAATCTGGTCTAATACGATTTACATGAGAAAGAATTCAGTTTCCCAGAGGAAATGACTATTGTCGTGCCTCCTTTCATGACTGCCATCACGTGATGGTGCATGTACCATGGCTATCATTGGGCGGCCATGTTTCAATCCCTTCCCATCTATATTTCTGACTTGGTGTTGATGATGATGTCTATGACATCTGCATCATCAGCACTCTTATCCACATCACGATCACAGTAAAACTCTGCCCACACAGGACAGTGGTCTGATACCACTCCATTCATCCTCCATCCATCAGGAATAAATGGGTGTGACATGCCGTCACGAAAAACACCTGCAGAAAAAAAACATAATCAATACTCATCTGCTGAATAGTTCCCTCATAGTTCCCTGCGTCGTCTTGAAAGGTAATTATGCTGGGGCATCGAAGAAGGAAAGAGGTGACCTTGGAATGATAAAGACCTTTTTAACACCTTGGACAATTATTCATGTCACTATCATTACGAGGTCTCTTCTATTCTCGCTTTGATGCAAAGTTACCTTTCAAGAGGGTGCAGGGAACTGTGCTTTAGAAATGGATCATGTAATAACTTTCTCTGTCTCTGATCAGGAGAAAGGGGTAGCGGGATGGGGTAGGGAGAGTTTAGAAAAGTACGAAAAGCTCAGAGAAGAAATCTAGTACTAAATTTTCTTTGTAAAACTATTGTATTAAATGAAATTCCTTGGAAGAATTTAAGTAAACACCTTCATACTGTATTACAGATGGATATTTAGCTCCCATCAAAATAACCATATGAACCCTTACCCTAACCCTGTGTGAATGAGTCTGTGATCAAGGAACACAGCAGTAATTTGGACATGACACTGATACGAGGCTAACCCTGTGTGAATGAGTCTGTGATCAAGGAACACAGTGGTAATTTGGACATGACCCTGATTATATGAGGGTAACCCTGAGTGAATGAGTCTGTGATCAGGAACACAGCAGTAATTTCGACATGACACTTATATGAGGCTAACCCTGCGTAAATGAGTCTGTGATCAAGGAACACAGCAGTAATTTGGAACTCAAAAAAGGACTACTCTGTATTCATAGATTGATACCTTCACGTCCAGTAGAGTAATGACCCACAATCTGATTGCTGATCCATATATTATCATAGCACTTAGAACCATCCATATTACGAGTGCTGATGTTGGTGAATGATGTATGGGGAATCAGGCTATTCAGACCTGCCTTGCGGAATGAATCAAAGTCTATAAAGAGATTAAACAAAGCAATCAAAATTAGTAGAAAATTTTTTATCATAAGTTGTATTTAGGCTGTAAACCAACCTACTAAGGCTGCGTTCATAATGTATGGCAGAGGGCCGGAAATGTCCAGAATAATTCTTAACACCCCCCCTTAAAGTCATGCAAAAAAATACGATCCCCCCTAAGCAAGCTTGTAGCTTCTTCCAAAAATTGTGCATCCCCCTATTTTTCTGATAAAAATTTGCCCATCCCCCCCCCCTTTCCTACCAACATTTTTCCAATGCCCCCACAATTTCACCTGCCCCCCCCCCCCTGCCATACATTATGAACGTAGCCTAATTGTAAGACTAATCTAGGCAGGTTGAATGCTAAAATATTTACAAATACAATATAAAATGAAATAGATGTTTGACCTTTCTCATCAGGTTCCAGATTAAAGTCACCAACAATGGCCAAGTCCCTCTCCCCTGAAACAAAATTAGATCAACATTTTAGAATGATTTCATTTGGGATTCAGTCTTCAATATCCAACAAACCTGGAATCTGTTCCTGGACTGCTGTCACTATGTCTGGAATGCGATCCAATTCTTCCTGGAAAACAATAGGTGAAGAGTGTTAGTGATATAACCAATATAATTGAAATATATGTGTATGAGAATAAATATGAAATACATTTTTGTACTGCAGTTGTAATGTAATTGAGCTAATCCTCGCATTATACCAAGCAACTTATGCAGCTACAAAATGCAAGTGAACTGAAAAGCAGGGGTGAGATCACTAGTAATTGTTGGGTCTCACTTGACGTTATTTAGTCTTATGCAGAATGTTTATCAGCTGAATCAATCAATCAATCATTTTTATTACTTGTACTATAAATATTTACACTGCACAATAGAAATTAAATACAAAACTAAAGTAAATACTACTCAAAATAAGTATAAAGCTAATCTAGTTGAGTAAAATGTCCAAAGAATATTTCTGCATGTAAATCATTGGATGTCATTACGAGGGTAAATTTACTATAATAACTAGTATTATTATGATTATTATTATAAACAGTAATTACATTTCGATATATACAATATAAACAATATGTTCTTAATAGATTTCTTTCTGGCTGAGATATAAATATAAATCTCAATATATATATTGAGTTTGACTTGAGTTAGTTTAGTTCACCAAACATGCTAAATACACTTCTTCGACTTAGGCATAATGCTTTTCCATTTTAAACCATGTCATTCTCTTGAGTATAATTTCTTTGTTTAACAGTTGCACATGGGAAGACACATGAATATGGATACAACTCAAACAAAGAATCTTATTCTCAAGAGAAAAACGCATGGTCTGAACTAGGAAAACATTACGCACAAGGTAAGCTGTGTTTTCTCTGACTCAGATCAGTGTAGATGATTACCAGTAATGATTGTATACTACTGTGACCCATAGAGCTATAAAAATGGGACATATTGGATGAGATACAAAAGAGAACTAAAGGGGACACAGTATTTCTCTTATGGGTTGCCTGTGGGTGAGACCACAGGTAACCCAAAAAGAGTTCTTGTAAACCAAGGATAGTGTCGTACCTGTAATCGGCTGAGATCTTCATTATCAAGTCCTGTTGCTTTGAGATGAACACTGACCACAACAAAGTCAAATCTTTTGGCCTGATGTTACATTACATGCAAGACAAAAGGTGGAGAATTAATATGTAATATATAGAGGATATTACATAGGCGCGCGGAGATACAAATTTTATCTTCGAGTGTTCAATTGATATCCCAATTTATTGATATCTAAATTGAACACGAGAAGATAAAATTCGTACCTCCAAGCGGCCATGTAATGTTCTGTTTATTATATAGATATCGATGAAACTTAAATAAAACAAAAGCTCAAAAATTCTTTATTAAAATAGCAAGCCGATTCAACAGTGATATCTTCACATGTGAAAGATATGGTATCTTCCACTGATGAAAGATATCAAGTTTTCGACACTAGAGAAAACCTGGTATTTCATCGATATCTATATAATAAGATATGAACTGCTATAGAATTGATTAGATTGAATTACAGCTCAGAGTGCAAAAGTATGACCACATTTAATGTATTCACATACTTCAATGCACAGGCTTTCGTAGGTTAAACCAACATTACACAGTGGCGGATCCAAGGGGGTGGAAGGGTTCCACGGAACCCCCCTTGAAGGTTTGATATTTTAGGTAATAGAAATATGTCTTATATAAATTTTAATTAAAAAATATTAGTAGTTTTGCGTTGGGTCGTGTTATTATAGCTTAGTTCATTACTAGATAGCAAATTAGGTGATTAGAGCCAATTTTTTTGTCAAACATTGACTAAACAAAAGAGAGAATTATATACAGTTTAAGAAACTTTGAAAAATCCTGGATCTGCCACTGTTACACAATCTTGATGCAAAGCTTGCTGTTTTAATGAAATAAGGCATATAAAAGCTTGTTTGGTAGCCAAAAGCTAGTGGCCTGAGGTATGCAAATACATTCAATGTGGTAATACTTCAGTCTGCACATTGCACTGTAATAAAATATATCTTCAAAACCACACACCTTGAAGAAGCCAATGAATGGTCTTCTTGCAAATTGTTTCTTGCCTTGTAAAGGTTTCTCAAGAAGATCATGACTCTTCAGCTCAATGTTACGACTTGAGTCAAATAAGAAGCCATTGAACTCTTTAGACTAAAAGAAGGCAAATACAGATTAGCAATAAATAACATAAAAACAACTCACATTTTATGACCATCACTCCACATAAAGGGCTTTCGTGTGAGGTTCCCGCCACACGCACTACCACTACATTCTATATTTACAACATACAACACTCAACTCACATGTTGATTTCTACGGAGGAACAAAAACTTGAAAACCTGGAGAAAATCCTCCTTGCCAAGGGTTGAAAAAAATAAAAAGGGAAAAGAGGGGGAATAGAAGGAAGGAAAATTTATGCAATAAACAAAGCAAGTGATGGAAAATGAGGCAACTGCAAAACAAAACAAAAAACAAAAAAAACAAAAAAAGGGAATAAATGAATGGTGAAATAAAATTAATGAAAAGCATTGAAAAAAAAACTTACCCTATACATTGGACCAGCTACGTCAGAGGTCACACACTCCCAATAACTCTTGGGTCTCTTTAATTGTTTTATCTTTTTCAGGGTTGGACGGTTGAGCTCATCTTGAATCTTTAAAAAAAACAACCACGCATCAACCAATAGCTCATTTCTGGGATGTTGTGGACGTCATATGGAGGTCATGTGCTAAGATATGCTAGTCTTTGTTGCAAGGAGTATGAAATAAATTCAAATCTGTGTGATCACACTGAGTAAGTTCATGAGAGTGAGTGGGTAATTAGTAAAAAGATAATTTGTTGGGTTGTTGCACTACCTGGGGGTGTGTACTCTTGCCCATCTAGGGTAGGGATGTGCCCCTGAGCCCTCTGAACCCTGACTCTGTTCCAGAGTAAAATCACTGAAAATTATACCCTGCTCCGGTATTGCAAAAATGGATACCCTGCTCCAAAGAGGAGACAGCGTGATTTTATATACCCTGTTCCAGAGCAAGCATGATTTTATATACCTGTTCCAGAGCAAGCATGATTTTATATACCCTGTTCCAGAGCAAGCATGATTTTATATACCCTGTTCCAGAGCAAGCATGATTTTATATACCCTGTTCCAGAGTAGAATCGCTGAAACTATACCCTGTTTGGTGGCATGTACCCGTATAGCAAATGTAGGGGAGTACCCCCCGGGTTGCGCTATAAATGAAGAAAACTAAAACAAACCAAGTGTAATGCTTTCTCATCTCCAATTTCTTGAAATACAGCAACACTTATTCTGCAACAAATAAAAAATTTCATCAGTGATTAAAGATCTAGACAATCAGGTGATTTTGCGCACGCACTTCCAGGTTTTATTAACCAATCAGAAGCATTTTTGTTGCATCACCAAAAGTTTCATGATGAATTTCAAAATGGTGTAATATCTTGAGTCAACTTTCTCAAAATATGTCCTGAAATATAACTTTACATTGAAAAATTCTATATTAAATTGACCACAAAAGCTTCCTCTTACTCTATCAGCAATTAAAATTAATGAAAACAAAGTATAAATGCAACAAAAGTATGCGAAATCGGCATTGTCTCATTTGGTCACCAGCTGCCATTTTGATAACCATGAGATATTATGAAATAGGAGACGGGGTAGCAGTAACTGTTCGCATTGACAAACAACCCTTTGCGCACTTTGAGGCAAAATGACTGAGGCATAGACAATTTTATCTGGTAGTAATGTTTCCTATTTTAAGAAAATGTATCAATCTAATATATGTTTATCCCAGAATTGATATTACGTTTATTGGTAATACTTGAGAATATGCATATAAAAAAAAGATGTTAGGGCTTCCTATAAAATCTTGAAGCTCTTGCGAACTTGTAAAAAAATCAATGAAATTAATTTGAACAATAAATTACAACAATCATATTATAAAGTGCAAACAATATAACTGTGAAACTTTAGTAATACTAAATAGCACAATTATATGCAAATTCCATTGTTTTCTATTGTTTAATTAGCACTATTTTGTGCTATTTAGTAATTAGGGTTTCACAGATTAATTGTTTGCACTCTATTATATTGAATTATTGAGTCAATGTGTCTGATATATTCCAGAAGCGAGTTCCAGATCTTTACTGCGCTTATAAAGAAAGCTCTGTCTTCAAAAGTTTTGATGCAAGATATTACATTAATATATTGATATAATGAAACTTTCAAGTAGCACAATGTGAAAACACTCTCAATACACTTCTTTTATGCTTTTGTCAATGGATGACTTGCACTAACAGGTCCCATGACAATACCCCTAAATAAAACGTGCAGTTGTAGCAAAATAAACAACAGAAATTAAAAGGTCTTACCAACCAACACTTTTCACATACAAATCCTTATAATATTTTATACCATTTCTCCTATTGCTGGGTTTCACTTGATGTCATTTCCTGTCTCATGTGAAATGTTCATCAGCTGAATCCCAAGTTTTCAATATAATTCTTTCTGGCTGACAGCACATGGTGGTCAGTGTTTGATCACCATTTGGAGCAGATAATGAGATGCAAGGACTTTAATCAGTTGATTGAAACCTAGCAATAGAATTCTTTCTGGTTGACAGCACATGGTGGTCAGTGTTTGATCACCATTTGGAGCAGATAATGAGATGCAAGGACTTTAATCAGTTGATTGAAACCTAGCAATAGAATTCTTTCTGGTTGACAGCACATGGTGGTCAGTGTTTGATCACCATTTGGAGCAGATAATGAGATTCAAAGGCTTTTGTCAGCTGATTGAAAGCCAGCAATAGACAACATTATGAGCTGAAACTTTGCCCTCTTACTAATTTCATTTCTTTTGTTCATTTTAACACATGCATCTACTTGTTTTAAGAGGGTAGGGTCACTTGACCTGTCATTCATTCATGTGTGCTGTATTTACTAATGTAGCATGTAAAAAGCTGTTATTTCTTAAATAAGGTGACCCTCACTTCCTTCTTATGGCTGTCTGTGATACTCTAAGGTAGTACCGAACAGAAAGATTTCATATATGAATTTATTTTAAAATCTAGTCATTTAAAAATCGTCAGTTGATTATTCAAAAAGTGGGGGGAAGTGGGGGTCACAGACTTGGTTCTCAAGTTATCAGTGATCGTAATAGGGGATAATTCCAATTTTCTATCCAAAATCACAATACCTGTCTGCATGGACCTGGGTTCTAGTACTTTCTACATTCCCTTGAAACTCCAGAAATTGTCTTTGTAATCTCCAAGGACCATAAAACCTATTATAAATAGACTTTGGAACTAACGAGGTCAAAATAATTTTTAGTTCATTCATGTCTTAAAAGTGATATGTAAAGTATAAAATGTTCATTCTGGGAAATAATAAAAACCTTGAAACCTTTTACGAAGTCATATATTTGTCAATTTTACCACAAAATTTGCATCAAATTACAAAGTCTTTTGTTAGATCATAGAAATTTAGTCAAAATAATTTTCAAAACAACGCTAATAAATGGTAAAAGACGAGATGCACAAAATAGATGCGCAGTAGCAAAGGTCTGGAACTACCTTAAATTATGACATTCTCATACCCAGAGCTCCTTGGCTTTGTTCAAATTAAATCAAAATATTCATATCAAATCAAATTATTCATAAAGAAGATGCTGATAATTGTTGTTTACCAACCTATGTTAATGACTATATAAGTAATAAAGGTTCTATAACATACCCATTTTCTAATATCGTTCTGCAAATGACTTCCAAGACACCTCTATTTGCAGCCTTCTCATCACTGAAGCATTGAAGATTCCAAGACATGACGCGTATCACCTCCCGACCTTTATACTTAAGGCATCCATCAATAGGTACAGGGTTAAGCTTGGAATAAAAATATCTTTCTTCTTCTGGTATTTCTCCAACTGTTAGCACTTCCTCAAGTTCCTTGACTAGCCTTTTGCTTATTCCTCCGACAGCTGCTAGTTCTTCAACTCGACGAAAATCGCCATTTTCTTCGCGGTATTTTACAATTTTTCGAGCGAGAGAAGGACCTATTCCTTTAAGTTCTTCTAGTTCTTCTTCACTTGCAGTGTTTACGTTCGTTTTCCCTTCGCTTTCTTCACTTTCTTCCTCACTAAATTCTTCTTCAACAGGATTCCAGTCTTCATCTCCTAGGGCTTTTCTTCTCTTCATTCCATGTGCTTTTGTCAACAACAACAACAACAACAACAGTTTATTTCCACAAAAATATATATATACATACATAAATTGAATAAGTTACAAATATTGTGGGGGGTGCAAGAGAACAACCTCAGAGGTTAAACAAGCTCTTACACCCTTAAGACGAAAATGAGTAATATTTACATATATGTAAGATGGGAAGAATCATATATAGTACAGTAGTTTTCGTAGTTGAACAACTAGAAATTTCATAAAAACAAAATAAACGTACAGGAAAAAAATCAGACCTTTCCTCTTTGCAGCAGTCGGTTTGTTCTCATGAGACGTCAACCCTTCGTCTTTCTCCTGACTCCTTTGCCTAGTCCATTTTTCTTCCTTCGCCTTTTTCTGTTCTCGTTCAGGGTCCTTGCAAACATGAAGCTCGACCTCCCCCTTCTCGTTAAGCGCTACTTTAAAATTATCTTCAAACTTGACCTGACAATGAGCTCCAGACTTCTCCAAAGTAGCCACAACGTCGCTGAGGCTTTTTAATCTTCCTTTCTCTTTGCCTTCTACTAGTTTTTCAGCTATTTCAGGACGTATTCCAATGTGTTCCAGGTCACTTACAGAAGCTTTACTCAAAGCCATTGCTTTTCTCGTTTCTTTATTCCTCCGTGAACTAAAACACAACTCGTTTGGATTATGAATAATGGGTCCGCTTTTGTGCGTCTCCCTTGAAAACTGTTTGTTCCCCAGTGTAATTAAGGATCCCTCTTCACTCTTGAAAACAATAACTTCAATGCACCACTGGCTACGACACAATGTGACAGAGATGGTTTACACAAGTTAAGAAAAGGAAGGTCTACTACTAGTTAAGTTAGCCGCTGACCGTTAAAGAACTGTAAAGACCGAGCGGAGACTGGGTATGAGAGACGACGCAATCCAGCCCAAAGTTTTCCGTCTTTTACCGAGTTTTCAAAGTGCAAAAACTCACTAAAGAAATCTTAGTTTCACGTTAAGAAAAAATATAATTAGGAACCGTTCATTATTTATTGAAGGAGAGTATGGGTAAGAAAAATGATGGGACCTTGAAACTGTAGTGGCCTGAAAGGGGGATATTGAAATAATAGCGCAGCGCACTGATTCTAAAAATAGCTTACAAATTCGGACAAACTTTGCATTCTATTTAATTAACCGCTACGAGGATTATACGAACCGATTTTATTATTTTTATCATTTTAAGTTACAATAATAACGCATGTAAACTAGGATCAACTGCGATCGGCTGTGAAAATTATCTGCTGAAAGTAAACTTGTAAGTTTGTTCGTCCGAATTTCGCCTTTGCCTTCGTTTTTATGTCACGGTTGCGCTGCGCTATTGTGTTATATACAGTATAGAAGAGCCTTGAAACGTACCTCGAATCAGGGACCGCAATTCTGATTAGGGATTGGGGGAACCAACGATGATTAGGTCATCGACTATCTCTCGTTTTCCCACTGGACTCTGAAGATGACTTCCGCTCAGGTTGTCGACAAGTCGACCTCTCTTGTCTTCCCGGAGTTTTTTAATTCAAGCGAAGCGAGCGAGCGACGAAGTCGCGAGAGGTCGACCGTCGTGCGCCCAGTAAAAAAACAAAAAAAACAAAACAAAACAAAGCGGGCAGCGGACTTTGCAAAAGTCTAGTCACCACCAACAACAGTCTTTCTCAAGACTACACTCACCTGGACAATCACATTTCACAACAAATATTATTGTTGCAACCTTGAATGCAGGTGTTTTCAGCCAGATACTGCCGATGAATGATTGGTTTTCCATGAAAATCACTTTTTATTTTTTATCGACGAATAGTCAAGTGTAATTCATGTTTTATAGTTTTGTATTATGAGGAAGTTTCTAAATTTAGCCTTACCCCAAAAACTAAATTTGTCGCCAGAAACGTTGCATCATTTCTTTCACGTGGCACATGATTGGCCTCTGGGTGTGTATTTCAAAACGACTATAGGCACTCGAGGTTCTCTTGTGCATCCGCGTTGTGTTGTTGATCCACGCTCAAAAATGAGATGTCTTCCACTTTTCTTCATATTTTGTTTATGCGTTTTATTAAAACAAGACTTCCACCTTGTGTTTGAACATATACTTCTTGTACTTTTAAACACAATGGCATATCAACCAATTACCAGGAAATACACTCACAACTCAATGTGTGCAGCTAAACACTTTATTTTACGATTATACGTTTTGAATAGTAATAGTAATACACACAAAAGCAATAGTCTTGTAGGCTGCAGAACATTTTAGCTCAAAAAATGTTGACTATCAAAAAATAATGGTTAATATGGTTATACTGCATTCACTGAAAAAATGTCATATAGTGTTTCACTATGATTTTTTTTACAAATGTTAGTTTACTTGTGCAAATCTATGACTACCAACTGGTACTTAACGTACATACATAAAATTAGCAAATCTAGCTTCTGAGAGTTCAATTTCTAAGACCTTATAACTGAACAAAAGTATCCATTTTTCTGATGGTTTTTCTTCGTTTGGGTTTTCTTGCCACCACTGATATTTTTCTTTTATGATGAATTTCTTTCACTTATTTATTTTCGTCGTGCCAAGTGGTACGTGGTCTTGGTATGTAGAGTCTCCCGGCAGGGATGGCTTTCCAAGAGGGTTGGCCAAACTCTGTTCCAATATATGCTAAAGGGTAGCGTGTTGTGTGATTTCGATCCGTGAAAATGAGTCAGTCTATCTCGTTTTATATTTAGCATCCATTAGTAATTAATACCGGCAATGCTATTATTCTGCCACAATTTTTACATTGTAAGCATCTGTTTGAAAATATGTAAAAGCGAGAAAGAAACAGACCTTCTTATTGAGGTTGGATTCTCCAACGAGAGGAGGCTGGCATAAATCTGCACGAAATGAGATGGTGAGACCAGCAGCTTTAATTTGTCCAACTATTCCTGTGCTGATGATGATTCCAGTTAGTCTGCGTAGTTGGCCGGCATAGCTTACTGGCATAGTACGCTGCTTTCTAACCTCCTTCACACTTTCTCGCTCTAATGTCACAAGTTGACCCATTCCTTTTGCCGTTCCAAGGAAAACTACTGGACGGTCTGCGTGCCTCAAGTTAATCCGACTAGTATCACGGACTAACTTTGAAAGATCATCTCGAGCAGACATTCTTTCATCTTCAAATCGCTGATCTCTACCACCCTCTAGTATTCGAATGCACGTAAAAATGTATCGGTAGAGATATGCCAGAGCCGTCTTTCCTTTATTGCACCAGGCTGCTATCTTGCTTTCTGCTGTCTGCAAATCCACTGGAATATGAGGGGCCACTTTTACCCAAAGGCGCATGGTCAGATCAATCTTTTTGTCGTACTTCAATGCTTCCTCGAGAAGTTGTTTCAACTCTTCTGCAATTTCAGATATTGGTTTATTTTTCTCTTTGCACTGATCTAGTTTAATGAGAACTATTTGCCGGTTAATAGGCGCTGTGCTTGCTTTGGATGTTTTCTTGAGCTCTTGAAGATGTTTGATAAGACCTGCTTTATCTTCAACTCTATTGGTGCCAGCACGGTACATCCCAAGCTTAAATAGTTCTCGTCGCAAATCGGGATAGAAAATGCTTTCGGAAACAGATTCCAAAATATCAGAAGTTTCACCTGAAACTCCGTCTATGATCAAGCGATGAGCATTAGGCAGCCCTGAGTACTCAAAGACTCCGCCTTCGTAAATATGATTGATATATCTGTAAACATCACACATCATTCTTACTTGGGGGATGTAAAAATCTTCGGGTTTATCGGAAGAAATGCTGACTGCTCTTGTAAAGGATTTGACTCCTTCTTCGGCCAATGAAATGATTTCCATTAGGTCTGCTTCTATGTCTATCAGGTTTTTAACTTGTCTTTTGTAAACTATACCTCTCATCTGAGTTAGCTGGCTACGGACATTCTTCGACTTTCCCGAAGCAAGTAGAATACTTTCATCAGTATATTGGAGAGCTTCTTTGAAGCCTTCGATTCCCTTTTTAACGCTGTAGTAACGACCAAGATGGACCTTGAAGTATGGATTTTTTGGGTGGATACTGATAGCCTTTTTAAAGAGATTCACCACGTCTTCACTCTCTGGTATGTCTTCCACTAGGGACGAAAAGTGCTTCTGCGTTTTCTCATCAGAAATTCTATTTAGAAGAATTTCACTAGTGATCTCTTCTTCCATGCACGAAACGAACTCTAATGCTTTGTCTGCCAAATTACGCTTCCAATTATCGCGATGAATTTTAAATGGTACAGTTAGCAGCTGGCGTAGTATTTCCATTCCTATAGTGAAGTGGCGAGGTCTCCAGCATCCATCTTCTTCAATAAGAAGCTCAATTGACTCTGGACTTAAAATATCTTCAATTGAATGGAGCTGCCTAGGTTTAAGCTTGAAGATGGGAGCAAGCGCACTCAAAGGCAACTCTTTGCGGGCATACTGATAAGCCATGCTGAGGAAGCATAATGCAGTTCTCTGCGCATCATTGAGTCCTTGCAAACTATCACATACATACGGCTCCAGTCCCTTGAATCGATCTTCGAAGGCCACCAGCCCATAGTAAAAAGGAATTTGCATTTGACGATCAGCATTCCTCAATTTAGCTAGTTCTGAGGTTTTCAGAGGGCACTGCAAAGTGTACACTTCAACAAAGTTTCTCATTTCTTTTTCTGTCAAGTGTTTTGCCAAAATATTTGCTTCCTTCTTCCTTGGTTCTTTATCACTTATTCTGTCTACTTGGTGGCGGTGAACAATGTGCAGGATTAAACAAGATACCTTTTCATTGGAAAGGTTTCCAAACAAGGCTTGTATGTCATTGTCGTCTGATCCAGAAACATCTTTGATATCTGCAAGTATGATAACAGGAAGCGAACAAAATTTCCATATCTCACTGATAGCCAAAAACGTTTCATAATTTATGGTCTTGAGGCAGACACACGGATAGCGAAGGTGGAAGTCATAAAGAAGCTTCCTGGCTGAAGTGGTTCCTCCCGTCCCTCGTTGATGGAAAAGTGTGTAAGAGGCGGCACCTGCATATCCCAATTCTTCCTCGATGCTATTTTTCAAACGCTCCCATGATTCTATTTCCACTGCATAATTCATTTCTATTCCGTACCACGAGATCTTCCCTCCTCTGTAGAAATGATAAGCATCATCTTTTCCAAATTCAGGGGTGTTCCCAATAGAGGTATAGAGAACTTCAAGCACCGAATCTACCCATCTCATGGAAGAAGGAAGTGTTGCACAAGTAACATCACCAGTGGTACCATTGACATTAGCTTTTCACAGCTCTTTAGATATCCATTTGTGGCACTTTCTCGATCAAAATCGAAAACAGCAGCCCAGTGAACAAGTCCCAGATGAGCAGCCTCCTGTAACTGGTGAGGATCTTCTGGTGATAAGAACAAGACACACTTTTGTCGCTTATCGAAGAGATTTAGATCCTTTACCAAATCAAGACACGAAGGCGCTACATGTCTAGTTAGGACACTGATTAGCTGGTCCGCTGGAGATGGAGAGATTTTACCAGAATTAACTATGATAGTCATGAGCTGTTCTGCTACCATGTCCCACGTAAACCTTTCTTTCCATTCCAAGCGAAGCTTATCTGCAACAGCAAACGTTTCTGCAGTTTTCACGGCTACCTTGTCAATTTCTATTGCCCATATATCAGCATCTTCGTCATCATCCTCGCCTCGCTCCTTCAAGCAACAATAGAACTCTTGTAAATGTTTACGGATCGTGAAGGCAAGACCACTGTGTGCACTGATAACAATCGGAATCCCAATTGCCATGGCGTCTAGGGCGGCAACACCAAATGCTTCTACCTTTGCTGGCGACAAAAAGACCGTAGCACCTTGAATATCAAAGTATGCCTCTTGGCAGTTATTTCCTGGTCGTTCAACCAAATCGACTTGTTTTTTGTCGCACTCTTTCAAAATCTTTGAAGGCGTTTTCGTAGTACTGGAATCTGTGTTTCTGACAATGATTGTAGATCTTCGTGGTCGTTCTTCGTCTCGTTTGCTGGAATTATTAACGGCCATAAGCGCTATTCTCAATCCACTTGCGATTGGTGAGCTGAACTTAGCCGGCACAAAACATCGACACTGGGGCGAAGATATGCGGTTCCTCGTAGTTAGGTCTGGAAGTCCTGGGATGATTTCAATGACGTCCCGATTTATCAAGGCACTCCACTTCTCTGTCAATAAAGTACCAACAGCAGCGGTAAAATCTGCAGACATGGCCAACTCCTCTTCATTGCACTGGTCATTTACTACTTCGTCATACTTTACGTATTCCTTTGGAAGGTCGTGAATGACATGAAGCCTTGGGCATGACGACGTCACTGCGTGATGTTCGGCTGCAGGTCCCGTGATTCTTCCATGTCCAATCACAAGATTTGGTAAGAAGGGGATAGGTTGCTCACGGTAGAAAAGTTGTGGATCATCTTTATTGATTCCAGGCTTCTCAGTGCACTGAATCAATTCTACGTTTCCTCTTCTTGCTTCTTCTTTGTCCAGCTCCGATGACGTAAGAACTAAACAGGCAACTCTATGGCCAGCTCGAGCCAACGCCAAACAGAGCTCTCGATTAATTACTGGTATGCTCTCTCCCCAGACGTTGCCATTTGTTGGAGAGTGACTGTATGCACAACTTTCTGAGAGAAGTGCTAGCTGAAATCAATTTTTAAAATTACACTTAAATCGTTTTTTCTTTAATAAAGGATAAAGTGTTAAGTTTGAAAACAGGACTAAGTTAATGGGTAAAGAAGCTGTATGTGTGTGTGGTGGTGGTGGTGGGGTGGGGAGGGGGGGGGGGGGGGGTTAAGGGTAAGGGTAGGTAAATTCAAAAGTATATTCTCAAAAGAATACAAACCACTGCTATTTTGGTCTCCTGCAGCCGTTTTCACTTTGGTCCAATCGTTTCTTATTTCAGTCTACAAACATTGAAATATGCTGCGTTAGTGTGACGTTGAAAATAGACCATTTAACAGTACTTATGTAAACCTGCTACTAATGTATTTATCGGGTTTGTATCATATATACAACAACAGAGATGAATAACAAAGGAAACAGGTTTTAGGTATAAAATAATCGTTAATAAAATGCTTGATATTGAGAAAAAATATGATTAAATAAAAAAAGAAATAAGATGCTTACCTTCTGCGCCAATTTTTCCTTTTTCGTTGCTGTGTCCATTATAATTTTATCATCTTTTACTGCTTGACTCTCTTTTTTAGCGTCCTCTGTCTTATCTCTTAAAGGTTGACCTTCCGGTTCTTCAGCAGTTTGAGGATGGCCTTTTTGTGTGAAGTTTCCAGGAATTTCTCCTTTTTTCTCTACACCATGTTTCTGTTCAACAGGGACTTCTCGTTTTTCTTTTCCATGATGCCGTTCTTCATCTAAGAATTCCTGGTTTTTTGCTCCTTCAGTAGTTAGTTCTTGATCTTTTGGAACTTCTTGTCCAGTTTTTTCAGGGTTTTTTTGATGCTCTTCGAGGCTGACTTGTTCAACAGTTGCCGAAGGCTCATTGGTTGATCGATCATCTGTGATTCAATTGATTAAAAAAATAAGATGTAAAGTTTTATAGATAATTCGTGACGCTGTACAAATCAGTGTTCAACCAAAGATTTTAACAAGAACTTCAAGACAACCCCGAAGGCTAAGATATAACTAGCTAAAAACTAATGTGAGCTGCGTCGGTGTTTCTAATGAAACAGTAATGATAAAAATTATATAAAATTATACACCGTCAAAAGATGAAAAAACTTAGTGACGTTTCGGACGCTAGTCCTTCGTCGGAGTAAGAGAGAAAGAAATGGTAGAAAGGAGTGTTTATATGATAGAATAAGACAAAAGAAACCAATAGGAACAAGGTAGGCAAGGAAACAAAAACAAACAATCAAAAGACAAAAGAAAGGGTTAGTTGAAAGTAAAGCGTTCATTAATCCCTTTGGGACTAAGAGTGCCCAATAGGTGAATAAGCCGCATTTAAAAAGCCCTTGTAAGGCTGCTCAATTTTAAAATGTTGGTAATTTGTACTTTGACCAAGTTGCATGACATTTCACACCGCATGTGGTAACAAGCATAAGAAGAGATTAAAGAATTCGGAATGGTGGAAATGCAAGCCACCCTGGATCTTAAATGAACCCACCCAATCAAAAAATCCCTTCTTGAATATGAAAAATTCCCAGGATAGTCCATCCCTCACACACCCAATCCCAAAAAGATTATTTACTTATGGCTTATCATGGTGATGAAGCTATGGCATTCACCTTTAGATTTTTAATTCTTTACCCCTTATTTTAAAAAAACCAACTGCCATTAATGCAGAATGGATAACTCATGTTACCTTTGTCATTAGACAGGCTTTTGGTAGCCTTCTTTTTATCTTTTTGTCTCCTTCTCTTCTCTCTCTTCCTTTTCTAGAAAAATATTTTTCATTATTACTACTTAATTATTTACCATTTATCTAGCCAAACACATGCCCAGAATCCTAAAGTTTGGTCACATGATGATACTTAGATCCCATTTTTAAGGATTATCTTCGAAAACGGTGAAAAGGTGAAAACTACCAGTCATGTTAAATGTTTTAGATTTGAATATTTTGCCAATCGTTTAATATAGAGTAAAAGCCATGCTTAACGTTGTTCCAATTCATCTCAGCTATGATCTTGCTCATTTTTGGTTCAAGCCGACCAAATACACGCTTGTTTTTCAATTTTTTATAGAATATGACATCATAAAATACGTGGGCGTGATGACGTCATCCCACATATCAGAAAAATATCTTGGCATTTATTTTACAAAAGGACAACATTGACAATGCGACGGCATTATGGGTTAGTAGCATTATTAATTTTCAGATAAGAAGGGTCTGGTTATGAAAATGAGTACTTGAAACACCATTTATAAAAATCAAAGCAAATACCTGCACTTCATTTTAAATCAATATTAAAATTTCAGTTTTAATTACCTTGGCTGCATCTTCATCTGTTACATCCTTTTTTTGTACCTAATTCATAGAACAAAAAAAAAGGAAACCAATTATATAGACAAAATTTTTTTCTTTTATGGAGGTGAACTTGAAATGAAAATATTTGTAATGATTTGATTAATTAATTTCAGATTCATTTACCTGAGCTGCATCTTCATCTGTTACATCCTTTTTTGTACCTAATTTGTAGTACAAAAAAAAAAAAAAAAAGGAAACCAATTATATAGACAAAATTTTTTTCTTTTATGGAGGTGAACTTGAAATGAAAATATTTGTAATAATTTAATTAATTAATTTCAGATTCATTTACCTGAGCTGCATCTTCATCTGTTACATCCTTTTTTGTACCTAATTTGTAGTACAAAAAAAAAAAAAAAAAAAGGAAACCAATTATATAGACAAAATTATTTTCTTTTATGGAGGTGAACTTGAAATGAAAATATTTGTAATAATTTAATTAATTAATTTGGAACAACTATACAGGATTCTGAATATCAACATTAAAAATTTAATCAAATTTACATAATAGAGTGAAGGAAATTAACTGGTAAAATAAAATATACTAGTCAATGTCTAAATTATAGTCAAAAAGACACAAAAGCAGAAAACAATTGAATTTGGGTCTACTAATGTGTATTCGTTAGTCTAACATCTATTTCACGGTGTTAGTGATTTCACTCTAATAACCACTACTATGCATAAAAACATCTAATAAGGTTATTCTAAACACACTAAGTGAATCAAGATCTGAAAATTATTTTGATAACCTCTTTTGCTTTAGTGTTTGACTCCTCCTTGTTGTCCTCCTTGTTGTCCTCCTTGTTGTCCTCCTTGTTGTCCTCCTTGTCCTTGTTGTCCTCCTTATTTATGCTACTGTCTGACAGTACACAAAACGAATAATATTTGTTAATGTTTCAGGGGCGGCGGAAGCTGAAAAATTTTGGGGGGGCACTCCAATATTTCACGGTACCTTGAAATGACCCCCCCTCCCTGTTTAGCTTGATTACAAACGTGTATGTGTGATATTTCAATCAGTAACATTTTGCGCGCATTTAACCACTTGCAATTGTGCTGAGAGACACAAAAATGATGCAAGTCGTCGCTAGATATATCGTATATTTTTTAGATACAGAAAATTATGTAATATCAAAATAATAAATAATGGTAATCATAACCAAATCTCATGCGTTTTTTTTTTGTGAGAGCCATTATATTCTGGGGGGGCCAGGCCCCCCCAAAAAACCTAGTGGGGGGGCCAGTGCCCCCCCGGCCCCCCCGCTTCCGCCGCCCCTGTGTTTTTAGTTGCTTACATCATATAGCAATCATCTTAGCAATATTTTTAACGATCACCTTATGCTTCTAACTTTCTAAAACTTTGGACACAATAAATCATTTATTCCAAAGATTTTTGTAAAACTTGAGCTAGTTTCAGATTTCATCTACATTTTCTTTTGGTATATATCCTGTTCTTAGTTTAAAAAAATAACAAGGAAGGAGTATAAAATGTATATCAAAATTTCAAAAATAAAATTAACTAGCTTACAACTAATCTAATGGAGATAAAAAATGTGCTAACTTCATAGAGTAGATGTATGGCTTCCACCGGCCCGTTGCCAATTTTTTGTCCAGATTAAATATATCAGAGGCCATTACAATGTAAAATATAAGGCTACTGTCAAAATTTAGAAAATTAAAAAATATGGTAATTACTGCCCACCATCCGGAATAAAATACATACTCATCATTTCTATACTCAGATACTAGAAATATCTAATTGCAAACATAAATTAAAATATTGAAAAAAAATTTTTGTGCGATCGAAATATGTTCAAGCTTTATTTTATAAAGTTTAAAAATATTTTCATAAATACAAAATTTTACACTTGTTTGCAGTCTCACTTAGCCATCGAGCCCACTGATGGCAAAGAAAGGTTTTCTAGTGAAATGTCAAGCAATAAGAACGATAAGACCTTATTCTAAGCTTACTTTCACGAGCTTGAAATTGACTCTGATCGAGATTGTTGGTTTCACTTTCAGTCTGTAATTGACGTGGTCCATTTGGTAAATTTGTACCTTGCTTCGCATCATCATTCGTAGACTGGAAATCTTTTAACATTGAGACAAGATCACCTCTTTTTACAGTTTCAAGTAGATATTCCAGCCAGTCCAAGTTATTTTCACCAAGTCGGTCCGCATTCTGTAGCCCACGAAAAAACGTAAGAATCTCCCTTTTAAGTACAGATTCTGGTTAATGTCTGGAAGGAACTCGTCAGACAAAAATTTCATCTCCTCCAATTCCTCGCGTGTTATTTCTCGCGCAATGTTGAGCAAAAGCTCTTTGTACCGTGAAGCCATCTTCTCAGTAATGTTATTTTACTGCTACGTACTACATTTTTTTAAGATATGGAGTTTTTTCCGCAAAGAAAAGACAACCAAAGCTATGCCATGGTTGGACACGGCTGACATCTTGCATAGATTCGGATTCTGAGAACTGCTGGTATAGGGGAACCCCCAATTTCGTACGAGATCAGTGGGGAACCCCCTTTCCCGCGCTTTTTAACGAGCAAGCGCATAGGAAAAAAAGTCCCTAGTAGAGTGCATTCAGTCAAACTGTTGAATAGTTGACGTCACCTAGTCTATATATGAGTTCCTTGAAATTTACATTTTTAATAAAAAGTGAATTGATTTCATCATATTTAGGTTATTGATTAGCTGTATAGGCAGTACATAGAGTGCATTCAGTCACTGTTGGATAGTTAGATAAATCTATGTGGTTACAGTAATCAACTTTATTCCAAGAAAAGAATAGAAAAAATATATAACTAAAAAATTCGTGGTATCCTAGCCCGTCTCGTCCCACGAGGCGCTCTTACAACACAATTTGCATACATGATATCCGCATACATTATAAAGCGCGCGAAAATTACAACGAAGACACGACATCGCGGCCCCACAAACGGGCTCTACACATGCGCGTTTGTCCTATGTCTTGGAGTGTCCTTATAACAACAATAATTCAACGTTTATAATGTTCTCTGTGTAATCTTCCTGATTAATCATCTGAACTTGCATCATGCTCCTCCAATAAGCACAGTTTCACAATTGGGCGCTGTAGAGTTCCTTGCGCTGTCTTGACATTTGCCGAGCGTACACGGCCATCTCTTCCTGTAAAGACTTCGGTCACTCTAGCCAGAGGCCATCTGTTACGTGCGATATTATCATCGGCCACAAGGACTAAATCTCCTGGTTTCAAATCTTGCCTTGACGTTAGCCATTTAGATCTTCTCTGTAAATTAGGGAGATACTCTTTAATCCAGCGCTGCCAGTACTGGTTCACGAGATATTGAACCTTTCTCCATCGTCTTCTAGAGAACTTGTCTTCCTTTACAAAGACTCCAGGTGGGAGCTGGGCAGTTCGCTGCATGAGGAAGTGGTTTGGTGTTAATGCTGTAAAATCCTTAGGATCATCCGATACAGCTGTTAAAGGGCGGTTGTTAACAATTGACTCTACTTCAGCAAGTAGTGTTCTTAGCTCAAGATCATTCAGCAATCCATCGCCGACTACAGCCTTCATGTGTTTCTTTGTAATCTGCACCAGTCTTTCCCAGACTCCGGACATGTGTGGTGAAGCAGGAGGCTGGAAGACCCACTTGATTCCCTTCTGCTGTAAGTCCTTCGCGATCCTTTCGTTATTCCACTGAGCAATAGAGTCCTTAAGCTCGTTGTTGGCGCCTACGAAATTAGTTCCTCTGTCGGACCAAATTTCTTTTGGTGGTCCTCTGCGGCTTACAAATTGAAGTAGGATCATAATGAAGTCGTCTGCCTCTAACGAGGGCACGACGTCTAAATAGACCGCTCGCGTATTCAAACAGGTAAATAAGCACCCCCATCTCTTTGCTGTGCCGCGGCCCCATTTGACTGTCATAGGGCCAAACAAATCCACCCCGGCATAAGTAAACGGCGGTTGGTAAGCTTCTACGCGTGTCTTTGGGAGGGGAGCCATAACCTGCTGCATCGGCCGAGCATTCATACGGCGACACTTGATGCATCTTCTGACGGTGTCCTTCACGAGACTCCTTCCCGCGACGATCCAAAACTTTCTTCTCATCTCGTATAGCGTTTGTTCTCTTCCGCCATGGGCTGTTACTTCATGGAAATGGCGAACTATCAGCTCACTCAAGTGATGTCGCTTTGGCAGGATCATGGGATGCCTTTCATCAAACGACAGGTTTTCTGCTGCTTGCAGTCTTCCTCCGACGCGTAATACACCGTCGACTTCTAACGGTCTTAAATCAGCAACTGGGCTTGTCTTCTTCACTTCACCCTTTCTCTTCAGTTCTGACAGCTCATCAGAAAAGCACGTAGTCTGTACACTTCGTACAATGACATTAGTTGCTTCATTAAGTTCTTCAAGTGACAATATACCTGTATTACAGGCAGTCCTTTTACTAGCTATCCATCGACAAAAACGTCTAATCCATGCAACTCGTCGTTGCAGTTTCGACCACGAACTCCATCTGGTTACGATCTCATTCATCAGACGACTGCTATCCTTAGCACTGCTTGAATCCGGAACAGGTTGTTGAATGTCATTCTTCTTGACGCTGACCTGATGAATTTTCACTTCTTTGCGCACTTCCGGATCATCAACAGGAACTTCTTCTACTTTCTTATCAGGCCAGGTGTCTTCCGGCTGCCACAGGAATTCGGGTCCTCTCCACCATCGATGTTGGCTTGATAGTTTCTGGGCTTTCAGCCCTCGCGAGGCGTCATCTGCAGGATTAAGGCGTCCTGGACAGTGTCTCCACTGGTCCGGAGAACTAACTTCGCGTATTTCTGTGACGCGATTAGCGACGTAAGCTTGGAAACGTTTCGTTACGTTCTTGATGTATTGTAAGGCCGTCTGAGAATCTGTCCAAAAAATTGCTCTGTTAATCTTGCATGTTAGCTCATCCACCAATATTCTGTATATGCGTACGGATAAGGTTGCTGCTTGTAGCTCAAGTCGAGGTATTGATACTGGCCTTACAGGTGAACTTCTAGATCTTCCGAGCACAAACGAGCATGTGATCAGACCGTTGGCTTGAACAAATCTAAGATAGGCACATGCGCCGTACCCATCTTCTGAAGCATCCGCAAACAGATGCACTGATACATCGACAATATCAGTCTCATTTATCAGGTAAACACGTGGAATCTTGATCCTTGACAGACATGCTAACTCTTGTCTCCATCTATTCCAATGGCGTTGCAAATCCTCCGGAATTGGGTCATCCCAATCCAATTTTAGCTTCCAAAGAGTTTGGATTATTTTCTTGGCTTCTAGCAACACTGGGCACACAAACCCAATGGGGTCATACAATGAGCTGATTGCTGACAAGATACCCCTCTTCGTTGGTGGTTTGTCAGGATCTTTGACCTTGAAGAGAAACACGTCTTCTTCCACATTCCAATGTACGCCGAGTGTTCTCTGTATTGGGAGATCGTCAAGATCGAGATCAAGTGTGGGTTTGGCTCTTTCTTCTTCGGGGATCGCCGCCAGCACTTCTCGACAGTTACTCATCCACTTCGTCAATCTGAAACCGGCCTTGCCCAGTAGGGTTGTTATCTCATTCGCCAACATCTTAGCCTCCTTTGGAGTTCCAACTGATTTGACCAAGTCATCAACGTAGAAGTCGTTCTCGATAGCACTTAAAGCTGCCTCACTAGCTTTACCTCTGTTATCCTCGGCGACTCTTTTTAAGCAATAGTTTGCGCAACTAGGCGAGTCCGCTGCTCCGATTATATGAGATGTCATCTGATATTCTGTTGCTTCTTCAAGGCTGCCGTCTTCAAACCAAAGGAATCGTAATGCATCAGCATCTTCAGGTAGGACCCTTATTTGATTAAACATTCCTTCGATGTCTGCAACCAACGCAATGCGCTCTTGCCTGAATCGTAACAAGACACCAAGCAGACTGTTGGATAAATCGGGTCCTTGGTTCAACTGGTTGTTTAACGAAAATCCATTGTATAGCGCAGCAGCATCGAAGACTACTCGAATCTTATCCTTCTTTTGGGGATGAAATACCGCGTGATGTGGTAAGTACCATGTTTTCTTGCTTCGTAAGCTTGCTTCCTCCTCGGTCAGCTTCCTTGCATAGCCTTTACTTAGTAAATTGTTCATAAAGTCTCTATATTTCTGATGAAAACTCTCGTCGCGTCTGAGTTTCTTCTTCAGCGATTGTAGCCTTGCTTCAGCTAATCCCTTGTTGTCAGGTAACCATGGATCGTTGCTTTTCCACAACATTCCTACTTCGTAGTGGCCGCCCACTACACGCGTTGACTCCTTCAATCTCTTTAGTGACTCTTGATCTTCAATGGACATGGCTTGCCTTGAACTCTTGTTCACGTCTGCATCTTCGAGTCTCAGAAACTGACTCATCTGCTGGTCACATAGTTCACTTCCGTTCTTCACAAAGTTAACGTTAACATGCGAGAAATGAATGTTCGCACTATCTATTGGACCGAGTATCGCCCATCCCAGAGAGGTACGGACTGCATAGGGTTCTCCGTGTCTTCCCGTACGGTGTTCTAGATGTATCTGTGCTTCTGGTACATTCACTCCTATCAGCATCAACACTTGCTTTGCATCGACGTCAGGAACTATTATGTCCTTCAGGTGTGACCATCGTGAAATGTCCTTTGGTCTTGTGGTGTTTATGTTGAGGTTCTCCACTACCTTTACATCCTTTATCTGCACAAAGGTGTCGTACTCTTCGCCGACGCCCTTGACTTTCAGATCGGTTCGCCCAACCTTGACACTAGACTCTCCAGCCAGTGTACTAACAGCTAAGTCATCATAGTTGTTGATCTCTATGTTGAGCTTGTCGGTTATGTCCTTTGAGATAAAGGTTTCCTCACTTCCGGTATCCAAAAGAGCATAAGTGCTGACAGAGTGTCCCTCCTTGCTTAGGACTTGAATTGTTACAACTTGTAATGCAATTCTTCCACTCGAAGACGTGCTTGCATAGTTAGGTGATGGCTTGTTGACCGATGTAGTCTCAGTAGTCTTACTGACGTCCTTGGATTCACTCGTGGTTGTTGATTTACTTGGTGCGCTGCCTGTATCCTTATCCTCCGTTGCCTTGTGCAGCAAAGTATGGTGCGGTAGCTGGCATTCTTTACACCGAAACTTGGATTGACATTGTGCTGCAAAATGTCCCTTTCTCAAACAGTTCAAACAAAGTTCCTTTTGTCTTGCATGGACACATCGTTGTCTTACAGATTTACTAATAAAGTCAGAACAGTTCTCGATCCTGTGTGCTGAACCACATATGTAACACTTCGCTGGAGTTGATTCTGACGTACTCGACGTATTCTTGTTATCCTTGGGTTTACTTCGCTGATTTGGTGATTCTACTTGCGTAGACATTGTTGTTACCCTTGCTCCACTCGACAAGGCAGTGGTTGGTGTAGATCGTCTATTTATCTTAGCTGCTGGCTTTGGGATACTCTTGTAGGACTCGCCAATCCTTCCAAATATCGGATCATTAGCCGCATCGGCTTGCCTTTCTATGAAGTTGACTAAGTTCTTGAGATTAGGAAACTGCCCTCTTTCTCTTATACGTTGGGCTTCGTCTCTCCATTTTACCTGCAGGGAGATCGGTAGTTTGCTCGACATCTTGCTTAGATTGGACATATTCATCTCAGACAGGGCATCCATTGACTTTAGAGTTTCATACAGCGTTCTCGAACGATCGGCAAATTCTTGAAGCCCTTGTCTGTCCGTGCTTGACATGTTCGGTCCGTTTATTAACGTATCGACACAAGATTTGGCTACTATGTGGGGCTGTCCAAACCGTTGTTCTAATAACTTCAGCGCGCTCCTCAAACCGCCTGGCACTCCTTCAAACCCTGCAGCCGCAAGCCTTGCTGGGCCATCCAGGTACTGCAGCAATCTCGACATCTTCTGTACCTCAGAGATATTTTGGGATTCGACCATTTCGTGAAAGCGTGCCTTGAATCTGAAATATTCCTGCGGTTCACCAGAAAACTTGACAACATCTAGTGGCGGTAAGTTGGAGCGTGTCACGATAGAATCAATTCCTGAGGTAATTCTTTCTATCACGGTTTCTGTAGCGCTTGGTGGCATAGATTGATAGGTCACCTTGGCGGGTGTGGTGCTAAACCATGTCGGGGTATATGGGGTGGCGCTGACGTTTAAGTTAGACTCAGTGTTCTCTGGTTGCGTTCGCGCAGGAGTAGATGAGTAAATTGGTGATGCTTGGATTGATACACTCCTTGTGTTTAACGTCGAACTTGGTTCGTTAATCTTCGGCTCGGGATTCTGCGGCTCTGTTTGTCCGGAAACTTGAACGGTCTGCTTCGATGCACTTCCTGCGTTTGATGCTGAGTGCTCAACTCTCTTAGTTTGCAGTGTTTCCAACTCGTACTCGGCTTTATTATCGGGTGATTGCTCTTCTTGCTTGGTTTCGTTGATGTTTGTAGTCGTGTCACGTGACTCGTCTTGTTCCGGTCCGGTCTTCACTGCGCTCTTACTGCCCTGCTGGTGCCTTTCTTCGTCGTCACTCTCTGACGTGTAGAAGTCTTCTTTAGTTCTCGCTAATTCAGCAGCATCTTCGGCGTCAGCTATCTCGTTTTCTAACCTCAGCTGTTCTTCCTTCATCCTCCTTACCTTGCTTGCTTTCAACTGCTTCAGTTTCTTTTCAGCCAAAATCCTCTCTAGCCTTGAATTTTCTCTCGCATTTGAACTAGCTCTTGAGAAATTAGATCGTATTGAAAATCCAGAACCAACACTAAGCTCATCGTCGTCCACTTCTCTAAATTTACGCATTGGGATTCCTGTCTCGTCCAATAACATTCTTGAAATTCCTGAAGCCCCGTGCATTGAAATTTTTTCTTTGGCTTCTGTATTCAACAAATAATCATCTATTGACCTTATAAAATGCTGATATTTCTCCTTATGTTCCTTGTGTTTGCTTGTCTCGATCAATATTTCTTTTTCGTCAGTCAATTGTTCGAGTATTTCATAGTGAATTTCTAAATAACGATACCACTGACCTGAAAGACGGTCTTTCTCACTGCGAACTTCGCTAGTGTACTTATAATCCTTGAAATATTCCTCAAGTCGTCTATAAATCTTTGTTATCTCACCGAGATGGCCACTTCTGCTCTTCTTAAGAGCGATAATCCTCTCAGAAACCTCTGAGGCGTTGATATTCTTCGTCGAACGACGTGTTGACATTTCACATCCACAACAAATTATAAACCTTGCACGAAGAAATCTCCAACCAAAAACACGGCAAAATCCTGTCCTGATTCCACACGAATCTTGACCACGGTATCCTTGAGTACTTATACGAATTTTTAGGAAATGTGGTTACAGTAATCAACTTTATTCCAAGAAAAGAATAGAAAAAATATAAAACTAACAAGCCTATATCGCTTCGAAAGCGATGATGTTTCGGCCCGTTATCTATTTATTGTGTGGCATTGCTGAATAAAGAATTTTGGTCTTGCTGTGGTAATGATTGGGTCTCCTGTATTTTGGAAATGGCAGACAAGAGCGATCTCGCGCTACGCTTTCACGTTGCAAAGTCTTACGCAAATTTCGATGGAAACATTTGTTATAAAATTCTCTTGGACGAAATACATCGTAATTAAGTTTTTTGGAGATTTTAGTGGTTCTTGCTTTGAAACATCGTAGTGTTTTGGGGGAAAACAGGGCAACGTACGTACATATAACGTCTCGCCGAACGAATGAGAGATCCGACAATAGATATGAACAATGATTGAGTATATCGCAGAGAGCAGAGTACTTGGTGCAAAATATTTTGGCACATGAGCATTACTGTACGCGCTATGTTGAATGTAGGATACTTTTTAAACCTTCATTCTGCTCTTTGACATTTATGGTAAATGTATTTAGCTCTTATATCGTAGCTTGAAGAAAATGCGAAAGTCTCAATTCGAACGAATAGATACAAGGCTTGTCTTTGACCAGTGCGCCGTCACCAATCAACTCAAAATTTACATCTTTTGGTGCTTCAAAAATATTACCGAATCCAAGAAATTATACTTTAAATCAGAGTATTAATAAATGAAAACTGATGATTTTATAGAAATCTATCTTTAAAGTTGTAAAGTACGCACTGTTTGTTTATAGGACCTAATTTAAATAATAGCTGATAGCAAAATCATGTCCTCAGATGCGCACGAAGCTACAACATATCGGAATCTTGCTTCACAAAATATATATGCATCAACTGTTAGTTACATAGATAAACTCACCAGCTTTCTCAGCTTATGCTCACAGGTAGCTGAGACTGTTGCCGCACAATCACAAAAGCTTTTGGATAACTTTTCAATGACTTACCTAGTTGGCGACTTGGACCTAGATACTGACTTAGGAATAAAATACGCATTGTCGTAGGGTTTATCAATATTTTATTTTTTTCCCAAAAAATGGCGTCATGCGAAAGGGCATAACTTTAGTCTACACAACTACCTCAGAGAAGATTCACGCAACCCTCCCAAATACTCCGCATGGTGAAATGTTTTACATTTTCCCATTGCTTATGATGGAAACGGCATATGATTGGATTAGGTCAAAAACTCTGACAGCTAAATGACACGCACGGAGACTATTATGGTCCGGCAAACCGAATGTAGTGACTGTTTCGGCCTGAGGGTCGAAACAAAAAATTTGCGGTATCCTAGCCCGTCTCGTCCCACGAGGCGCTCTTACAACACAATTTGCATACATGATATCCGCATACATTATAAAGCGCGCGAAAATTACAACGAAGACACGACAATCTAACTTAGATAACTATTTAGTGGCAGTGACGTCACCTAAAATAGTAAAACCTCGCCAAATAACAGTCATGCTAATCCGGGGGGTTGTTTTACCAGAGAATGAGTGAATAGACATTCATTTGTATCAACGGCGTTTCCTCCCTGATCTCAGTAGCGGTTTACTCGTAGTTTCAAATTTATGTGACGTCAGCTAAAATAGTAACTAACTTATTTAATTTAGGTGACGTCAACTATTCAACATTTTGACTGAATGCACTCTACTAGGGACCGGTCATTATTTATGAGGGGGGGGGGGGGGGGGGATTTCTCCCGGATAGTATAGAAATTACCCATAGCCTAAATCTTGCAAGTTACAAGTTAGCCCACCCCCTTTTAGTATGCATAAAAAATATGACCCCCCCTCCCAAAGTTTGGCCCAAAATGTTACATCCTCACCGCTGTTTATGTAATAGATAAAGTATAATCTGGAGACGTTTAAATTGGTGAGCTGTTAGCTTACAGTATATAAGCCAATGTTTTATGATTAGTCAAATATCTAGGATAATGCTGGTATTTTTGATTGTAAATTTTAAAATCAAAGTTGATTTGAACTAGGAAATAGTTAGTTTTGTTTTCCAGTCTCGATGTTTCAAAATCTTTCTTTTTGTGACCCACCCCCTTTCTTTGAAATAAATGTGTTGGTTATGAGAAGCTTGCGGAATTTATTTAGTTGTTAATTTGTTTTGGTAAATTGATTATTTAAATTTTATGCCACAAAGGGCATTGAGACTTGGTTTTAGCGGCGAACATTGTCAATAGTCCCTTTAACAGTTCCCTGCGCCATCTTGAAAGGTAGCCGTGCCTTACCTTGCAATGATAAAGACCTTTTTAACACCTTGCAGAATTATTCACAGGTCTCTATCATGACCTATCTCCTAATGCTTTTCGCCTATCGCCAATTGCCTAACGCTTTTGACGATGACAACCTTTCTTGAAATAGGTATATGTGGAATGTGTGCCGCACTTGGGAGCTTCAGTTTCGATCTCCTAAGGTAAAGGGATGAATTTATATAGCGCCATTTCTAGGAGGTCAATGGCGCTTTACAAGATCAGTGGAGGACTTTACGGGCTGCATATTAAGGCGCTAGTAGCAGCCGTGCAGCTTACAATCATGAGTGATTTGTTAGTATGTCAGTATTATGCCTCCAGAATGTAGAATGGGATAGGCTGTTGATGAACCGTGAGACAATCACCTACTCTTAACGAACAATTCAACAGGTTCTTTTATGTCCCCCATTTTACTGCAGGTTCAGGAAGGGTTGGGAGACAGGGCCTACGGTTTTAAGTCCTTATCCGAGAAGACTTAAAGGCCTAACCATTTTGCAGATATTATCATAAAGGCAGCACCTTCTCAGTTATTTTAAGAGCCTGAGTATTGGTCCGGCCGAAGCTTGAACCATGACCATCCGCACCAGAGAACTTGACTGAGAAACAACATATTGTAGTAATTATCATCAGATTTTAAATAGGCCTTAGCCAACTGCTTTAAATGTGAATGGCTACTAAAAGTTACAATCAACTACAGTGTTATAAACTTTCTAAAGGCTAAACACAACAAAAAATTACTAGGGCACATCATTGTCTCATGCATAAAAAATACTCGGTTTCAGTCTTTATGAAATTAAAGCTACTTTTTACGAAATAAAGTTGGTTTTATCAAACAAGATAGCCCTACAAAATATAATACGTTAATAAGTTCCACTTGTACTATATTTTTGACTGTTTTGACAGCCTGCCATACGGGCACAGGCTTAGTCGTACATTTCGTGTTCACGTTTACAGTTTCAAGTTTACAGTGGACTTCAGTTGTATCTGGGAGCATGGCAATAATCGTGCTTACTAGGTACGCAGTACATAACCATCATCTTCACTTTTTGTCAGTGAGAAAACATGTTGGTTTTCCTCCCTCCATAAAAATCAACATGTGAGTTGAGTGTGTTGTGTGTTGTAAATATAGAATGTAGTTGCAGTGCGTGTGGAGCGAACCTCACGAGCTCTCACGGAAGAGCCAACGTAGAGTGATAGTTGTAAAATATAAGATTATAAGTTTAAAAGTTTATGTAAACTTAAGGCATGCACTTAGTAGCAAATTTCACACAGTTCAGTTCACGTTTACTCGGCGACGATTTTCACGTTATATGCATCTGCTTCAAAGTAAGTAAAGGCAAGATAGAAGCTGACTTTCTTAGCTTGGTAAGACTCCCCAATAAGCGGAGGCTGGCATAAATCTGCACGAAATGAGACAGTAAGACCATCGGCTTTTATTTGTGCAACCTTGCCAGTCTTCGTGATGATACCGGTAAACCTTCGCAGTCGTCTCGTTAAACTTTCGGGAATCAAGCGTTGCTTTCTGACATTTGTCACGCTTTCTTCTGCCGTGACAAGCTGACCCATGCCTTTGGCAGTTCCAAGGAACACTACTGGACGATCTGGATGAAGCAAGGTAAGACGTTTGGTCGAGTGAACAGATTTGCGAAGGTCATCCCGAGCAATCTTTCTGTCGTCCTCAAACCGCTGGTCCCTACCACCCTCAAGAATACGTATGCAAGTAAAAATGTAGCGGTAAAGATAAGACATTGCAGATTTCCCTTGGTTGCACCAGGCTGCCATCTTACTCTCTGCTGCTTGTAGATCCACTGGAATGTGAGGGGCCACTTTTACCCAAAGGCGCATGGTAAGATCAATCTTTTTGTCATACTTCAATGCTTCATCAAGAAGATGGTTTAATTCTTCTGCAACTTCAGAAATTGGTTTATTATTTTCCTTACAAAGTTCCAGCTGGAGGAGAACAATCTGTCGATTTAATGAAGCTGTACTCGTTCTGGATGTCTTCTTGAGCTCCTTGAAGTATTTGATCAGATCTGCTTTATCTATTGATTTATTTCGTTGATCAAATCCGCCAAGTCTGAAGAAATCTCGACGCAAATCGGGATAGTAGATGCTTTCCGAAACTGATTCCAGAATATCTGAAGATTCTGAAATCCCATCAAGGATAAAAGGATCGACATCGTTTGAATTCAGATACTTGAATATTCCACCTTTGAAATCTTTATCGATATGCCTGAATATGTCACACATCATCCTTACTTGGGGAATGTAGCAGTTCTCAAGTCTATCGGGGGAAATACTAGCTGAACGCGTGAAGGCCGCCACTCCTTCTTTGGCAAAAGAAACGATATCAGCGAGGTTTGCGCGTTTTTCGATTTGGCTTTTAACCTGCCGCTTAAATATCATGCCTTTCATCTGCATTAGCTGGCTACGAATATTTCTAGACATCCCTGTAGCAAGTAGAATGCTATCATCAGTATACTTGAGTGCTAAATCGAATCCCTCATGACCTCTCCGCACGCTGTAATAGCGGCCCAGGTGAGCTTTGAAGAAAGGGTTGCTTGGATGAACAGTGATGGCCTTTTTGAAGACTTTGACTACATCCTCATCCTCGGGTATGTCTTCCACTAGGGACGAAAACCGTTTGTAGGTTTTTTCATCAGAAATGCGATTCAAAAGTACAGCCTTTGAAGTTTCTTCTTCCATAAAAGAGATGAATTCCATCGTTTTATCTGCCAAATTCTGCTGCCAATTTTCAGGATGAATGTTGTATGGTCTTGTCAGAAGCTGGCGCAGAATTTCCTTTCCAATAGTACAATGACAGGGTCTCCAGCATCCATACTCTTCAATAAGAAGCTCAATTGACTCTGGGGATAAAACATCTTCCATTGAATGAAGTTGCCGAGGCTTGAGGTTGAAGACGCCTGCAAATGTGCTCAAATTTAACTCCAGTCGTCCATACTGATGAGCCATACTGAGGAAGCACAATGCTCTTCTCTGACGTTCATTGAGTCCTCGCAAGCAGTCACTGACGAATGGCTCAAGTCCTTTGAACTGTTCACCAAATGCAACCAGACCATAGTAAAAAGGGATTTGAAGCTGCTCATCGGCATGTCTCATTGCTCCTAGTTCGGACTTTTTTGTCGGGCTTTGCAAACTGTAAACCTTTATAAAGTTCTTTTTCTCTTTATCTGTCAGAGATTTTGCTAAAATTATATCCTTCGGATTTGGCTCTTTTTCTCTCTTTGGCTCCACTTGGTAGTGACGGTGCACGATATGCAGAATAAGACAAGAAACTTTCTCATTTGAAAGGTTTCCATACAACGCTTCAATGTCATTGTCTTCGGCCCCTGGGAACTCTTTAATATCTGCAAGTATGATGACAGGAAGAGAACAAAACTCCCAGATCACTTTGATTGCCAAGAACGTCTCGTAATTTATTGTCTTGAGGCAGACACATGGATAGCGAAGGTGGAAGTCATAAAGAAGCTTCCTTGCTGAAGTTGTTCCTCCAGTTCCTCGCTGATGGAAAAGTGTGAGAAAGGTGGCACCACGATACTCCATTTCTTCCTCGACGACTTTTTGCAGAGGCTTCCAGGACTCTCTTTCAACAGCGTAGTCCATCTCTATACCATACCATGAGATTTTTCCACCTCGATAGAAATAGTGTGCATCATCTTTACCAAATTCCGGAGTTTTTCCAATGGAGGTATAGAGGACTTCAAGTACTGAATCTACCCATCTCATGGATGAAGGAAGAGTTGCTGGTGCAATATCGCGTTGCATACCATTAACATTGCGTTTTGGAAGCGAAAAATCTGGATCGAGTTTGTACAGAGGGTTAGCAGTGGCTGTGCTATATAGGGCATTACAAAAATGGTTGATATTAATTGCCTTTATCTTCACGCCCCATTCTTCCGCAATGTCATCGAGTCTGCTGTCAACTTCATCTGACGTCGAAAGAAGTACTAGCTGTACTGCATTCTTCCAATAAGGAGAAGCTTGGACTTGTAGTTGAATCTGATAGAGCTTTTTGCAAAGATGCTTGTTGTCATTTGTACTATTCCATATGATAAGAAGTGTGATGTTGGTCGAGTGTCTCTTCCTCAAGTGATGAAATATTTCTTGAATCCAATCCAAGTTACGATCGACATCCCTTTCCATGTCTGGAACACCTTGAAGCAGGATCCAAGGAATGCCGTTTGGCAGAGTAAAGTTCTGATTTTCCTTTCCTATGTCTTCTTTTGGAGGAGGTAGCATTCGACAAGCTGGTTTGCCAGTGTTTTCCAAAAAACTTTCACAACCTTTGAGATAGCCTTTTGTAGTACTCTCACTGTCAAAGTCGAACACTGCAGCCCACTGAACAAGTCCCAGATGAACAGCATTCTGTAAGAATTGAGGATCTTCTGGCGACAGGAACAAGACAAATTTTTGCCGTCTATCGAATATATTGAGCCCTTTGACCAAGTTTAAACAAGCTTCTGGTACTTCTCTTTCCATCATAGTGGAATTTGGAAGTGATCTTGGAGATCGTAATGGAAGTTTGCCGGATTCAGTAATGGGATGCATAAGTTCCTGGACTGCTGAATCCCAGGTAAACTTCTTTTTCCATTCTGAACGGAGGTCACCTGCTAGATCAAAAGCTTCTTCTCGGTACAAAGATATCTTATCAATCGATATCGCCCATACATGGGCATCGTCATCCTCTTCACCTTCAGCATTTGCTCCGTCACGATCAAGGAATACATCTTTGATACAGGAGTGGAACTTTTCATCAAAGTACTGACGAATCGTGTAAGCAAGTCCACTGTGTGCGCTAATTATAACTGGAATTCCGATCGCAATTGCATCTAAAGCAGTCACTCCAAACGCCTCCACTCTTGCAGGTGACAGATACACCGTAGCTCCCTGAATGTCAAAGTGGACCTCTTGACTACTAATGCTGGACCTTTCGTTTAGATCAACCAAACTTTTATTAACATCTTTCAGAACTTTCTTCGCAGGCTTCACTGATCCATTTGAATCTGTGTTGCAAGCAATTAGAGTGCTTTTTCGCGGTGAACTTTCACGTTTACTAGAACAGTTGACAGTCTTGATGGCAAGCCTTAGTCCACTTGCGAATGGAGCGGAAAACTTGGCGGGTACAAAACAACGACACTGAGGAGAAGGAATACGATTTCTTGTTGTTAGTTCTGGAAGACCCGGAATCAATTCAATCACATTCCGATTTATTACTGTGCTCCATTTTTCCTTCAGAAGGCTACCAATTACTGCCACAAAATCTGCATTCTTGGCAAGTTGTTCTTCGTTACACTGCTGTTCGGTAAGACTATCAAACTTTAAACATTCAGCAGGAAGGTCGTGGATGACATGGAGTCTTGGGCACGATGCGTTATCAGCATGAAACACTGAAGCTGGTCCTGTAAGTTTTCCATGTCCAATCACCAGATCAGGATGGCAATTAATCTGCTGGCCATACAATAGCTGTGGATCGTCTCTCTTGATCCCTGGCTTATCAGAACACTGAATCAATTCCACGTTTCCCTTTCTAGCATCTTCCTTGTCGAAATCCGTAGAGGTAAGAACTAAACACGTCACGCGGTGTCCAGCACGAGCTAAGGCCAGGCAAAGTTCGCGATTAATTACTGGTATGCTTTCTCCCCAATTCTGCCATCGGTTGCATAATGACAAATATCTCTTGGCTTAAAAGTAGTTGCTCCTGAAAAGTTACAATCACAACAGGATGTTAACTTAGATAACTTAACTTAAATGTTAACTTAGGGTTTTGGGGGTTGCAACCCCCCCCCCCCCCCCCCCCCCCCCCCATGAGAGCCATCGTGATTTATTATATATTATTACTTTTTTTTGACAACACCAACAGCATCGCGAGTTTTATTAAAACAGGGGTGCCGAACACATTTCGCTCGCTTTTTTTTCTATACGCCGTGTGTGGGACCTGAAACAACCATGCTCGCCTGCAGCAAATAATTTCATTGAATAAATATTCCATCGTTTGTTTCTATTTTACGTAACGTAACAACAACACGTAAATAGTTCACGTTAGTCATGTATGTAGTCTTAGTGTTAAATCTATAGTAGTAGAGATTTCTCTTTTCATTGCGCATTCAACGCACTGATTCAAACAAAAGACGCGACAGGGTAATCCGGCAATAGACTTCACATGAGCCAAACCTAATTGAAACAATGGATAACAAGGCGGTCATCATTAGGTTCGGCTCATATGAAGTTCGACGTTTGACAAAAGCCTAACATCAATCAAATGCCATTTTATAGTCTGAGACTCATGAGTACATGATTTTTAATACGTTAGCTTAAATATTGAAACTAAAATTGTAAAATATATGTTTATAATTTATGGCTATTGAATAAAAAATTGCCCACGCCGTTGTAAAGGTATAAAAATATTCCTAAAATTCCTAAAAAAACAAATATTTGGATCATTGACATTATTGGTTGAGACAACCGTTATGTTACTCCTTACGAGACTTGAAAGATTGGAGTGAATGAAGCCTTTTGAAGGCGCTTTTTAGAATGTGGTACGATAGTTTGGTGTGTTTATGATAGAAAAATATTAAGTTAAAAACTAAGATGTATCAATGGTGTTTTAGAGCTATTTCAAAAAGGTTGGTGAACGTTTTGTTACATGTTTCATACCAAGATTACAATGTATGATATTCATATGTAAATATTGCCAGCACAGAAGAAAATATGCCGGGAAAAGGTGCAGAAAAAGTCCTGAAAATGTTTTCATATCGTTGCGTCCTTTTACTGGTTGCATTCAAATTACCCATAGTGCATTTCAGGCTTGGTATGCAACATCAACAAGACTTTTTGAAATAGCTGTATAGATGGCTTGAACCATCATGTGATGGCAGCCATGACAGGATCCAGCAACCACTGAATTTAATCTGGTCTAATACGATTTACATGAGAAAGAATTCAGTTTCCCAGAGGAAATGACTATTGTCGTGCCTCCTTTCATGACTGCCATCACGTGATGGTGCATGTACCATGGCTATCATTGGGCGGCCATGTTTCAATCCCTTCCCATCTATATTTCTGACTTGGTGTTGATGATGATGTCTATGACATCTGCATCATCATCACTCTTATCCACATCACGATCACAGTAAAACTCTGCCCACACGGGACAGTGGTCTGATACCACTCCATTCATCCTCCAACCATCTGGAATAAATGGGTGTGACATACCGTCACGAAAAACACCTGCAGAAAAAAACATAATCAATACTCATCTGCTGAATAGTTCCCTCATAGTTCCCTGCGTCGTCTTGAAAGGTAATTATGCTGGGGCATTGAAGAAGGACCTAGGTGACCTTGGAATGATAAAGACCTTTTTTAACACCTTGGACAATTATTCATGTCTCTATCATTACAAGGTCACTTCTATTCTCGCTTTGATGCAAAGTTACCTTTCAAAATGTTGCAGGGAACTGTGTTTTAGAAATGGATCATGTAATAACTTTCTCTGTCTCTGCTCAGGAGGAAGGGGTAGCGGGATGGGGTAGGGAGAGTTTAGAAAAGTATGAAAAGCTCAGAGAAGAAATCTAGTACTAATTATTCTTTGTAAAACTATTGTATTAAATGAAATTCCTTGGAAGAATTTAAGTAAACACCTTCAAACTGTATTACAGATGGATATTTAGCTCCCATCAAAATAACCATATGAACCCTTACCCTAACCCTGAGTTAATGAGTCTGTGACCAAGGAACACAGCAATAATTTCGACACGACCCTGATTTTACGAGGCTAACCCTGAGTGAATGAGTCTGCGATCAAGGAACACAGTGGTAATTTGGACATGACCCTGATTATATGAGGGTAACCCTGAGTGAATGAGTCTGTGATCAAGGAACACAGCAGTAATTTCGACACGACACTTATATGAGGCTAACCCTGCGTGAATGAGTCTGTGATCAAGGAACACAGCAGTAATTTGGAACTCAAAAAAGGACTATTCTGTATTCATAGATTGATACCTTCACGTCCAGTAGAGTAATGACCCACAATCTGATTGCTGATCCATATATTATCATAGCACTTAGAACCATCCATATTACGAGTGCTGATGTTGGTGAATGATGTATGGGGAATCAGGCTATTCAGACCTGCCTTGCGGAATGAATCAAAGTCTATAAAGAGATTAAACAAAGCAATCAAAATTAGTAGAAAATTTTTTATCATAAGTCGTATTTAGGCTGTAAACCAACCTACTAAGGCTGCATTCTTAATGTATGGAAGAAAGGGAGGTGAAAATTTGAAATGTCCAGAATAATTCTTAACACCACCCCCCCCCTAAAGTCATGCAAAAAAAGCCAGGCTTGTAGCTTCTTCCAAAAATTGTGCATCCCCCCATTTTTCTGATAAAAATTTGCCCATCCCCCCCTTTTTCCTACCAACATTTTTCCAATCCCCCCTCAATTTCACCTGCCCCGCCCCCTCCCCCCTTCCCCTCTGCCATACATTATGAACGCAGCCTAATAGTCTAGGCAGGTTGAATGCTAAAATATTTACAAATACAATATAAAATGAAATAGATGTTTGACCTTTCTCATCAGGTTCCAGATTAAAGTCACCAACGATGGCCAAGTCTCTCTCCCCTGAAACAAAATTAGATAAATATTTTACAATGATTTCATTTGGGATTCAGTCTTCAATATCCAACAAACCTGGAATCTGTTCCTGGACTGCTGTCACTATGTCTGGAATGCGAACCAATTCTTCCTGGAAAACGATCGGTGAAGAGTGTTAGTGATATAACCAATATAATTGAAATATATGTGTATGAGAATAAATATGAAATACATTTTTGTACTGCAGTTGTAATGTATCAAATTGAGCTGATCCTCGCATTATACCAAGCAACTTATGCAGCTGCAAAATGCAAGTGAACTGAAAAGCAGGGGTGAGATCACTAGTAATTGTTGGGTCTCACTTGACGTTATTTAGTCTTGTGCAGAATGTTTATCAGCTGAATCAATCAATCAATCATTTTTATTACTTGTACTTTAAATATTTACACTGCACAATAGAAAATTAATACAAAACTAAAGTAAATGCTACTCAAAATAAGTATAAAGCTAATCTAGTTGAGTAACAATGCCCAAAGAATATTTCTGCATGTAAATCGTTGGACGTCATTACGAGGGTAAATTTACTATAATAACTAGTATTATTATGATTATTATTATAAACAGTAATTACATTTTGATATATACAATACAAAAAATGTTCTTAATAGATTTCTTTCTGGCTGAGATAAAATAAATAAATAGAGGATATTACATGGGCGCGCGGAGATACGAAATTTATCTTCGAGTGTTGAAAAGATCTCTCATGAGTGAGCGCAGCGAACGAGTGAGAGATTTTCAACACGAGAAGATAAATTTCGTATATCCAAGTGGCCATGTAATATTCTGTTTATTATATAATTATCAATGAAGTATGTTTTGGCTTTTTCAGGCAATTCTTTCCGTGTAATTTTGAATAGCCATCACAATGGTGTTATTTTCACACGTGAAAATAACATGTTATTTTCACGTGTGAAGATATCAATTTTTCGAAATAGAGAAAAATAGATATTTCATCGGTAATTATATAATAAATCTCCATATACATATTGAGATACAAAGACTTTTATCAACTGATTGAAACCCAGAAATAGTGAAAAATCCAAATGAAAATGCAGAATTTTAGGTGGGTTTATGGTTGCAAAGAGACAGTTAACTTTCCTCACACTTCTAGTCCAGTGTCAGGTTTGAATCCTGGATTCAGCGGGTAGAGTTTGACTTGAGTTAGTTTGTTCACCAAACATGCTAAATACACTTCTTCAACTTAGGCATAATGCTTTTCCATTTTAAACCATATGTCATTCTCTTGAGTATAATTTCTTTGTTTTACAGTTGCACATGGGAAGACACATGAATGTGAATACAACTCAATCAAAGAATCTTATTCTCAAGAGAAAAATGCATGGTCTGAACTAGGAAAACATTACGCACAAGGTGAGCTGTGTTTTCTCTGACTCAGATCAGTGTAGATGATTACCAGTAATGATTGTATACTACTGTGACCCATAGAGCTATAAAAATGGGACATATTGGATGAGATACGAAAGAGAACTAAAGGGGACACAGTATTTCTCTTATGGGTTGCCTGTGGGTGAGACCACAGGTAACCCAAAAAGAGTTCTTGTAAACCAAGGATAGTGTCGTACCTGTAATCGGCTGAGATCTTCATTATCAAGTCCTGTTGCTTTGAGATGAACACTGACCACAACAAAGTCAAATCTTTTGGCCTGATGTTACATTACATGCAAGACAAAAGGTGGAGAATTAATATGTAATATATAGAGGATATTACGTAGGAGCGCGGAGATACGAATTTTATCTTCGAGTGTTCAATTGATATTTAAGATATCTAAATTGAACATGAGAATATAAAATTCATATCTCCAAGTGGCCATGTAATGTTCTGTTTATTATATAGATATCAATGGAACTTAAATAAAACAAAAGCTCAAAATTTCTTTATCAAAATAGCAAGCCAATTCAACAGCGATATCTTCAGGTGTGAAAGATATGGTATCTTCCACTAGTGAAGGATATAAAGTTTTCGACACTAGAGAAAACCTGGTATTTCATCAATATCTATATAATAACCTCTTTAACTGCTATAGAATTGATTAGATTGAATTACAGCTCAGAGTGCAAAAGTATGACCACATTTAATGTATTCACATACAGTGAAACCCCTCTATACCGGACCCTCATTATACCGGAATCCTCTCTAAACCGGACAAAAGTTTTGGTCCGGAAATTTTTCCCATATATCTTTTGTAAAATAAACCTCAGTAAACTGGAACCTCTCTATTCCGGAAACCGGACAATAATTTCGGTACCAAACGCTATTTGACAATAGAATTCAACCCCGCTAGTCCAGAATAACGTACCTTTGTTTCGGAACTACCGTCACTAGTGTATTTGCGGGTGTATAAATTGAGTTTACAGGGACAACTTCTAAACTCACAAAATCATCGAAAATTTTCTTTAAATAGTAAATCTTGTTCACAAATAGACATATAAAGACTAATTAATTGTTTTCAATATATGAATGTTCAAACAGAATGCATAAGGAAGGTTTAATAGTGTTGAGAAACACTAAAGATCGAATGGTTCGCGAAGTTGCGGCCGCCATGTTTTTTCATGTCACATGGCTTTGGGGTCATTCCCAGTCCATTTTACCGGTGATTTTGTTCAGATTGTATTTACAATGTTTCTTCTTGGCGTTCTTTTGAAAAAAAAAGTTAAGAAATTTGCTTAGTTTTTGACCTTATTGTTGATATTTTTACTTGAACTTTTCGTTTACATGTTTGTTTATACTGACACCAAATCGCACCTATTCAAATCGAAAACAAAAGTAATTTGTAAAAACCTCAGTATACCGGAACCCCCGCTAAACCCGAAATTTTTATCGGTCCCAGCACTGTCCGGTATAGAGGGGTTTTACTGTACTTCAATGCACAGGCTTTCATATGTTAAGCCAACGTTACACCATCTTGATGTAAAGCTTGCTGGAATGAAATAAGGCATGTAAAAGGTTGTTTGTTAGCCAAAAGCCTGTACATAATATGGTAATACTTTTGAACATTGCACTGTAATAAAACATATCTTCAAAATCACATACACACACCTTGAAGAAGCCAATGAATGGTCTTCTTGCAAATTGTTTCTTGCCTTGTAAAGGTTTCTCCAGAAGATCATGACTCTTCAGCTCAATGTTACGACTTGAGTCAAATAAGAAGCCATTGAACTCTTTAGACTAAAAGAAGGCAGACACAGATTAGCAATAAATAACATAAAAACAACTTATATTTTACAACCATCACTCCACATAAAGGGCTTTTTTGTGAGGTTTTCTCCACACGCACTACCACTACATTCTATATTTACAACATACAACACTCAACTCACATGTTGATTTCTACGGAGGAAGGAAAACTGGAAAACCTGGAGAAAATCCTCTTTGCCAAGGGTTGAAAAAAATAAAAAGGAAAAAGAGGGGGAATAGAAGGAAGGAAAGAAAAAGAAGAGGAAGAAGGAAAAGCAAATTTATGTAATAAACAAAGCAAGGGATGGAAAATGAGGCAAATGCAAAACAAAACAAAAAACAAAAATAAATGGGAATAAATGAATGGTGAAATAAAATTAATAAAAAACATTGGAAAAAAAACTTACCCTATACATTGGACCAGCTACGTCGGAGGTCACACACTCCCAATAACTCTTGGGTCTCTTTAATTGTTCTATCTTTTTCAGGGTTGGACGGTTGAGCTCATCTTGAATCTTTAAAAAAAACAACCATGCATCAACCAATTGCTCATTTCTGGGATGTTGTGGACGTCATATGGAGGCGACATGCTAAGATATGCTAGTCTTTGTTGCAAGAAGTATGAAATAAATTTAAATCTGTGTGATCACACTGAGTAAGTTCATGTGAGTGGCTTACTAGTAAAAAGATAAGTTGACGGGTTGTTGGGGGGGTACTCTTGCCCGTTTAGGGTAGGGATGTGCCGCTGAGCCCTGACCCTGCTCCAGAGTAAAATCACTGAAATTCATACCCTGTTCCAGAGCAAGACCACTGAAAATCATACCCTGTTCCGGTATTGCGAAAATAGACACCCTGTTCCAGAGAGGAGAGAGCGTGATTTCATATACCCTGTCCCAGAGTGAGCGTGATTTTATATACCCTGTTCCAGAGTAGAATCGCTGAAACTATACCCTGTTTGGTGGCATGTACCCGTATAGCAAATGTAGGGGAGTACCCCCCGGGTTGCGCTATAAATGAAAGAAAACTAAAACAAACCAAGTGTAATGCTTTCTCATCTCCAATTTCTTGAAATACAGCAACACTTATTCTGCAACAAATAAAAAATTTCATCAGTGATTAAAGATCTAGACAATCAGGTGATTTTGCGCATGCACTTCCAGGTTTTATTAACCAATCAGAAGCATTTTTGTTGCATCACCAAAAGTTTCATGATGAATTTCAAAATGGTGTAATATCTCGAGTCAACTTTCTCAAAATATGTCCTGAAATATAACTTTACATTGAAAAATTCTATATTAAACTGACCACAAAAGCTTCCTCTTACTCTATCAGCAATTAAAATTAATGAAAACAAAGTATAAATGCAACAAAAGTATGCGAAATCGGCATTGTCTCGTTTGGTCACCAGCTGCCATTTTGATAACCATGAGATATTATGAAATAGGAGACGGGGTAGCAGTAACTGTTCGCATTGACAAACAACCCTTTGCGCACTTTGAGGCATAATGACTGAGGCATAGACAATTTTATCTGGTAGTAATGTTTCCTATTTTAAGAAAATGTATCAATCTAATATATGTCTATCCCAGAATTGATATTACGTTTATTGGTAATACTTGAGAATATGCATATAAAAAAAAGATGTTAGGGCTTCCTATAAAATCTTGAAGCTCTTGAAAACTTGTAAAAAAATCAATGAAATTAATTTGAACAATAAATTACAACAATCATATACTAGAGTGCAAACAATATAACTGTGAAACTTTAGTAATACTAAATAGCACAATTTCATGCAAATTCCATTGTTTTCTATTGTTTAACTAGCACTATTTTGTGCTATTTAGTAATAAGTGTTTCATGGATTAATTGTTTGCACTCTATATTGAATTATATACCAGTCTTAAATTTATTGCAGTCTTAAATTTATCAAAAGAGTCAATGTGTCTGATATATTCCAGAAGCGAGTTCCAGATCTTTACTGCGCTCATAAAGAAAGCTCAATCTTCAAATGTTTTGATGCAAGATTTTACATTAATATATTGATATAATGAAACTTTCAAGTAGCACAATGTGAAAACACTCTCAATACACTTCTTTTAAGCTTTTGTCAATGGATGACTTGCACTAACAGGTCCCATGACAATACCCCTAAATAAAACGTGCAGTTGTAGCAAAATAAACAACAGAAATTAAAAGGTCTTACCAACCAACACTTTTCACATACAAATCCTTATAATATTTTATACCATTTCTCCTATTGCTGGGTTTCACTTGATGTCATTTCCTGTCTCATGTGAAATGTTCATCAGCTGAATCCCAAGTTTTCAATATAATTCTTTCTGGCTGACAGCACATGGTGGTCAGTGTTTGATCACCATTTGGAGCAGATAATGAGATTCAAAGGCTTTTGTCAGCTGATTGAAAGCCAGCAATAGACAACATTATGAGCTGAAACTTTGCCCTCTTACTAATTTCATTTCTTTTGTTCATTTTAACACATGCATCTACTTGTTTTAAGAGGGTAGGGTCACTTGACCTGTCATTCATTCATGTGTGCTGTATTTACTAATGTAGCATGTAAAAAGCTGTTATTTCTTAAATAAGGTGACCCACACTTCCTTCTTATGGCTGTCTGTGATACTCTAAGGTAGTACCGAACAGAAAGATTTCATATATGAATTTATTTTAAAATCTAGTCATTTAAAAATCATCAGTTGATTATTCAAAAAAGTGGGGGGAAGTGGGGGTCACAGACTTGGTTCTCAAGTTATCAGTGATCGTAATAGGGGATAATTCCAATTTTCTATCCAAAATCACCATACCTGTCTGCATGGACCTGGGTTCTAGTACTTTCTACATTCCCTTGAAACTCGAGAAATTGTCTTTGTAATTTCCAAGGACCATAAAACCTATTATAAATTGACTTTGGAACTAACGAGGTCAAAATAATTTTTAGTTCATTCATGTCTTTAAAGTGATATGTAAAGTATAAAATTTTCATTCTTGGAAAAAATAAAAACCTTGAAACCTTTTACAAAGTCATATATTTGTCAATTTTGAAACAAAACCGACGATTGACTTTGGAACTAACGAGGTCAAAATAATTTTTAGTTCATTCATGTCTTAAAAGTGATATGTAAAGTATAAAATTTTCATTCTTGGAAAAAATAAAAACCTTGAAACCTTTTACAAAGTCATATATTTGTCAATTTTGAAACAAAACCGACCAGGTCAGGCAATAAAAATCTTGGCATGTTTTGAAAAACACCCAATTTTACCACAAAATTTGCATCAAATTACAAAATCTTTTGTTAGATTATGGAAATTTAGTCAAAGTAATTTTCAAAACAACGCTAATAAATGGTAAAAAACGAGGTGCACGAAATGGATGCGCAGTAGCAAAGGTCTGGAACTACCTTAAATTATGACATTCTCGTACCCAGAGCTCCTTGGCTTTGTTCAAATTAAATCAAAATATTCATATCAAATCAAATTATTCATAAAGAAGATGCTGATAATTGTTGTTTACCAACCTATGTTAATGACTATATAAGTAATAAAGGTTCTATAACATACCCATTTTCTAATATCGTTCTGCAAATGACTTCCAAGACACCTCTATTTGCAGCCTTCTCATCACTGAAGCATTGAAGATTCCAAGACATGACGCGTATCACCTCCCGACCTTTATACTTAAGGCATCCATCAATAGGTACAGGGTTAAGCTTGGAATAAAAACCTCTTTCTTCTTCTGGTATTTCTCCACATGTTAGCACTTCCTCAAGTTCCTTGACTAGCCTTTTGCTTATTCCTCTGACAGCTGCTAGTTCTTCAACTCGACGAAAATCGCCATTTTCTTCGCGGTATTTTACAATTTTTCGAGCGAGAGAAGGACCTATTCCTTTAAGTTCTTCTAGTTCTTCTTCACTTGCAGTGTTTACGTTCGTTTTCCCTTCGCTTTCTTCACTTTCTTCCTCACTAAATTCTTCTTCAACAGGATTCCAGTCTTCATCTCCTAGGGCTTTTCTTCTCTTCATTCCATGTGCTTTTGTCTGTAGACCTTTCCTCTTTGCAGCAGTCGGTTTGTTCTCATCAGACGTCAACCCTTCGTCTTTCTCCTGACTCCTTTGCCTAGTCAATTTTTCTTCCTTCGCCTTTTTCTGTTCTCGTTCAGGGTCCTTGCGAACATGAAGCTCGACCTCCCCCTTCTCGTCAAGCGCTACTTTAAAATTATCTTCAAACTTGACCTGACAATGAGCTCCAGACTTCTCCAAAGTAGCCACAACGTCGCTGAGGCTTTTTAATCTTCCTTTCTCTTTGCCTTCTACTAGTTTTTCAGCTATTTCAGGACGTATTCCAATGTGTTCCAGGTCACTCACAGAAGCTTTACTCAAAGCCATTGCTTTTCTCGTTTCTTTATTCCTCCGTGAACTAAAACACAACTCGTTTGGATTATGAATAATGGATCCTGTTAATGGGTTACCTGTGGAGTGAAATTATGGGATAGGAGCACATGGTCGAGAGCGGAGACAAGGGAGGTTGGCGGGCAAATGGTCGAACCCTTTATGATCCTTTATGATCCTTTATGATCCTTTATGATCCTTTATGATCCTTTATGATCCCTTTGATTCCAATTTGGGATCCCTTTTTTATTGTTGATCAATGTAAATCGATGTAAACAAGAAAAGGTTAAAGTAAAGTTTAAGATTGTTGATCAGAAAGGTGTTATTCGTCGATCAAACCGCTCGCCGAACGCAAACAACGTCACAGATCCGCTTTTGTGCGTCTCCCTTGAAAACTGTTTGTTCCCCAGTGTAATTAAGGTTCCCTCTTACTCTTGAAAACAATAACTTCAATGCACCACTGGCTACGACACAATGTGACAGAGATGGTTTACACAAGTTAAGAAAAGGAAGGTCTGCTACTAGTTAAGTTAGCCGCTGACCGTTAAAGAACTGTAAAGACCGAGCGGAGACTGGGTATAAGAGACGACGCAATCTCCAGCCCAAAGTTTTCCGTCTTTTACCGAGTTTTCAAAGTGCAAAAACTCACAAAAGAAAGTTCAGTTTCACGTTAAGAAAAAATATAATTAGGGACCGTTCATTATTTATTGAAGAAGAGTATGGGTAAGAAAAATGGTGGGACCTTGAAACTGTAGTGGCCCTGAAAAAGGGGGATCTTGAAGTAATTAATGTGTTATATATAGGAGAGCCTTAAAACGTAGCTCGAATCAGCTCGCAATTCTGATTGGGGATTGGGGAGGGGGGGGGGGAGGGGAGGGGGACTAACGGCCACCGAAGTCGGGACTAACTAGGGGTTCTGTTCAGAGGTATAGCCTCCGGACATTTTTTGAAATCGAGACCCTCGGAAATGCAACTTAGGCAAACTCGAGGTTCTTTAGTGCATCCATGTTGCTGCTGTTCCACACTCAAAAAGAGATATCTTCCACTTTTTTTTCATATTTTGTTTGTTGTGCGTTTTATTAAAACAACACTTGCATCTTGTGTTTGAGCCTATTGCTGGTTTTCACAGCCGCCATGTTGGATGAATTTAACAAAAGATTCGTCAGTCTCTTTTGTTATATCATCCAACATGGCCGCCGTGTCTTTTGTTATTTCATTCTCTTAGGAATGATTGAAAACCAGCAATAGAACTTCTGGTACTTTTAAACGCAATGGAATCAAACCTCTATTTATGAACACCTGCGTTATTTATCAGTTATCCGAGGAAACTGACTACATTCGCAACTCAATGTGTGAAGCTAAACACTTTATTTTACGATGATTATACGTTTTGAATAGTAATAGTAACACAGACAAAAGCAATAGTCTTGTAGGCTGCAGAACATTTCAGCTCAAAAAATGTTGACCATCAAAAAATGGTTAATATGGTTGATGCATTTACTGAAAATATGTTATATAGTTATTCACTATGTTTTTTATGTTAGGCCCCGTCCACACGTGTTCGGAAATTTTCGGAAACGGTCTCCAGAGTGGAAATTTTCGAATACGCTCCGAATACGGATACGTGTGGACGGTCGTATCCGCAAATTTTCGAATACGATGACGTAAACACGATTTTGCGCATGCTCAATAAGAAAGACTATCCGTCAAATGGACTAGGCACTAGCACGCATCAAGAAATTTCCGGATACGTGTGGACAGTGAAACGATTCGACTTCGCTGCGTGTGGACGCGAACATTTTTCGTATCCGCAAAAAAAAAATTTGCGGATACAAAAAGTTCCGGATACGTGTGGACGGGGCCTTAGTTTCAATGTGCAAATCTATGACTAGAATGTAAGTTTATATATTCAAACACAGGAGCCAATGACAGCCGAGTCAAAGTATACATAGATCTAGCTAGTACCTACTAATTTAAAAACATTTTAAAAAATGAATTTTAGGTCCTTCCCCTGTGGAAAATCCATGCTAAGCCCCTGGTATTGGTGAAAATTTTGGCATTACAGCGCTTCCCAATCACACGCTTGTAATCGTACAATTTGCCATCGTGACGAAGTAGGTTTTGGTGGACGTCAATCAATGTTTCCATGACATTCCATAGGCCTAAAAAGTTTTATGTTTTCTGATAATGCAGGGAAACACCAAAACTCTGTTATGTCTGCAAAACGCGCGTGATTGAGAAGCGCTGTAAAATGAGGCTAACACCTCCGTTAATGAATCTGTAGTCAAGGAACACAGCGGTAGTTTACGAATTCGAAAATCGTCTAGTGCTATTTCACTGACGTCACAGCGGCTATAGTGGTGTTCCAAAACAATACATTTTCTATCCTAGGGGAATTGAACTCCATTTTAATGCAAAAATTGTGCAGAAACTCTTTTGTTTGGTACACCAATATAGCCCCCTTGTCAGGTGAGTGAAAAACGCTACGTTCGTTCTTTTAGGAAACCTGCATATGATTAAAGATTTGATAAGGATCATTATCTTCGATCCATCATAGGTTCAAATAATCATGGCTAGGAATGCGTGTTGATAAAAAGATTCAACTTTAGTTCCTATTTTACTTTTTACTGAGTAATATCTTGAATTCTTAACACGGAAATGAAAATAATATTACATTTCCGAAAATTTCATAAGATCAACCATTTGCAGAGGCCGCGAGATATCAGAAAACTTGACTGAAAAACGACATATTGTAGTAATTATCAACAGAATTTAGCTAACCCTTAGCCAAATTCTTTAAATGTGAATGCCCACTAAATTAAAATTTACAATCAACTACAGTGTTCAGTAAACTTTCTAACTTATAAACTTTCTAACGGCTAAATACAACAAAAAATACATAGGACATTTGTCTCATGCAGGAAAAATACTCGATTTCAGTCTTTATGAAAATACAGCTACTTTTTACAAAATAAAGTTGGCTTTATCAAATAAGATAGCCCTACAAAATATGACACGATAATTGTTTATTGCCGGAAGTGACGTCTATTGATAGCAACCTATAAGGCACAGGCTTAGTCGTACATTTCGTGTTCACAGTTTCAAGTTTACAGTGGGACTTTAGTTGCATCTGGGAGCATAGCAATAAGCGCGTTAAAAGGTCTCAGTACATAACCATTTCCGCATTTTGTCAGTAGTAAACATGTTTGTTTTCCTCCCTCCATAAAATCAACATATGAATTGAGTGTGTTGTGTGTCGTAAATATAGAATGTAGTGGAAGTGCGAGTGGAGCAAACATCACGGAAACCCCCATAAGGGGAGTGATGGTTGTAAAATATAAGTTTATAAGTTTGCAAAATTCAAACAGTTCAGTTCATGTTTACTCGGCCATGAGCTTCACATTATATGCATCTGCTTCAAAGTAAGTAAAGGCGATATAGAAGGCGACCTTTTTACTCAAGTAAGACTGCCCAGTGAGTGGAGGCTGGCATAAATCTGCACGAAATAAGACAGTAAGACCATCGGCTTTTATTTGCCCAACTTTGCCAGTCTTCATGATAATACCCGTGAACCTTCGCAGTCGTTTCGTTAAGCTTTCGGGAATCCAACGCTGCTTTCTGACATTTGTCACGCTTTCTTCTACAGTGACAAGCTGACCCATGCCTTTGCCAGTTCCAAGGAACACTACTGGACGATCTGGATGAAGCAAGGTAAGACGTTTCATTGAGTGAACAGATTTGATAAGCTCATCACGAGCAATTTTTCTGTCGTCCTCAAACCGTTGATCCCTACCACCATCGAGAATGCGAATGCATGTAATAATGTAGCGGTAGAGATATGCCAGAGCCGATTTTCCTTTATTGCACCAGGCTGCTATCTTGCTCTCTGCAGCTTGCAGCTCCACCGGAATGTGTGGCGCCACTCTTACCCAAAGGCGCATGGTAAGATCGACCTTGTTGTCATACTTTAGTGCCTCTTCTAAAAGCTGACTTAACTCTTCCGTGATTTCGGAAATTGGCTTGCCTCTTTCTTTGAAGAGTTCTAGCTGTAGGAGTACAATCTGCCGATTTATTGAAGCCGTGCTCGTTTTAGATGTTTTCTTCAGCTCTCGGAAGTGCTTTACAAGATCTGCCTTACTTTCAGATTTGCTCTGCCCTCTGAGTCTAAACAAATCTCGGCGCAAATCAGGATAGTCGGGGCTATCTGATACAGATTCCAGGATATCACCAGTTTCTGATATACTGTCTAAGATAAACTTATCAGCATCCGAGGACAGCAGGTAATTAAAAATTCCACCTTTAAAGGTTTTATTGATGTGCCAGAAAACGTCACACATCATTCTTACCAGGGGAATGTAGAATTTCTCAAGCGTTTCTAGGCAAAGACTGGCAGCACTCGTAAAGGCCTTCATTCCTTCGTCAGCTAGGTGAAATATGTCTTTATAGTCTGCTTTCCTATGAATCTGGTTCCTAACTTGTCGTCTGTATAGCATCCCTTTCATCTGTGTAAGTTGACCACGGATATTTTTGGGCTTGTCATAGGCAAGAAGTATACTTTCATCAGTATAGCGAAGAGCTGTTTCAAATCCAAGTACTCCTTTTCGCACGCTATAGTAGCGACCAAGGTGGGCCTTAAGAAAGGGATCGCCTGGATAAAAACTGATCGCCTTTTCAAAGACTCTAAGGACATCATCCCCCTCAGGAATATCTTCTACTAGCGATGAAAACCTTTTGTACGTTTTTTCGTCAGCAATGCGATTCAAAAGAACAGCTTTTGTAGTTTCCTCTTCCATGTAAGAAACAAATTCTATTGTTTTATCTGCTAAATTCCGTTGCCAGTTTTCTGCGTGAATATTGTAAGGAACAGTCAACAATTGACGTAAAATTTCTTTTCCAATGGTGTAGTGTCGAGGTCTCCAACGTCCATCTTCTTCAATGAGAAGTTCGATTGACTCAGGTGTTAAAATGTCGTGGATGGAATTTAATTGTCGAGGCTTGAGGTTGAAAATGGTGGCAAATTCTCTTAAGGGAAGATCCATTTGTGCATAATGATAAGCCATACTGAGGAAGCACAAAACATTTCGTTGACAATCATTAAGCCCCTGTAAACAATCACTGACGAATGGTCTGAGACCTTTGAACTGCTCTTCGAATGCGACCAAACCATAGTAAAAAGGAATTTGCAATTCCTCGTCCTCATGCCTCATTCTATTTAGTTCTGCCTTTTTTGCTGGACTTTGCAAACTGTAAACTTTAACAAATTGACCTCTTTCATCCTCTATCAAGGGCTTTGCTAAGTTGTCTTTTTCACTTGATTCTTGTTTCCTTTCTTGATAATGGCGATGCACAACGTGCATAAGAAGACAAGATACTTTTTCAGTTGAAAGATTTCCATACAATGCTGTTATGTCACTGTCTTCAGCCCCAGGAAATTCATTAATGTCTGCAAGAATGATTACAGGAAGACAGCAAAACTCCCATATTGCTTTGATTGCCAGAGACGTCTCTTGGTTTACTGTCTTGAGGCAGACACACGGATAGCGAAGGTGGAAGTCATAAAGAAGCTTCCTGGCTGAAGTTGTTCCTCCTGTTCCGCGTTGGTGGTAAAGTCTGAGATATGCAGCACCTGGATATTCCAATTCTTTTTTGATTACATTTTTTAGAGGTCCCCATGATTCTCTTTCAACTGCGTACTTCATTTCAATGCCATACCATGAGATCTTTCCTCCTCTATAGAAATAATGAGCATCCTCTTCACCATATTCAGGAATATTGCCAACGGCTGTATAAAGCACTTCCAGGACAGAGTCCACCCATCTTATTGAGGAAGGTAGAGTCGCCGGCATTATGTCATCTTGTCCACCATTGCTGCGTTTTGGAATCGAAAAGTCTGGATCAAGTTGATACAGAGGATTAGCAGTAGCTGTGCTATAAAGGGCATCGCACAGTTTGTTGATGTCAACTTTCTTGATATTTACACCCCATTCTTCTGCAATGTCGTTAAGTCTGCTATCGATATTCTCTGATGTTGAAAGAATTACGAGATGAGCTTCATTTTTCAAAGCAGGAGATGCTTGCACTTGGAGTTGAAGCTGATATAGCTTCTTGCAGAGAGCTTCATGCTCACTGTTACTATTCCATATAATCAGAAGTGTGATTTGACTTGGATGTCTTTTTTTCAACTGATTGAAGATTTCTTGTATCCAGTCCAAATTGCCAATGATATCTCTCTTCATTTCCGGCAAACCTTGAAGTAAGATCCAGGGAATTCCATTTGGCAAAGTAAATGAATTCTGAGCTTTTACGATATCCTCTTTAGGAGGAGGCAGCACCCGGCATGCAGGTTTTCCAGAATTCACGAGAAAACCATCACAACTTTTTAAATAGCCATTTATGGCGCTCTCACGATGAAAATCAAATACTGCAGCCCAGCGGACCAGTCCAAGTTGAAAAGTGTTGTACATTACTTCAGGACTTTCAGGTGACAGGAACAAAACAAACTTTTGGCGATTATCAAACAAATTCATTTCTTGAACCAGCTTGACATATGAGGCCTGATCACTTCTCGATACATTTAACCTGCTGGATTGTGGCAGAGAGTGGGATGGAAGTTTGCCGGATTTTGTTAGGATATTCATGAAGTGCTCTACAGCTCCATCCCATGTAAAACTTTTTTTCCATTCTAAGGAAAGTTCGTCTGCCAAAATAAAGGCTTGTTCGTGGTTCAATGTTATCTTGTCAACTTGTATTGCCCATATTGCAGCATCTTTTTCCTCTTCATCATCACCATTTACCCCCTCACAGTCAAGGGAAACGTCTTTAATACAAGACTGGAACTTTTCGTCAAAGTACTGGCGAATTGTATAGGCAAGCCCGCTATGCGCACTGATGATAACTGGAATTCCGATTGCAATTGCATCTAAAGCAGCCACTCCAAACGGCTCCACTCTTGCAGGTGACAAAAACATCGTGGCTCCTCGAATATCAATGAACGCTTCTTGACTGTTGCTATTGATTCGTTCGTTTAAATCCACGTGATTGCGATCAACCGCTTTCAACACCTTTTTTGTTGGATTCACAGAAGCACTGGAATCTGTGTTACAAACGACGAGAGTGGATTTTCGAGGCCAAATCTCTCTCTTACTAGATTGATTAACGGCTATAACCGCTATTCTCAACCCACTTGTGACAGGTGAATCAAACTTAGCTGGTACAAAACATCGGCACTGAGGTGATGAGATGCGATTCCTTTTGGTGAGGTCTGGAAGTCCTGGCACAATCTCAATAACTTCGCGGTTTAACAAGGAACTCCATTTTTCTTTTAGTAGAGTACCAATTACAGCTACGAAATCTGCGGACCTTGCTAATTCTTCCTCGTTGCACTGTGGACTGGCTTGCACATTGTCAAATTTTGTACACTCATTTGGAAGGTCATAAATGATGTGAACCCTTGGACATGATGATTTTTCGACATAAAAAACAGCTGTAGGGCCTGTCAATTTTCCATAACCAATTATGAAATCTGGACGAAAGGGGAGCTGCTGATCATGCAAAAGTTGTGGATCATCTTTATTGATTCCAGGCTTCTCAGTGCACTGAATCAATTCAACATTTCCCTTTCTTGCTTCTTCTTTGTCCAGCTCCGATGACGTAAGAACTAAACAGGCAACTCTATGGCCAGCTCGAGCCAACCCCAAACAGAACTCACGATTTATTACTGGTGCACTTTCCCCCCATCCTTGCCACTTGGTACACAATGACAAAATTTGCCTTTGCGGGTTGGGGTCATGATTACCTGGAAGTCAAAAGAGTTCAACTTCCTAAATTGCATAATTGCCAAAGAACGGATTTAATGACAAATATACATACCTGAAGATTCGGACTTCTTCAAATCTGTAGAATTCGTACCTTTTTGACACTGAAAATAATTGAATTTATAATATAGTATAATAGACCAGTCTCGAATTCCAAATTACCGCTGTGTTCCTTGATTACAGACTCATTTACACAGGGTTAGCCTTGTATCAGTGTTTAAATATTGACAAATACCAATGGTAAAGTAAAGAATGCACAACTTCAACAATACAAACACTTTGAAACTCGACGGACCTTTCAGTGGAACACGTGAATATTCTGCACAAACTCGAGGCTAACCCTGTGCAAATGGGTCTGTAATCAAGAAACACAGCGATAATTTGGAATTCGAAACGGGACTATTGTTTATGAATATATAATCATTCACAAAACAAAATAGCTAAGTAGTTTTAAAATTTTGTTACTATATTGTCATACCTATATTGTTATTTCCTTTTGCATACGTGGTAGCTGATGTTGGAGCCGTTAGGCCGAGGAAGGGGGGGGGGGGGGGGGGGGGAGAAACTTTACTTCCCAACGAAATATTTCCGAATGAAATATAAATGAAGAGGATTTATTGGAATGCATGTCTTATGGAGGTAGATTCATGTACCACATGATCACGTTAAAGTAGCATGCATTTTTAGTAGCGTTTGATAGAGAAATTGGACTTGGAAGCGGATGATCGATCAGGAACGTTAAAGATAAGTTCACTAATGCAAACCTGGACTACTGCCAGGATTATCTTTACCAATTTTCAGTGTTTCAGAGCTTTGAGAGTTTGAAGAAGTTGAAAACTTTTCTTCATATTTTGCCCATCTAAGAAATTCGAATGACGTCTTCACGATATTAGTAGGCAGCTCTATACTAATTATAAACTAATGCATAGAAAGGGGATGCGCGCGAGCAATGCCCCTGTCTTAAACCACTCCGCCGCCATTTTTTTAAAAAGTGAGTAGTTTCTTTAACATACCTCCTTTTTTGCTTTTCGTAATACTTGGTTCTTTGTTATGTCCCACGTCTGTCTTTCCATCTCATCGTTTTGTGTTTGTTTTGTATCTTCCACAGTGTTTTCGTTATCTTTGCCTTTTGTTAAACTTGAAGAGACTCTCTCCTCCTCCTCCTTCTGGTGAGATGGCAGATCTAGAGTTTTGCTTCTTGCATTACTCTTTGTCTTTTCCGTTTCCAATTCCTTCTTATTTGTATCAGTGTCCTCTGTCAACTCCTCCTCTTTACTTTGCGGCTTTGCACTAAAATTATCTTTCTTTGATTGCAATGACTGGGGTATTACCTCTTCCCGGTTCTCATGGTGTTCCGTTTGAGCTGCTGCTTCTTCGTTTGCATCAGTTATTGGAAGTCCGGCATTAGAGTTTTCATCTTTAGAAGTGGAAGCTATAAAATGCATTGCAACTCTTTTTATTGAAAATCAACAATCCCGCTTTCTATGGAATGAAATAACCTTAATTTCACACTTCACACTTACGCCTAGAAACCCATTTACAATACCTGGTTTTTTTTCAGCTCTCTTCTTTCGTCTATATTTCTTTTTCTTGTTTCTTTTCTTAGCCTAAAACAAAAATAACAGAATGATGAAGTACTATCCGAAATGTAAAAATGAGGAAAGTGTTCTGAAATGAAACTTTTTCAAAAAAAGACTCAGCATGCATTTACTGACATTTTCAAAAAAAGGTAAGAAACATAAATAGCTTCTATTTCCTGAACTGTCAATACTGCTTTTCACCTTGGTATATTCTAAAAACTTTGATTTTGAGTTATCAATCAAGGATGCAAGGCTCAAATTTGAATAACCCTTTGAAAGTACCTTGAGCAGTGAGGTCATTAATAAAATACCTTGCTTAAATCTTCTTTACTTGCGCCTGCTTCAGCCTGAATATTTAGAAAGTTATTAAGTCAATGAATTTTAAGCAAAATCACTTCGAAAACAATTAAAAAGAAACATGTTCTTGCTTTTTTCCTCTTTTGACCTGTTATTTTTCTTTAAATGCTAATATAAGGTGACATGTTTCAATACAAATTTTGTTATAAAAACCATTAACGACAAAAACAACTCACAACGAGACTAATCATTAAATAGAATGGAATGGTGAAATAGAATAGAATAGAATAGAATAGAATAGAATAGAATAGAATAGAATAGAATAGAATAGAATAGAATAGAATAGACAATTGAATAGACAATTGAAACACAACCTCTTGTCCTTGTACATTATCTTCTTCTGTGCAAGAACCTATGAGTAGAATATGTCTTGTCAGGATTTGGCTAGAGCTTATGACATATGGGTGCCATGTTGGTTAGCATTTTTAAATTATGGAGAGTAGGAAAATGTATAACCTTTGAAACTGATATTCATGACCTGTGACCTGTGTCCTATCATAACAGGGTCCTAGAGAAGTTAAAAGTATTGGAAAGGCTTTCAGGTTCTCAAGCCACACTCATAGGTAATGAAAGACAGTCAAACGTTCATTTGTACCACAATCCTAACCTAACCCTAACTCTCACCTATTAGATGAAATTGATGGTAATCAGGTGGCTGTATATTTTATGAATCACTACACAGCCAGCTTCATAATATAATAATGTATCTTTTTACACTAAATTCTGTTGCCTCGTTTTGGGTAGGGATGTGCCGCTGAGCCCTCTGAACCCTGACCCTGTTCCAGAGTAAAATCCTTACCCTGTTCCGGTATTGCGAAAATAGATACCTTGTTCCAGAGAAGAATCGCTGAAAACCATATCCTATTTGCCGGTACACACATGTATAGCGAATATAGGGGAGTAGTTCCCCCCCCCCAGGTTTTAAATATTAGTCAAAGCAGTTTAAAAATTATTGGCCCTTCCGTCCCCTTCTTCTATTGGTCAGGAAGTCTTGAGAATAAGAAATAAGTAAAACGTCACGCATAAAATACGTACGACGAATGACGTACGACGAATGACATTACGCATAAATTTAAACAGACACGCATAAATTATGAGTAATTTTAGTTATCGAAGCCAAGTCAAAATATATTAAACGGCATATCATGCCTTAAAATATTCTCATCAAATCAAATCTAGTCAAGACTCGGTTCGACACAGTCGTAATATGAGCATAAACAACACTCGTAACGCAGCTGACATAGTAATCCATACCGGAAACAAAAACAAAGACGAATAGGAAATTCATATCAATATTGCAAGCTTCTGAAAATACTTAATAATGACAAGTTGCTTTGCAATAGTTGCTATATATATAACGTTTTTAAGAGAAACTTCGCAGCAAAAAGATTATTATTTTACATTTATGGCGCTTCAGAAGTACGCACCCTTATCTTTTTGATGTTGACTCGTCTCTGCTGGAGTCCAACTCGAAGCACACTTTATAAAGACTTCAGATTGTAAGGTTTCTTTACTCTTTCTTCTTGACTGAAATTCGTTTACTTTCAAGACAAGATCACTTCTTTTTGCCTTTTCTAATAAATAAATCAAATCTGCCAAGTCATCGACGCCGAGCTTTTTTTGCTTTTCCAGGTTGCGAAAGAAATCTAATGCATCAATCAGTACTTTCTTTTCAAAGGTTTCTTTTGAATTGTCGGGACTAGAGTTTGTAGGCATCAAAAACTTCATACATGCCAGCTCATCGTTTGTTATTTCCTGTGCAATTTCAAATAGAAGCTCTCTGTACTCTTTGTCCTTCGGATCCATTTTCTTTGGGCAAATTTACCCTCTTTTAAACTTTGTTTTCTCGAAGTTTCATGTCACCATCTTGCTTAAGCTGACTGGCCTAGTATAGCCCATATAGGTTAATTCCAGTTAGCTTGCACCTAAATATATGGCAATTTATCTCTTTGTCCTAAGTTATCTTATGTGATATTTATGGTGCTAAATAAAAGATTGTCATATTCTATTCTATAAACTCCGGGAATTTCTTATATCATTTCCCAGAATCCTTTAGAACATTTAAATTATGCAAGATTTAATGACTTCCAAGAAGCTAAAAATGCAAATGCAAATTGATGAAGCCTGAACTGTTAACAAAAGAATTCCTATTTTTAATCGTATTCATTACATTCGTGGATAGAGCTCAAGGTTATCAAGCGAGGAGAGTGCGATGCCAAGGAACCTTGATAGACATTCGTTCATTAGCATAACGAGCCACAGCGAACAAACTTTGCAAACAGCAGGGGGTACCAGTTGAAGGCAAAAAAAGGAAATCGATCTTGAAGAACAATAGTAATATGCGGTTCTCATGACTATAAAATTAAATTTTGATTTTATTCAGTATTAAAATTATATTATACTTAATATCTGTTCTCTATGCTTAGCTGGTTCATCAAGCATGAAGTCCTGGCCTGATTTGGTTATTTTGTCGATGACAAATAAAATATTTTCGTCGTTCAAAAATGGTGATTTAATTCGGAAAGATTGATATTTTAAAGAGAATTATATTAATAATATGATAATATATTAATAATAATATCTAAGATATAATATTTATTAGCAGCTTAGAGAAGAAAAGTTATAGTTTCCCTCACGTAAATACTCCGAGTAAGATCTGGCCACGGGAACGGCTGGGTTCAAACGTCACGACATGGTATAGACCGTTTTCTCAAGGTTGCGTGCGCATCCAACTTGACGGGTTACAAAAGTGAAAAACGCAAATTCAGTAAAATTGAGAAGACAGTTTTACATTGAAAGAGGAGAATAATTGATTTTATGAGTTCTTACCGAAAAATCTCATAGGAATGTTTGGTAATTCTCATTAAAACTTGTTATCGAAAAAAATTCATAGCAATGCATGATAATACTTGTGTTCTGGTATCGTGGCCCGTCGACAAGTTCCTTATATGTGGATGCGCACCCAACCTTGAGAAAACGGTCAATTGGAATAATAGCGCATTAAAGCTATGTAAAATTTGAACTAATTCTTTTATAAATATGTGTTATTATGCCTTGAGGTACTATTCTTTTAACCTTGCGTTACCATAAGCATTTACAAAATCTGCCATCGGAGTCGGTTTTGCGGTATCGTTTATTCAAAGAATGTATAGAGACCCCCAACTAGTCGACTGCCCATCGTTATAGTGTGAACATAGCCTGAAACACCAATCAGTTGGAGGTCTTTTGGTTGCTAAGAGCGTGCAGCTCGTTATGTCATTTATCGAAGGGAGTGGTGTGGGGGGGGGGGGGGGGGGCGGTATAGGTGAGAAGTGGAGGGCTTCAAATTTTTTTTTAAATGTTGGAAATAAAAAGAGGATCCCGAAGACAATTGAGCACGTAATGGGGGAAATGTCTTTTCTCTTTCTCTTGGGATTTGTGGATCCGCTTCCGATATATAAGATATTTTGAAACAAATCAACGACAAAGACCGTAGCTGGTGGGAGGGGGCAAGTGCCCCACCTCTCTGACACGCGTGCATGTCTCTGTACTGTAATATAAACACGTTGGAAGCTGCAGAGCACGAGAGAACCAAGTTTAGTAACACGAATCGTGGCCGAGTGTTTAAATCAAAGTCAGAGAAATAATAATAATAATAATAATAATAGTAATAATAATAATAATAATAATAATAATAATAATAATAATAATAATAATAATAATAATCGTCAATCAAGGTGTTTCCATGACATTACAAAGTTACATGATTTCCGATGTCATTGTTTACCAAGCCGGACAAACTAGTGCAAAGCCTGCGCGGTCAATTCACGTGACTATACTGACAGTCCTGTTATGACGTAAAAACATTATCATTTGGAGTTTCGTGTGTCTAGTCGATTTATTTCCTTTAACTCTATTGATTATCTTCGTGGACTCTACTGTACTCTTCAAAACCTTCCGCAAGACAAAAAAACCCCTACTCTCCCCAATTGCCACCTTTACCCCTCACCTCCACCCATACGAATATAGATTCGTTCTTGGTCACTCAGTTATTAGGTGACACGACAAACTCGCTCTTGTGACGTTAATTTGGAAACTGAACGAACAAATATCAGTGTCAGGATTTAAACCTTTTTTACTGTCAAATTAAAATGTAAAGACAACGATCAGGCATAGTAAATGGGAAAATATTAATCTTGTTACGAATTTAAGTGGTAGAAAATGCGCAAAAGATTTCAGGAGTAATAATGACGATTATGGGATATCACTATAAACTAACCATAGATCTTAAAACCCATAAAATCTTTCATAATCTGGGAATGAAACTCAAACATCTTTACTCCAACATTTGTAGCAAAAGATCTATTTTGTTATCTGCGGTAGAATTCCATTGTGATCTGACAAAACTAAAATTACCAGCTATGCATAATTTACGAATAGGTGTGTTAAAGAAAGATGCCTGTTGGATAGCAGTGAGTTTGAATTATTCACTATCGTACTCAGAGGTCTAGCGCGAAGAAGAAAGACTGGTCTCTCTGTGGGAGAAATAGAACGTTCTTCGGCAGACACACAAGCATTGGAGACAAATAAGTAACAAGAAGAAGAAAAATAATTCATTAAGGACCCTGACACCTTCAATAAATGACGGCACAGCTCTTATAATTAATCAAGAATGCAATTACTTTGAAATCTTTTTTATCTCCAACTTCGAGGGGTTTAAAAATTGGTGATGTTATCAGTATTACATATATACGGGCCGGGTGAAGACACCAGCGATGAGGTGTGTTCTGAAAGTGATCTTGTGAAATACGACATCCAAGATAAGCAATATCGATTTATACCATGAGTCAAGATTGTTATAAGCTGTGTTTCACAGGGTGATTCGTTGTTTTTATCTTACGTATTTTCCCCCGTGATTCTTGTCCGTGTTTTGAGGTATAATAGTGTACATTTGGTCTCAGCCATACGCACGTCTTGTTGACATGATCGGTATCTTCTTTGACAATTGTAAATCTTCCTGTGTTTTGCTGAAACCCGCAGAAATATCTTCGCATCATAAGTACTCCAGTTCTACCCTTAAAAACTCGATTTCAAACTTCGATTTTTCAGGAAAAAAGGATGGAGAATTTAGTATAAATATTATTTGTGTTATGAAGGAATTCTGGTTTCTATTGAACGGTGTTGAAAGAACGAAGTGCGAGAATCGTCACTCTGTACACCTGTCTTCTCTCCAAGCAGAAAGCAATTAGAACTCAATTACCTAAGCACTTTGCTATTGGCTCAGTCCAAATCTCAGTTTTATAGTGGCGATGCCATGATCAAGGGTTTGGACTTAGTGCTACACAATTTACCACCACGGCGTACTGTTTCTCCACGTCGGAATATGCAGTTGGTGTTCGGGCTCGGCGTGGAGCTTCCAAACCAGTTTACTAAAATCACTTAAGAATTGGTGTCAATTAAAACGAGGGTTTTACAGTTACAGCACGAGAGGACCACCTTATACAAGATTTCAAAGCCTGCAGGGGATATATATCAAGATGTGCAGACTTCTACGCCTCGTAGTACTTACTGTAGTCCTGAATATTTTCACTGTATTTGGGACTGAAATCACTTTAAAGGGACAAGAATACTTGACCTACAGCCTGAAGGGTGTTTCTATACCAGCGGACAAAAACTTTATAACATTCCGATTCAAAACCATCCATCCATCAGGATTATTCATGTACAGTCGAGGCAACTCTGATTACATACAACTGGAGTTGATCAATGGTGTTCTCAAGTAAGTTGTTATCAGATAGAACTATAGGCAAATGGGTGAGCTGAGGGAGTGACGTTAGATTGGGGTTTGGAGGCTCTTTTGTGAGAGTGGTTAGAGACTCGGAGATTCAAGGGGAATCAAAGTGTCTGCGCTATTGTATTCAGGTTAATAACTCATAGAAGTGCGCTGTAAACTTGCCACGCTTGTGTATTGTCTTAGTTCATCATTACTTAGCAATGGACAGTCTATATAGACTACCTCGCACACCCTTATACTGACTTATATTAAATCTTTTCATTGACTATTCCACTACCATCAACTAGAAATACTTATCCATAAGAACATTAAGAAACATAATAAAATAACTAACTAACTAACTAATAATAGAATAATAAAAAACTGGTTGCTACGTAACTGACAATTTAATGCGAAAGTTTTTGTCTCGTAACAAGGTCATTCGTCGTCCTTTGGTTTCAAGTGATTAGTAAAACCATCATATATGCAAAATCTTAGGTTTCTTAAATTGGGAGCATAAATAAAATGCGAGTAAAAGATATAACATGACTCAAATATTTTCAAGCGAAATTCTTTTGTAAATAATTTGATTTTTAAATCTTGTACATAACGTCTGATTTGGAAAGAAATAGTGTGTAAAAGTAAAAAACAGCGGCGCTGAAGGAGAGTTACAATCGTCTGTCGATCATTAAAATCATTACCAAAAAAACAGATGTCGTGCAAGGACGGAAACAAATGTAAACAAAAGAAAGATACTGTTTATGCGACCAAGTGGTTTAAAGTTGAGCTATTTTGTATTATTGGAGATAATAGTTAATAACGAAGAGATAAAGAAAGAAAAGTGGTGGTTTAAGGTTTTTATCCAGTGATTGGGAAAATACACCACAATTGATTGATTTTAGGATGGAAAACAAAGGGGTTTACCTTTTTTTAAAAGATGAAATTAGAAAGACTGTTTCTCTTTTATCCTTTAAAAAAAAGTAAAAAAAAAATTCCTTCCTTAAATCAATCATTTTTCAAAGCCTTAAAAACCTTTGACAAGTAAAGATTAAATTTAGACTGAAAACAATAATCATACGGAATATTACAAATCTAGATTTTTACTTGAATTGCTTTGAATTATTTCTAGTTCAAACATGAGTAACTAGCTGATACTCGTCGGTAAATCATCGCAAAAACACCGAAATTTCGACCAAATTCTCTTTTAATTTGACAAAGATGGATATTGATTTAGAAGGAATTGTTACTTCTATTTGTTTTACTTCAAATTGCTCAGATAAAAACATCAAAAGAGTTGTACCGATGTTCAAGCCGCTCTGATTAACGATTTTGATTTTGGAAAAATTGGATTAATTTGAGATATGAAAACGTTCTAATTTTAGCCATTGCTACAGCGAGTAGGTTTCCTGACGACGATAAGTTTGGAACACCTAGAGATTGTTATTGTTATCGTTATAGTGACAAATCATAACACTTTGACGCCTTACTGATTTTTGTTCCCTTCACATTTGAAGAAAATAAAGTACAATAGGAATTCTCACACTCTTTTCTAATTCACCATTTTCGCGCTAATTATCACGTGGTATAAATTGTATTGGATTGTGTTACGGTCACCAAAAAAGTTCTGACATTGTTCTCGGATTTCGGTACAAATGTTCTGGCTTTTGAACAAATTATTCACCTTGTTTGTCCATCTGTTTCTCTAAAGGGCAGTTAAAAAAAGCTTTAATCGAGTTAGAAAAATGATATTTTGCTTGTAGTTGGGGAGCTAACTAAAAGAATCAAGTAAATAACTTTTTTTTAAAGTCAGTGGCTTGCAGTGCATTGTGGGACTGTTTAAGGGGACATATTTCCAAGATGGCGTCTAAAACAGCCCCAAAATGCACTGAAATCCCAACTCGATCCAGTTTTTCCCTCAACTTCGAAATTTCTCCTTTGGCAAATAAAATCTCTTGTCATTCAAAAGCATTTCATTGGTCATGCCCTGAGGCTGCCGCAAAACCTTTCATATAAACCAGCATGCCCGTACATTATTCAAATGTATTGGGAATGGTTGAAAACATCCTATAGACCCCTTGCATGTGACGTCAAAACAGCTCAATCTGGGGAAAAGGAAAATAAATCTAATCTCCTGAGAATTGGAAACCTATTGTTTTGTCCCCCAGATGGAACTGCATTCCCATGTGCTGCAACTAATAATATGTTGCTTCGCATGACCAGAATATTTACAGATCACTAAAGACAATTTGCCACCATATGAACAAGAAGTCTCTTTCTTGCCACAGGGGACCCACATGCAAGAAAATCATTTTATCTCTTGCTAATAATTAATACCACTTATTTCACCATTATCAAAAACAAATACGATCGTGTCATAATATTTAAACACGACAAAAAACGAGTGAACTGAATAGAGCGGTTTTCGTATGAGTGGGAACATACGGTACTGACTTACAGCACGTACACGGTACGACGTGCCGTAACATTGAAACAGCTTCCCATAACAATGGTTATCGTATAAGTGGAAGACGCATAGTTATGTCTACGGATACGATACGACTGTAGCACGGCTACGAATTTGCCGTATAGTTTCCCACTTATACTAAAAAACCGCAGTATAATGCGGTAGTGAGTCAGTAGATTCCAAAGCGAGAGATTTAAGTGAAGATTGCTGTGATGTTTAAAGAAATGTCTTGTTTGCACTGTTTGATCAAAATCTGTCATTTTCTCTGATTAACCCAATTTATGTTACGCCTCAAGATTTTTGCCATCCAATATAAAGTGCTTCTTTCTCGGGTTAGTGACAATCGCGGTTTCTTGGCTGATTTTTAGTTGGACTTCAATGCTCGATCACGTAATACTGAGTTTGGATTGGTTTGAGTCCTTATTAATAAGCAATACGTTTCCAAGTGTAAGTGTTTTGTGATCAGTGGTCGCGGTTGAGAAATCCCGCAAGATTTTGGTGCGCTTTTAATATAACAAATGGTTCCCACCTACAGAGCTATCTGCATCTTCTATTCACTGTCACGCTCGCGGGTTGAACGAGATTATCATTATTTCGTGATATTTTATTTTTTACGGGGCGAACAAAGTGGTAGAGTTTAAATCTTTAGCTCGTTTTAGCTCTTTTGCATCGTTCGTCGAGAAACACTCAAGAAAGCAAGTTAAGCGGTCCACAACCGATCATTCTGAGGAAGGGTATATTGGCTCGATCTTTTATCTAACTATCGATCGTTAAATATTCATGAGACCGTCAACAAATCATATCAACGTATTATCTATCTTTGATACATGATGATTTAATCTATAGAGGGGAAAATACTCTAAATATGCTACCCGATCTTTCTTACGTAACCAAGTCGAAGGTTGAATTACAAACAACGAAAACAATGGAAATTCGTCTTAAAGTTATGAAATGTGGAAGTACACATTATGCGTAACACCGTGTAGTAAGCTTTTCTCACGCTGGATCTAACCCTGAAACAACCTCTGGGCTGATTTAAGCCAGGGCATGGCTAACTCACAGATTGCACCCTGAAACAACCTCCGGGCTGATCTAAGTCAGGGCACGGCTAACTCACCATACAAATTTGAATTTAGAATTCATTTAGAATAAATGTACGATTTTGTTTTTGTTTTTAGGTACACATTGTATCTTGGTGGAGAAGAGAAAACAGAGATCCAAGCAGGCAAGGATTTATTCAACGGAGTATGGCACACGGTCGAAGTCACCCGCAAGGGCAGAAAAACAATGCTAAAGGTTGATTCTCACACACCAACCACTAAACTCATCCCAGGCAGCTACGATCATCTGAACCTCAACACGTATATATACATAGGAGGAATGTCTAATATAGAAAAACGAGACTTTGGAATCAGAGCCCTGCAATATAGAGGCTGTCTTGCAGATTTTCAGTTTGATAAGATCAAACTTTTAACAGAAGCAAAAGAATCTAAAGAACTCTTAGTGAGTACCTCGCCGTACCATCTCGTAGGGAAGATCCCATTTCGATGTGAGCTTGAGGACTACAGACCTGTGACTTTCATGACGCCTGAGTCATACGTCAAAGTCACGCTGCCCAAGTTACCTCAGGATAACGACACTTTTTCTACGAGTTTCAAGTTTCGAACCTTTTATCCTCAGGGTCTTTTATTCTCGCGCAGTGCAATCAAGGTCAAGATGAATGTCCGTCTGCACAGCGGTAAGCTGATCTATGACGTCACTGCGCCCAATGGATCGAAGGCTCAGATTAAACTTGGCAGCGGATTGGACGATGGTGAATGGCATGATGTGAACGCCACAATAAACCCACCTAAAGTACAATTGACTCTTGATGAGTTTTCGAGGTCTGGGTTTCTGAACATCTCGTCATTGCTGCTGGATTTCTCGAATAAGTCCCGGATGAAGATTTTCGCGGGAAAAGGAGGTCCAAATTCTAAATTCAGAGGGTTTGTAGGCTGCATGTTGAACTTGAAGGTCGATAGCCATAAGATTATTAACAAGTACATGAGGAAACAGCGATATTCTCATGGAGTGGACATCTCTAAGTGCGCGACCAAGAATCGATGCTTTCCCAACCCATGTAAGAACAGAGGAATATGTTCACAGGATTGGAAGAAATTCTATTGCGATTGTTCAAATACGTATTTTGAAGGAGAAACATGCGAGAAGCCGATATTCAAGGCCACATGTGAAGACTACAAGAGTCTTGGTCTTGATCGGGATGCGCATTGTATATTGAGTTCGGGTGGAAGCAGCGCTAAAGATCGTTATACCGCGTTATGTAACGTGACGAACCCGCAGCGTGCGTACACCGTGATCAGACATAACCTCGACTCAGGGACTCACGTGAACCAGGGAGATTTCACCATCGGGATGTACGTCCACAAGATCAATTACCACGCTGCTAGTATGAAGCAAATCATCGCTCTCATAGATTTGAGTGAGCATTGTCGCCAGTACATCCGGTTTGACTGCATCAAGTCGAGGCTGTTAAACTCGCCCAATGGTCCTTCTCACGCCTTCTGGGTGTCACGTGACGGGAAGAAGCAAAATTACTGGGGAGGCGCAACACCGGGCAGCGGTAAGTGCGCATGCGCAATGGGAAAGGATGGGAAAGGAGGGAATCTGTGTACGAATCCTTCGAAGTTTTGTAACTGTGACATCCGGGATAATGAATGGAGGATGGATGATGGGTACTTGGAAGAGAAGGATTTACTTCCGGTCACGAGTGTAATGTTCCATGAGAAGAGCGCCAAGTCAAAGTTCGTGCTGGGTCAGCTGGAGTGTTGGGGCAAGAAACAGGATGTGGTTACCAAGACAACAGTGAATAAACTCCTCGACAACGCCTGTTATCCTGTCGTCGAGCCGTCGACACCTGCACCGACAACACAAAAACCTACCAAGTCATCGGGCACGACAAAAAAGCCTTGTGTACCAGGTCACGACTGCTTTGATGACGGTGTCAATAAAACCACGCTACTACCTTATCACATGTGGACCAACCCCAAAACCTCGCCCAGTCAAACTACCAATGATAATAAGAGGCTTGTCTTGCGGCAAGACACCTCCAAGAAAGATAGTTCACTGGGCATCCCTGCTATTGTGTTGATCGTGTGTGCCTTGATAATCCTGCTACTGTTGGTCATGAAGTTTGTCCTACCCAGGATCGTTGCATGCGTTCGCACACACAGTAAACGAGGTGAATATATCGTACCACCATCCGGGACCGGATACCCGGGTCGACTAATGCCCCTGGTGGCTAAACGATCCTCGGGAAGGAATAGGCAGTTGACGCATTCCGAGACACCGCACATAGCGAACGAGCATGGTGGTACTAATGCTAGTGGCGGGATAAAGTCATACTGGGTTTAACCAGCACGTGTTGACCACGTGTACTGACACGTGAAGGGTGTGGTCAATATAGCATAAGCAAGCAAAAAAAGGATCGAATGTAATGCGGTAATATTAGCAATTGCGAGGTTGTAGAAACACTGTGCCGAGTTGGCATTACAGTGCATTGTGGGAGCTGTTTTAGGAGACATTTCCAAGATGTCGTCCATTTCGTCCACTCAAATAGTCCCACAATGAACTGCAATGCGCTCGACACTTTTTTCCTTTAACTTCGGAATGGCTCATAATTAGATTAGAAGAGAAAACTAGCTAAAAACTAGTGAGAGCTGCTGATAATTAGATTAGGTCAAACTACCAGTTTACCTTTATCGTTACCATAGCAATTGATTCTATGATGACGCAATATTAGAGAAAAATCAGTTCAGAATAAAAAACTCCTACTTTGATTGTTAACGCAATAGCCTTTGATACCAGCTATGTCACACAAGGTGCACAATCCCTAACTGGACGAATAACTATAAAAGCGGCGCCATTTTCTTTTCTCTTGATGCATTAGTTCGTGAGATTGTGACGTTATTGATGCTGAGGTCTATTCGTGTGTATGTTGAGATAAACCTGGTCATGATAAATGTAGATATCCTTAGAGAAATGTCGCTTTGCTTTTAGGTTTTCGAAAGTAATTTTTTTCGGATTATTTAAAATAGATCATTACACACAGCAAATTATATTTAACACACACACACACATACAGACGTTCACGAGAATTTAAAAAATGTTAAAAAGTAGGTTCATCATTGACTACATAAATTAAATTTGTTAATATCGTAATTTTCTTTCAGAAGTGGCGGGGCGGTTTGAGGTGTGGGATCGAGTTCTAGGTTTTTCTTTCCCTCAAGTAAACAGTGCGTACTTACAATTTTCAATCAAAGTTGAGATCCCAAATAGACGCTTCAGTGTGTTTAACAGGTAGCATACCATGACCAATGTAGTACGCAGTCCTACTCAATGATGTCAACGGCACTCTTCCATCTTAACATGTCGGATAAGGACTCCTTCACTGTACAAAGAAAGCAGATAGGATCAATAAGTTCTAAATCTAGCGTTCTGATTGGTTGGGAGCGCGTGCCAACCCCCGCGTGCTTTATAACTGCACACAGCACGCACGCGCGTTTTTATTTCTTCAGTATAGACTGTTTTCTCAAGGTTGCGTGCGCATCCAATCTTGACGGGCCATAAAACGGGAAAACGCAAAATTCGGTTGAATTGAGAAGCCAATTTCATATTTAAAGAGGAGAATGATTGATTTTATGAATTATTATCGAAATATCTCGTAGGAATATTTGATAATTCTCATTAAAAAGCTCTTGTTCTGGTACAGTTGTCCGTCAAGTTTCTTAAATTTGAATGAGCGCGCAACCTTGAGAAAAAGGTCTATTCGAAGGATCTATTTAGATATAGCGCACGAATTCGTAATGAGCAGGGAAATGCGGGCTATAAAGCCCTACGAAAAACGAAGAAAAGCAGATAACAAATAATTCTAGAACCCCTTGCAGAAACTTTAGTGCAGCTCAATTTGGAGGACGGGCGATACAATGGACTTTATCCTGATGAGAGTAATCGTAAGGGGGGCCCCTCCTCCCTCCCTCTCTCTCTCGCCCCCAAGCCCCACACGGCCTCTGGCACCCAGGGTAAATTGTAACTTTTGTCATTCAAATTAAGCAGTGCTTCAAGGGGTCTATATAGTTATAGGCTTTAGTTGTAATTTATAGCAACATAGATTAAACAGGAACGACGGCACAGAGATCGTTCTTTTTCGTGTGCGCCGTCGTCTAAAAAAATTGTGTTTCTTCAAACGACAAAATTGTGTGGCTTTCTTATGTCCCGATAAAGAGATAAGGATGCGCAAGACAAGACGAAGACGGCGCGCGTGCGAAAAACGGGAGCGTCGCCTTTGGGGCGTGTAGTCTTGGCTTTATCTGTCTACTCAGTACGGCACAATTACAACAGTTTTCGTATAAGTGGGGAACGATACGGTAAAGTCGTAGCCGTATCTTATCCCTCCGAAATGTAACAACGCGTTGTGATTCATTCGATGAATTATTGGAAGACAATGGGAATTCGTTTCAATGTTACGACTGGTCGTACCGTGTACGTGCTTTAACAGTACCGTATGTTTCCCACTCAAACGATAACCATTCTTATGGGAAGCCATTTCAATGTTACGGCATGTCGTACCGTGTACGTGCTGTAAGTCAGTACCGTATGTTTCCCACTCATATGATAACCATTCTTATGGGAAGCCAAATAAATGCTACAGCATGTCGTACCGTGTACGTGCTGTAAGTCAGTACCGTATGTTTCCCACTCATATGATAACCATTCTTATGGGAAGCCATTTAAATGCTACAGCATGTCGTACCGTGTACGTGCTGTAAGTCAGTACCGTATGTTTCCCACTCATACGATAACCATTCTTATGGGAAGCCATTTCAATGTTACGGCATGTCGTACCGTGTACTTGCTGTAATTAAGTACCGTGTTACCCACTCATACGAAAACTGCTCTAAACAGATAGCACTGCGCAATCGGGTATCTATAGATTTAGTGATGATTCGATGATATTGACAAATGATGGAATACATATAATAACACAGGACGATAATCCACAAGTTTGTATGATATAAGTCACAATAAACCTCATTTGCATGCTATATGACGTCAGAGATGAGATGTGACGTCATGCCAGTGTTGTCGTTAGTTCAAAGCTAAAGATGTCGCGAGAATTATACGTACTGTATACACGATGACATTGACCGTGCTATGTGAGCATGATTTTTCACAATGATTCCACATCGGGTAGAGATTTTTGATATGAACATTGTCTATTGAACTTTACTGTATCATCGACACCAAATTAATTTGAACAAAATAATAAAAATGTAAATGACAAAATATTTAATAGTGAATAAAGTATGATCTCTGTATAGAGTCCTCTAAGTGTTAGTGTAGCTTACTACTCACTGGATTTAATCAGATAATAAAGCTTTCTAGAAAATACATCAATGGTGTTATGATTGACAATACAAAAGTTCAGCAGATACTGACATTAGAATATGGGACATGTGTCAGATGCAACCACACCCATGACGTTTCATTGTGATTTTTCCCATTTCAGACCACGTGTCATTCTCTTGAGAATACGATTCTTTGTTTGAGTTGTATTCATATTCATGTGTCTTCTTATGTGCAACCGTTAAACAAAGAAATAATACTCAAGAAAATGAGACGTGGTCTGAAATGGGAAAACATTACGCCCAAGATAAAGAGGTCTATTTTGACAAATTTCAGTACGTGAACGTTAAATTCCCCGCTCTGTCCTGGGGACTAGACTTTTGGTTAGCGCATGCGCATTACGAATCACGGGGAACTGGGTCCGAGAGTAATATCGCTGAACAAACAGACTGAAGACTTAATGATAAACGCAGTGTTATCGGTTATTAGACTCTCTTTTTAATAACAACACGACGTGTGTCAAGGGTTGTCGCTGATTCAAGGCATTTCTATAATTCATGAACCCAAACTGACGAAATAATAATGTCTGAGAAAAAGTGTTATCATGTCTAGAACAACAAAAGATCTTTTTTAATAAGGGAGAATTAAGAAAAATCAAAACACGGGATGAAATGTTATGAGGTTTATGTGAAATGTGTTGTTGAACTGAAAAAGCGAGGAGAGTTTCTCTTCGATTTCGCGAGTTTTGGTAAAACAAATGAATTTGAAAATATGATGTCGGATGTCATCGAATAAATCAAGGTTGAATGAATTAATTCCTATTTTCATTACGTACACTATCAGTGCTATCATAGTGATTTTAAGTCAGTATTTTTGATATCAATGTTTTACAATACTTCGTGCCCTATTATCGACAAAGCACCTGCCTCAGTCGTCACGTGACTACCGCCGCCATCTTGGGTTTTTTTTATGCCAGCTTTATTCTAATGGTGATCATGATGTTGAAAACACAAAAACAATTTAAGAGAGAGCTACAACAAAGGAATTCAATGTCTGGAGAGCTATTCTTTAACGTTCTTATTTTAAAAAAACTCATTTGCTTTGTTAGAAAAATGAAGAAAATTGTTGAACAGCGTCTTGAAGTTAGGAATGCTTTCTTGGATGTTAAATAGAAGGTGATGAGAAAAGAAAAGAAAAAAGAAAGATATAAAGGAAGAAATATTTTAAACTAGTTCGATGGGTTAAGATTCCCCACAGGAAATCACAGACACGACATAATTTTGGATTATTTAAAAGGCTTTTAGCGATGGTGACAGAAATAGAATGGATTCCAAAAATTAAGTTTGTCTAGCTAGATATACTATTAAAATAATCATTCCTGTGAAGATCATTTCAAACACACAAATAAAATATTAAACTGCTGTGAGTGTGGGGATATTTAGTTAGACACACACATCTTCTACTCTGTGTTCATATACATTTTTCTGTAAATTCTTGGGTGATTCTAGAAAGCCATAACAATGCTCGTATATGGAGAAGACAGGTGGTGGCTGGATCGAGAGGAATTTTAAATGTAGGCTCCACAGCTGCTTTGGGCTGAGGAAGTTGTGAAGGGCTTTGTTAGATGATATCCAGAGAAAAGGAGGAATACTTGTGAGAGCCTCTCTTAGGGGGGGATTAAATACGACAAATGGAGATTCCGATATTCGTTCATCACCGCATTGACCACATCTCGTTAAAAAGAATCATGCTTTTAACAAATATCAAGTTAAGCTATGTTTATAGGAACAGCGTTCTAATTGGCTAAGATGGGTATTGCATCAAAAGGATTGTCCAATCAGGACAGTGGTCTATTGTTTTTGTGTCAGTGTGAAGTACACTGATGGGCAGCTAATTGGGTTCCCGTGCTATGGGGGAGGTAATTAAGAAGAACAAGAGACTATAGTAGCCATTTATCCTGTTTGCAGATCCCAACTCGATAACAGAGTGAGAATTACCTTTATTTCTGCACTGGGGCTTAACAGGTATTATAGCTCGCTCCATACGGCTCTTCTCTAAAGCATCCCCAAGGCGTCAAAAGAGAAATGACTTCACATCTGGTCTTAGTTTTTCTGCTCTTAAGTCCACTTGTTCTGGGAGTTTCTTCATCGTCAGGTTTCGAGGTGAATTTCAAGGGACCTCAGTTTATATCCTATGATCTCCGCTCCAATCGCATCACCGCCGAAACCAATCAAATTTCTTTGGAGTTCAAGACTTTCCATCCTTCAGGGCTGCTGATCTACAGCAGTGGGACCCAGGGAGACTTCATTACACTGGAACTCATTCAAGGCAAACTCCGGTAAGAAAGCGGTTCACATTGTTTTTAATCTGTCTCCTTGAACTTTCCTCCCTTCTCCCCGACCAAGAGAATAGCGATAACTATTCTTCAGTAAAAGGTTTATGACAAGCTGCAAGGAGCTGTACTGACAAAAGTAGGCTCGTCTTCTTGTCAATTGTTGATAATAGAAGCGTAATTAGCACCAGCCAGCTAGACAACTGAAAAGAAAGAAAAACAAGATCACTATAGAGGTGACAATCGACCCGAACCGAAATCAAAATAATAGAAAATACGACTAATGCTTTTATAAACCAGAATTTTTTTTTCCAAAATATTTGTCTCTTCTTTTTTTTTTTTTTTTTTTTTTTTTGAGTTTCAGGAGTAAAACTTGACAATTAATTGGAAAAGTTTTGAGTTTGTGCTTAATTAGTTGATTAACTGTTCTATAGCATTGAGAAGGATCAATATGAAATGCTTCCACATTCACTTTAAGATTCTATATTACCTAAAATACTTCATACATTGAAAGATCTGTTAGTGGCGGCGAGATATGGAAACTCATTGTCTTAAGTAAACAAGCTTTGTAGAGCTCTCCGGTATGACGATCTAATAAATAAGCTTCCAGGCGGAAATTACTGGGAATTTCTTGGAAATTTACTAAAGATCGATGGTTAAAAGAGAGTAGAACAGGTTTCGATCGCGTCTAAAAATTGTAATGACTATCGTACATGTATGTTGCATAAACTCGATTTCATTATATGTAACTAATCTTATCTTGATTTAGCAAAGAAAATACTTTGAAATGAAAAAAATATATTTCCTTTGAATTCCTTGATATCAAAATAAAAAAAATTAATGGGAGTAACAAAAAAACGCGAAGAAGCATTTCAGTTTAGATAAATATATAATGATGTACTACGAATAACTGGAAAACAAATGGAAATCAATGAAAAAGAGTATACTAGATTTGTTGTAAAATAAACCTTGAAATAATAAGACTTAAATGTCGTTGTTTTACAAGCTTGAAAATTATATCATAAGATCTGAAGTAGTTGTAATTGAATCAGGAAAAAGAAAGGATGAATTCCGGGGTCCCAAAGCAGGAGTTTTATACCATATGATCGCTCAATAGTGTGTCGGGGGTATTTATTGTGTAATGTAATCATGTTTAGTTGATGGGGGGACAGTGTTTTTATCCATGGTGTAAATGAAATGCTATCACAGGATGTCAACATGCCGGACTATTTAGCACATATTTATCTCGCCAGGTGAGAGTGCTAAAATCTATTTTGTACACGGTAATTCAGCTAATATTTACGGTCCTTTGAAGTTCCCCCGCGGCGAATTAAGAATTCTGGATTAAAGTAACAAGTGTAAATGGTCAGGTTTCGTTTTACGAGGATAAAAACCCATGATATGATACAACATGTATTATTCATGGAGGATCTCTTGTTAGAAAAACTTGTTTATTAGCGAGATTAAGACCAGCAAACGCCGTGACAAAAGAATTTCAACACCGTGGACTAGAATTAACACCTGTCATTGTAACGCGACGCAAAACATGGCCTCTGGTCTTTGTTCGTGTCATCGGGAAACATTTTACATTGATCTCTAAATAGTTGTTCACAAAGATCTAAAATTTCGTCGTTATTTTACGTCAATAAATAGCTAATTGCGAATAACGTTTTTTGATTTGCGGTTTTAGTTGGAGCACGAAAATCGGGAAAATCAGCTTGGTATTCATATGGAATTTGGAAAAAAAAGAGGTGTTTTTCCTTTCTTATTTATATCGTAAGGTAAAAATAACGGTGCAGGGAAACAAATTAAGGGAAAAAAGAAGCAAGGAAATACAAATAAAAGCGTGTATAAAACGAAGAGAAAAAGAAGGAAAAAAAAACAGGATAAAAGGAAAAAATGTGGAATAGAAACAAAGCTTTGGTGTCTTGCAAAACGAAGGATGGGATAGTTTTGCACACAGTATGTATACGAGATTTTAAACTTTTAAATCAATTAAAATTAATTGAAATCTCCAGAAATAAGCTCTCAGGTGCCATTTGCGAGCTTTCTTCTTGATTGGGATATCGGTAATTCGGATTCAAAGCACACAAGCAAAAGGTTGACTAGCGGGTCAGTGCCAGGTTAGAAGTCTGGGAAACCAAATGCAAACAGCCTGGAGTATTCTTATCGTTCCCGCAATAGTCATAAAAGTTTGCGCTCAAATTTAGTGGCTTCTGAAAGGTGTTGAGGATAAGCTTGATTGATCGTGTTTGAGTTATCAGATTAATCTGATTCATTGGCCAAGTTAAATGTATATTTTCTTGATTTTAAGTTTTTCTTTAAATTAAGATTGATACCGAGATTAATTAGTCGTCTTTGGGGGAACTTTTGTATATCGTATTTCAACAAGATATCTTTATCTCGAAGTAAGATGTATTACTTAGTATTTTTGGTTTTGAAGTAATAAAACCTCAATTTTTGTTATCTGAAATTTGTAGAACAAAGAAAAATATGAGTCAATTGATAAAACTATGATTTGATTATAGCAATAAAAGAAATAGAAAAAATATGTGATCTGTGTTTGAACCAATACAACAGGTGTGTTTCGTCGTGAGATTCGTACAGAAAATTATCCAAAAATCGCTCCCGTACAAACTCAAAATTAAAAATAGATTCGTTAAAATTAAGATGCTTCACTGGAAATAATGATGATTCTTGCGAAAAGTTTGAAAAAAGATTATATGAGAAATCCGGCGCTATTTCGAATAAACAAATAGTATTTTTGACTTTAATTTAACTGAACGATTTTACAATGAAAAAGATTTTTTTGCTTTGAAGAGAGAAGGATAAAAGATTAAGAAAGTAAAGATAACTTGGTGAATAATTCTTTGTTGGTGAAGAGACGTAAAAAGGGGTTCCAGAGAAGCGATGGCAACACTTGGAACGTGACTCAGAAAGTGGAAAAATCTGCAGACAAATTTATTTCCATTTTTTTTCCTTCTTAAATGTATCATTGAGAGCTACGTACGATATCTTTACCATGGAATTTATCAGATGTTTAAGGAATTGTTAGAAAGTAGAAAATCTGAGTGACATATTTGTATTCTACAATTTTAGCTCACTTTTGCAGTTCAAGGATCCAGAAAATGTGTGTTGAAAAGAAAATGAAGAAGAGCTGTTATAGAGCAGAAGGGTGTTGAGTGTGGAATAAATAATTCTATTTCGATAAAGAATAGTATTTACCGCTCGAAGAGGCGAGAAGGGTTTAACAGTAGACGCGTCCCTCAGTGGGAGGTCATTCAAACTTGCTTCATAATTCAGGATGTTTTGCAATTATACTTTCATTAATTAATGTGATATCGTACAAGGTGCGACGTACACTGAACTGCAGTTTCATTACAAAGAAGTTTAGAACTTGATTTTTTGCGGAGGAAAAGAAACGGGAAAACCGGAGAACCCGGAGAAAAACCCTCAGTTCACAAGAGAAATGATAATAATAATTCAATACTTATATGGCGCAAATTCGCATGTGAATAGAAACTGGCAACGAACTACTCTTCCAATGAACAAAGGTTCGTTGTTGACAGTAAGAAACTCACAAATCCGGCAGAGTTTTTGCAAGTGATCATATTACACGGCACGGCACGGTGCAGTTCGTTTCTTCCTCACGTGAAATCTACTCAACAAGTAATAAGGAACGGACCATTAGATAATTGAGATTCCCCCAAGGAATATCGAGCAAACTTTACCTACGCAAAAAATATCGCGCAACCTTTCCTTTCAGTAAAGAAATACTGAGCAAGCACGAAAAAAGTCTCGATCAGGGGTTGATTCAAAATAATAATTACAGTGCAATATAAATTTCTGCTACCCCTCCCCCCTCAATTATCTAATGGTCCATCCCTGAACGTGCCACGCCCAGGATAACCAATACTACACTGTTTGTTACTGCATCTCATTTTCGAAATTTCCACGAGAAAATTTCTTTCTTATCTGGTGTGATTTAGCAGTTATTTCTACATCTTTATTAATAATTCAAGATAACTGGGTACGCAAAGCCTTTAGACAATGTTAATCAAGCCATCGTGGCGCAGGTCTCTAGAGATATTATTATGGGTGTTCAATTGAAGTTACTTTACTCACTCACATGATCTGATAGTAAAACTTCTGGCTGTGAGTCATCAGAAGAATTCTGATAGGGATGACACACTTGCATTTTCAAACTCGTTCGAATCGAGTTAGTCAATCAGAAGGAAAAACAGGAACTATTGACGGAGTCGAACCCAGTTTAATCACTCTAGTTGAGGCACTCAAGAGGAACAGCTCGTCGCATTCCTGTGAGTCTAGTGTCCGCAATGTTATTGATGTGATAAGAACTGCGTTGTTTGTCTTAAGGAAACATACTTTTGTACCCGACACAGCTGGCAAGGTAACCAGGAAGCTGTAGAAGCTCGGTTCAATAATTCGACAAGTTTCAGCTGCTATAGATCGTAATGTAACGTTTCGACAGTTTATAGTGAAAGAAATTAACAATGCATGATTATAAGTTATTGAGATTTTGAGCTGCCAATATCTATCCCGTATTGGCTGTAGTCGCGAAGGTTCGGCGTAAAGATATTGCTGATATCATTCAGCTCGTACCAGTAGTTGTCAACGTTTGCTCAAACTTTCCGAGAATACGGAATATCCTTTGAAGTTGTTACTGAGCTGCAAAGGTGTGAATCGTTGAAAAAACTTTTAACTTTCAACACGAACGCGAAAATGATCTTTTTATGGATGTTTGTTCTTTTGTAACGATTTCTTCACTTTTCGTACTTTTCGTAATACCAAAAACAGCTTTTTTAGTTTCTAAGTAGTTTTTTTGTGTTGAAAAAGGATTCCTTTGGCAAGAGTGTGAATCGTTAAAAAACCTTTTAACTTTCAACACGAACGCGAAAGTAATTTTTTAAATGAAAAGTTTGTTCTTTTGTACAAATTTCTTCACTTTTTATACTCAACAACCGTATAGCAAAAAATCCAGCTCTTTATTTTGTAAGAAGGGTTTTTTGTTGTTGCAATAGTATTCTGTGATAAGGCTGTTTATCATGTTGTTACAGTGAAAGCTAGCGTGAGGTGTGGTCAGGCAGGTGCATATATCCTATCTTTTTCGAGCAGATAACCATCTAATTCATTTCATCACATAAAAGCTAAGGTAAGAGATAAGGATTATGTTACACACGACTTGTCATTGTTTTGGTCTGAGATAATTATTGATAATGATAAAGCTCTCGACCGTGATCAGGATGATTATGACATTAAAATGCTATTGAAGTAGATGTCAATCGTGTGCTAATCAATAAAGACTCTTATGACTGTATTTACTGCAATTTTCATAAACATGCGAACTCGATAGCTGCGAGATGCACGCTGAAATTTGGTTTTTCGCTGCTGTCAATCAAAAAAAATTTGACTGGCGACGGTGAAAAACCAAATTTCAACGGGCAAATCGCAGCTAGACAACATATAGAGGATGAAATGAAATGGCGATGTATGATTAACTGGCGTTGAAATTCTTCGTTGTGGTATTAGAGTATTGCTCATCAAACAAATACTTGTTTGACAAGCGGGGCGTTAGTTCAAATCTTAAAACTATAGCATGGAAATATAAAGTATAATATAACCCTTCATAGTTCCCTGCTCCATCTTGAAAGGTTACCATGCCTTTGCATTAAAGCGAGAAAGACGTTTACCTTGCAATAATAGATACATGTGAAAAATTATGGAGGTGTTCAAAAATTGTATCTATTATTGCATCACCGTTCGTCTCGCTTCGATGCAAAGGCACGGCTGCCTTTCAAGATGGCGCAGAGAACGGTGAAGGGGACGATTGAAATTTCGAGAGAGAAGGGTATCCAGTAAAATTTTACCTTTTTTTGAAGTAGTGAAACGGTATTTTGGATGTAACACTTCTTACTGTTTGTCTGGGGTCATGAAATATCAATCTTCTGAAGGCAGCTCGCTCGGGGAAGTGCTGCATGCCACTCCTCTAATGTACCGCCAGCTTCCCTAAGTAGAAGATTATATTTTTAGTCACCCTCTACTTTCCCATCCCCCCCTCTCATAAGCCGTAAAAAATGACTTTTCTCTATTTTGGGGGTGCAAGTGACGTCATAGCCGCCATGTTGGTTGACTGGAACAAAGGATTTGATCTTGGTGTCTTTTGTCATCCAACATGGCGGTCATGTCTTATGTCCTTGTGCATGTGACGTCATAGCCGCCATGTTGGTTGACTGGAACAAAGGACAAGAACAACAAGTCAAACAACATGGCAGCCATGTCTCTTGTCCTTTCATTCTCATGGAAAGGGATAAGTTTTATACTGACCTTAGTGTCTTGGTTAAGGTTCGCAATAGACCTCGGCAGTACTGCACGTACCGCAGGAAGACATGAAGTCGTCATGGGAGATAGGCTCGCAGATAACCGTTGGCACATCATCAAGCTGGATCGGACTGGGACCACAATCGTTTTGACGTTAGACTCAGTAGAACAGTCCACAACCACCCCAGGCTCTTTCGTTCGTCTTGACCTGGATAAGTTTATTTATGTTGGAGGACTGGACAGGAGTGTGGCGGGAGATTTCCACGGTTCACGGAACACGCCTAATTTCATTGGTTGTTTGAGGGATGTCTACTTCGACTTTATTGACATTCTCTATGGTGCACAGTACCAGTTGCTCTATTACAGCACTCCAAGTGGACTGGGCTACGCATGCGCACCTGATGATTACCATCCCGTCGGATTCCCAACAGTTGAAAGTCACCTCAGAGTGTCTGACTCGTCTCGTAACAACCTGACGTTTAGCCTGAGCTTTCGTACTTACACGGGGAATGGGATTATCGCCTTTAGAATAAGCCAACACTCCCGCGTGTATGTAGGGCTGGCCAGCGGTACTCTAGTACTCGAGGTGATCATCAACAGCGATCCTCCAATCAAGATCAGTGTAGGAGACAACCTTGATGACGGCATGTGGCATGACGTCAGTTCCGGTGTCAATCAAGGTGACCTGTGGCTCCTATTGGATGACAAACCGGAAGTACGCCATTCTAACCCAAGACTTAAAGGGCTGGGTGATTTCAGGACGCGAGTGTATATTGGTCGAGGTACGCAGAGGGCTGGGTTTGTTGGATGTATGCAGCATATCGTAATAAATGGTGTCAGAATAAAGCCAAAAAAATTGGGATCTGGTTTAGTTGATGCCAAACTCGATCAATGTAACATCAAATCGATGTGCTACCCAAACCCTTGTTTGAACGGCGGCTCGTGTCAACAGTACGAAGGCAAGTACACGTGTGACTGTACAGGCATCTTCTACCAAGGACAGCACTGCGAGATTCCACTCTACCGGGCTACCTGTGCTGAGTACGAAGCACTAGGGATATCAGAGAATTCTTATTGTACTGTTGATCCTGATGGGAAAGGACCTCTTCACGCGTTTGAAGTGCTTTGTAACGTGACGTCATCGAGAACAGTATCAACCGTCATCATGCATGACAAGCAGGTGAGAGACTGGTAACTTGTACCATGATCCTAAGCGCCCGTAAGAACACGTGGATTTTGATGCAAGTCTCATGTCATTTGTTGAAGCAGTGGTATCCTCGGGAATTGGCAATAAAATCTTTTTCACAAGGCGATTCCACTTTTCCCACGGGGCGGTCACAATAGCAACACACACAGTTATTCAAACCGATATTTCTCCATGAATATCCCTTTCGGCATCGCTAGTTTAAATGAAGTCCTGACAAAATAAATAAATCTTAAGTTAATAGACAGTTTGAGAATCATTATTGACCATTTTCCGTGCATCGGTTCACTGGTCAGATACAAAGCATTCAGGGGAGGCTGCAAGGTAGTTTCAAAGAAGTTACAAGTCTACACTAGGCTTATCCTAGTATGAAGGTTTTGCAACATCACGTGATGGCAGCCATGCAGGGGGCAGGAACATTTGAATCTGGTCAAGTCTGATTTACATAAATAAGAAAGAATTAAAGATTCTCACTAATGGTGCAAACCCTCTAGATAACGTATGTTATTCAATTATATATTTTTTATCTTTCCAGGCGACACAACTCGTGCCCGAAGGAACAAGTCCCTACAACGGCAACTACTTTCACCGCATAACATACCAAAACGCAGACCTAGCAAGCATCAGAACTCTTATAAGGAAAAGTACAAGCTGCCGACAGTACATAAGCTTCAATTGCTACAAATCAAAGATACTCAACGCTCCTGTAGGTCCATCTAACGCACAGTGGGTGTCTAGTACTGGCGTACTGAAGAACTATTGGGGAGGGGCTCCACCGAATAAAGATATCTGTGCTTGTGGTGTGACGGGTACTTGTGATAACCCCATTAATCTGTGCAACTGTGATATTGGAGACGACAAGTGGCGTGAAGATGCAGGTAAAGAGCAAAGTTCGTATACGTTTTGTATGACGTGACCGTGACGTGACCGTGACGTGACCGTGACGTGACCGTGACGTGACCGTGACGTGACCGTGACGTGACCGTGACGTGACCGTGACGTGACCGTGACGTGACCGTGACGTGACCGTGACGTGACCGTAAACGTGACGGAAAATATATTACTTTCGGCCGTATGAAATCCATTGTTTAGTTTTGAAGTAGATTATGCGCTACATTTAAATAATCTCAAATATCTCATAATTAGCTTGATAGATTTTTTCAAAAATCCCTACAAATGGAGGCATCTAGTATATAATTATGTGGTACGAAGCATTTTAGTGTTGAACGCTCTGCAAGGCTAAAATTGTTTTCTAAACGAAAACAAATATTTCATCATAATCACTTGTTATGATGTCCGATCTCATTAAAAACTGCATCAAACATTAATTAAATCTTTATGTGACTTATGTGCAAAAAAAAATCGGATAAAACACGTTTATGCACCAGCGTTCCAAATGTGGAAGGTAGCGGTCAAGCGTGAGGGAGTCCAGCCACCTTAAAGCAGCTGCACTTTAGAAATATATTGTGTTGTATAAGATTCTGAAATAGGGAAAATCACGTCAAAACGTTTTGGTGAGTGAACTCAAAAACAGAATATCTTCCTTCGATTCTCAAGGATAGTTTCGATTGATTTCTTGATTCGCAATAGCTGTGACCATAGTAACGCTCTTTTCCCCCGTTGCTAGGATACCTTACGGACAAAAATTCATTGCCGGTCAGCATGTTACAGTTCACAGAAGAAGCCTCCCAGTCAATGTTCACTCTTGGTCCTCTGGAGTGCTTCGGATTCAGTGGAAAATCCACCCATCACGCGTCGAGTGCCAACATCGTGGCGTCTGCTTGCAGGCCTGTCAACCCTCCACCAACTCAGCCTCCACCTACCGAACCTCCGTTTATCCCGACCGTGTGGGGGTCTGGGGGTAGTAAAGGTAGCCCACGGACTGAAGGACCCATAAGTACTTATAAAACCACTAAAAGGGTACCCGCTCTCACTCCTGTGAGTCCCCACCATGGGGGTCACGTGACAGTAACCACTACGATATCTGGACATGACAACTCGACCTTAGTGAAATCTGTGGTAAAGCACAAGATTAAGAATGGATCTCAAAATGGCGTGACAATACACTCGTCTATCTCTTCCGAAAAAGGTGGCGTGACCGTGCACTCTACGATCTCTACCAAAGACAAAACCGCTACTCTTTCTCCAGTCGGTCCGCAGTCAAACGAGCCTCCGTCTCTCATCACCTACAAGTGGCGAAACGAAAGCATTGCGCATGTCACTCGTGTCACCACGTATGAATACAGCGAACAGTTCATAATCTTAGTCGTTGCATCAATCGTGGCGTTACTACTGCTCGTCATCGTGGTCGTCCTCCTGTTACTAAGGCGCACAGGCAGGACCTACGTCAGCTGTATTATGTGTCAGCGGTGTCGCAACAAGCGCAGTATCCCAGACATCGAAATTTACCGCCATTCTATGAATTCTGAGTCCCCGGATGTACTTCAGTTGGATGATATGCGTCCTAGTTCCATGGAGCTCGGAGCTTACAATATGCGCAGTGGTAAGGCGGTCTACCAGAGTGTACATCAGGGACGCGGAGGAACACTCAAAAAATTTGTTTCTTTCTCGTCATCCACGGCGCAGATATAAAAACACTTCTCATTAGGTCTAACAATACTAGCCTAGCAGCGTTGGCGAGCTGACCAGCCTGTATGGTATAAGAAACCTGAATCGTGTGGTCAAACTACTGAAAAAGGACTTCGGAAGTTTTGAGTTTAGCAAGTTTGTCAAATTATATTATGAAATGCGACGTCAAAGGAGCTCAATTTGGAGGACAAAAACAAAAGAATTTCAATATTCTGATAATTGGAAACTTATTTTTATGTCCTCCAAATTGAGCTGAATTATAAAATAACTGTTATTGATGTCGCGTTCTGATTGGTTTGGAGCGCGTGCTTTATGAGAGCACATTGCACACGCGCGCACTTTCCGTTGCGTCATTCCTATCTAAAATAACGGTTATTGTAATCTGTATTTCATAAAAGAAATTAGAAAATTGCTTGCTGTGCTGTGTGCCGTTATTAAGCACTTGGGGATTGACAGAACACTCGAGAAGTGTCCAGAAGTCTCCTAATACTTCTCTCGTGTTCTGCCAATCCCCGCGTGCTTTATGACTGCACACAGCACGCGCGCACGTTTTCTATTTCTTAATTATGACATACTGCACAAGGGGTCTATATCGAGTAACTTTTTTAGGGTAGATTATTAATCTATTATCTCCGTTTATTATTAATATTTTAGAATATAAATAGTCCCATCCAGTCATGGTATCTCCACCCTTTACGTGCCTTGTACGATTTCATACACTATTTTCAACGAGAACGCTCGAGATGCTTGTGCTAGCAAACGTTAAAACGAGAATTTTCGTACTGCCTGAAATTGTATTAAATCTAAATCAGACGAAGGCTGTGTTCTCAAAATGCCAGTGAGAAAATGTCCAAAAATATACATCATCTACTTTTCGGCCCTTGCATTTGTTTTCTTTGGACCACTGGCCTCGTTTACGTGTTAATCAGTACCAGTTCCTTGCGCATTTAAGCGATATGAATATGGTGTATGAATACGGTAACAGTAATAACCTCGCTCTGATATCTGATCTTGGCTTGGTTACATTTCAAAATGGCTGCCTTATGAATGGAAGTGATGATTGAGTTGTTTCGAGGAAGGACGAAAATTTAAAAATATTCAACTTACTAGAAAGAAATTAAATACAGAATACGAGAAAGATAATGTTATGAAGTTAAAATAATCCATTAATGACATTTCCTGAATTGCAATTCATGGTTACGACTCCGCTTAGTTACCGTTGCTATGTCCCACAAGCTTAACAAATTATCTAGAATGTCTCAGAATTCAAAACTCTGACTGCAGAAAATGAATCATAAATTGCTTAAATTTTTTCATGTCCTGAGAAAATAAAGGAAAATTGCCTTGTACTCCTTGTAATACTTTTTAAAACAAATACTGTGTAGTTGTTTGTGGGACAAGATTTTAATTCCACTGGGAAAACTGCTGCAACGGTGATTGGTTCACTATTGTCTGAGTCGGAACTATGAATGCTCAAGGTTATGTAGAGAATTAAAGTATTGGAAACTGATATGTGTAACCATAGTTACCGTTGCTAAGAAACGGTATTGTTAATATCGTGGAAGTTAACGACCGCAGTAAGTGATATTGATTGGTGTGATTCATCAATCGGCTTCGTTTATCCGTTGTGCATGATGTACTAACAAATGTTGACATTCAAATTGATTGTTTATTAAAGTCTTTTAACTAACTTTGGCTTTTTCAAAGAATATTGATGTGAAGCCTATACAGCTATTTCAAAAAGGTTGGTGAAGGTTTTGTTCCATGCCTTGCATACCAAGCTCGAAATGCAATATGGATCATATGAATGCAATCAGCGAAAGTTCACAACAGCATGAAATTTTGAAACGTTTTTTAGGATAATTTCTTCTATGTTAACACTAGAAAGCGCGATTCTGTACCGTGATACAAACACGCTGGAAGCTATAGAGCACGAGATAAGCAAGGTCAAACAAACAATATATACCCGAAATACTAAAGTTTTATAAATAGTGAATAGAACGGAGCCTAAAAGTAATACTGAATGTCTACTATTAAGCGAAAAAAGGAAAAGCACTAGAATGAAAACTGAATTCTACGTTTAGATTTAAATTCTTGTCTCTTGTTGAGGCCATTGGGACGTAACGTACGTAACTGCGTGGCCCAATAGACCTCTCGAGACAAGAGCTTAGCATCAATATTATCTAAGTCATTAATTTGCTCTATGCAAATGAAGGTGAATTCGCTAAGTACATATATATATAATGTTTAGAATTCCAGATTTTTTTGGAAAGGTATATATAGCATACCAACACTGTAGCTATATAAAAGAGCTTTCGATTTTCTCTGGATAAGAAGAGAATTCGTGACGGATCATTGTTTTGTTTTAGTGGTTTCGAGCTAATTAAATTTCGAATTACTTTTTTGATTACGGAAAAAGTCGCGCCGACCCTTCGCTAGGATCAATCGACGCGTTTTCTTTCTTCAAGTTAAATTAAACCAATCATGAAACTTTTCTGTGGACTCCTACAGGACTCTCCTACCAATAGACCCCTTGCTGCACTTCGGAATGCAGCTCAATTTGGAGGACATAACAGTAGGTTTCCAATTCTCAGGAGATTGAAATTATTTTGTTTTGTCCTCCAAATTGAGTTGCTTTGACGTCACATGCAAGGGGTCTTTATGGCAGGATAATAATAACTGTCTAAGACCACAGACTCGTATTCTATTTATCTTTCATCGTTCATCACTCGACTCCTTCATAAACATGTCGGTGATACAGAGTCATGATCGAGCCGTGCCACTAAAGTACAAGCATCCAGTTCTATTTAGTGAGATCGATGGAGTTATTCATATGCCTGGGGCAACGAAAGAGATACTACAAACTGTTTCTAAACTAGAAACTAAAAACACCGATGTAATTATTGCCACATGGCCCAAGTCAGGTCAGTCTTATAATCATAGCTTCTCGCCATCTGTCAGTCAGTTGAGTTGATTTAACAGTACATATACAACAACAGAATCAATATTCCAATAACAACAACATCGTTAACTACTCATTAGCCCTTATTTGACTTCATATCTATTTCGCGGGTTAATGAAAGCCATTACGACTCTATGTTGTCTTGTTAGGTGTCCTTAAATTATAAATTCATAAGGTAAAAAACACGCGTTTGGCTATCATTAATCATCAACATTTCAACTCAAGTACCCATAAGTATTTTGTCAGGTTTCGCTACTCTTACGATAAATTTAGTTCTAAAAACGACCTGCTATAATTATTTATTATCATGACAAGCTGGTGTCAACAAAACTGAAGATAAATTTCAACGTGTTTTTGTAGGTTGGAATCATTTTTTTTTTTCATATAAAAGAACGCCATCTCATTATTCGCTGTGGATGGACTAATAAGCTTGAACCTCTATTAAAATTTAATGGTTTATGGTCGAGGAAGCGTTCTCGTATATAAAAGAAGATTCAGTTGTTTGTTCATTGTTAGTTTTGTTAGTTGTCAGTGCCACATTTATATAAATAGCACAGCACTACGCAGCCACTATTAGTGTCATCGCTAATAGCGGCTGCGTTGGAGACTACACTGCACCCGAATGTGACCCTTGGTCCCCAGGGGGGGAGGGGGAGGGGGGTACTCCCATATATGGACTATACGGGGATGATCCGCTGAACAGGCTATATGGTTTTTCGAGCTTCTTGTCACAAACAGGGTATGCAATTTCACTCAAGCTCTAAGTTCTTCCTGAGTTTCCTGTCATATTCAGGGTTTCTAATTTTGTATTGACCGAAACTCAGTCCAATTAATTATGTCTTTTGTCATAAACAGGGTTTACAAATTTGAGTGTTTTTTTTTGTCATAAACAGGGTTCCCGTTTCAGAATCACAACGGAACACCCCTACCCAAATCGTGGCGGAGTACTCCCCCCCCCCCCCCCCCCCGGGCCCTTTTTGTCATCCTTACATGATGATGTTTTGCATGGCTTTCATAATCCGGCCTTTTCGGTATCTTTTTTTGTTATGCTAATTTTCACTATTGCCTTGGTATAGAGTACCAAAGTGATTGACTTCACAAAATATTATTTTCACCGTATCATATAATGTTGATTGTGAATTTTGATAGGACATCAAGAAAGACGCTCACAAGTAAATTTGAGGGGAATTGGTTGAATAGCTACGGAGATATTGCCGTTTGAATATATAATTCATCTCCATACAAATCTGGGGAAATTATATATTCAAACGGCCATATCTCGGTGGCTTTTTAGCCTATATTCTTGAAATTTGCTTGTTAACGTCTCCCTTGATATTCTTTCGAAATCGAGGATCAAAAATTGTCAAACGCAAAATTTAGTTTTCCGTGACGCCACACTTCGGTACGCTATTAAGAGTTTTACATATGACCCTTGAAAAATAGTATGCATAATGATAGCGGCTATTTATAGTATTGTTTTCGTTTTGGCCGCAAAAGAGGAAAAGTGCGGTAAACAACGTTGAATTCTTCCTAGTGGCACATTCAATAAAATTACTCGATTCTGATTGGTCGAGAGGAGTACAATTAAACCGTAATTTTTTTCAATGATGAGCAATAATGGCCAAAAGCGCCAAAAACTAGACTTTCGTATGAGTTTTGATTCCAATTTTCGTTTTGTGTTAACACTCAAAACCTTTTTTAAACAGTTAGAAACTGATGTACTATGATAAAATGGCTGTTTGAAGCGGTATTTGTACAAAGATTTTTTGTTGCATTTGTGTTAGAATGTTGCTTTGTCAGGCTTTTTTATAGAAAATATATGGGGAATAAGCAAATGAAGGCCTAAACCTCATTTTCGAATAAAATTTTTGCTTTGGGCTAACACTTTGATTCCTATTTCATCGATCATCTCCACTTCCAAACTTTCTGAATAACAAGATTTTAGCCTTGTACAACAGCCTTTCTTCAAGAAAATAGTTTTTGGCGCTCACTGCTTGAATACGAAAAGAATTCTCTCTTGATTTCTCTTACTTTGGCAAAAAAGACAGATATTGAATGTGTTTTCTTCAACAAGTTTTGTTGAAGCAAATTTTGGGAAATCGCACAACCCGTTATAATGGTACAATTCGTAATTAAAAGATACTCGTAATGTTTTGAAAGTTCTTAAATTGCACTCGCCTAGAGGCTATGTGTAATTACAAGAACTATTAATACTGAATTGTACTCAAGGTCGTGTTTGATATTCCTGTACAAATTCCGGTTGTAAACTATGGTTGTTTCTTGTCAATAAAATTCCCCTAAATTTTCGCTTCACAACAAACCAAAATGCAAAATATACACGACTAAAGACTAACAAAAGGCTTAAACAAGTATTTAGAAAACTTCAATTAACTATTTGAGAGGTAAAATAAAGGATAAAATAAGGAGATAGTGAGAAAATCTTACCTTTAAAGATTAAATACCTTGACAAGAACCAAAGAAGTTGAAACGCTGGGGAAAATGGCGGGAAATGACGCGCCTGCGAAGTCTTGCCCACAATCCTTAGCGTGACGTGCCTTTGTTCTTTTGATGTTTTGATGTTTGTAAAAAAACGTTAAGATATATTGTACAGAAAATAAGAATTAAAGAAAATAAATGAAAAACATAGGGAAAAAGGAAAGAGTAGAGTGAATAAAGCGTAATTGTTATGTTATGATCTCCTCAGCAAGCAACGCCTTGGGCTTCCTTTGGCATAGACCGTGATGGGACTGAGGACGAAAGAGTTGTTATATATTTTTCCTCAGTAACACAGGAAGTCCAAAGTCAAAGGAGGAGGCTCTATATATGTCTTTACCTATATATTTCGGCTTGAAGCAAAAAAGAAAAGAAAAGAAAAAGGCAAAACAAAGCAAAAGAAATGAAATCATAAAAAAAAAAAAAAAAAAGAAAAAAAGAAAACCAAAAGGGAAAGGAAAGCCCGAACTGCACTTTGGGTGATGTGAATACAATTTGCGTGACGTCACAACGATATCAAATTTTGTCTGGACGTTTTTTCAGGCATAATTCTTTCTGCGTTGACATTATTTACATATGAACATATTATTTCTCAGTAAGCCATATTTAACAAGAACCTCAGTCACCAACTTCTTTTAAAAATAGCTGTATTTATAAGCTTGCTGCAATTTTTCTAGGCACAACATGGGCAATGGAGATTGTATGGCAGATATTCAACGATGCTCAGATCAGTAATACCAGAATTGATCAGAAAGTGAAGTTCATTGAACTCTTGTATATGCCAAGCTCTTCTGGCGACTTCCACTCCCCTGAAGATGTAAAAAAAGCATTTGAAAACCTCTCATCGCCTCGTCTTCTCAAGACACATTTACCTTATAGCCTTGTCCCAAAGGGAGACATCAACAACAACAACGGCGCGAAGATTATTTGGGTTGTTCGTAACCCTAAAGACTGTGCTGTATCGTATTATCATCATTATAACGGCTTTACTATCCTGGACTGTGATTGCACCTGGGATGAATTTTTCGAGCATTTCATGAATGGAAAATGTAAGAACTATGAAATACAGATATTAGGGATGGGACAGTTATTAGACCGGAGGGGGGAGGGGTGGTACAAATCAAGGTACACTGTCCCCAAATTTCCCTCTAACCTACTTTTCCTTGTATCCCCCCCCCCCCCCCCCCCCCCCCCACCCCTTCCCCGAACCAGCCTGATTCTCCTCTTCTCTAATAATTATTCCGTCCCTTAACAACGTCAACCTGAAGCCTAAATAATTTCTTTGGGGTTCTGTCCATTGGAGATTTCATTCAAAACATTGTCAGTAAAGATATGACTGTTTCTCCAAGCAACTTTTTCTCCGCAAAAAAGCAAAATCCGCGCTCCAGGCGGAAATTTTTTTCCAAGAAAAATCTGCTTGAAAAAAACAAAATTCATATCTTTAATAACTATCCAAGCATAAAAATACCCTTCATACTGTCAGTGAAGTCAACTCATCCACAGGGAACTCAAGACAGACTTTGAAATCGCGAAACCCAAAAGTGAAGTTATTCACACTTGCGGTTGACGTACCATTCAAATACAACACTAGAAGTAACTACTAGTATCTCAAATACTTCCCTAATCCTATCTTCTCTGTCTCTGAAGTGGTCGGCGGTTGCTGGTTCCAATACACGCGCGAATGGTGGCAACACAGACACGATCCAAAGATCCTCGTCATCAAGTACGAAGACCTGAAGAAAGTAAGTTCCTGCACTCTAGCCTGGTTCACACGGGCAACGAAAACGCAAGCAAAATTACTTGTGAACTACAACTACGAAAATGCAAACACAATTAGCACAACAACAAAAATGGAAAAAAGTTTGCATTCATTGCGCTTGCATTTGCGTTACACACGTGAACCAGGTTTATAGGAGATTTGAATACACTTATTTCAATAAAGTTAGTCGCCTTAAAAGCTATAAAGCTGAGGCCGACAAGGATTATGGGTAGATTCATTTTACACGTTCAACCGCTTGATAACTGTTCATGGACTTGCGAATCTTTTACCGGTTGCAGTCTCACCTCTTCTGAGCATCGTCGAGCTGCAATTTGTATTAAAAAAGCTTTGTATATATATGCTTTTTTGATATGAAAAGTTTCCCATGATGCTTTATTGAAATAAGTGTATAATACGTTAGAGCTCTAGAGAAAGAGGCAGACAGACAGAAACAAAGACAGACAGCAGAAATGTTTCTATTAAGCCCCCTTTGGGCTGGGTGCTTATTTAAGGAGAGCTTATTAGTGGCTAGGGGCTTAATTTCCAATTTGGAAATTCATCGTTATCTTTATCCATAATCTCAATAGAGAAAATAACTTCAGATAAGGCCTGACAAGGGAAAAGGACCACAGCGTTCCTTAGGGGTGGGGGCTTATTAGAGGCTGAGGGCTTATATAAATTTTGGCACCTCAGACTGGGGTCAGGCTTATTAGAAGAGGGGCTTATTTGGAGCTGGGGGCTTAATAGAGCAAAAACGGTACCTTAAGAACGCGCGCTAAAGGCAATTGCGTTACAGACACACGGTGCAATATTGCGCGCAAAGTTCCCGAAGTAGAATCTTGTTCTACTTCAGCAACATTGCGTCGTGAGACGAGGCTCGCAACATCGACTGACTGCGCGCTAAAGGCAATTACGCTACAGACACGCGGTGCAATATTGCGCGCAAAGTTCCCGAAGTAGAATCTTGTTCTACTTCAGCAACATTGCGTCGTGAGACGAGGCTCGCAACATCGACCGACTGCGCGCTAAAGGCAATTGCGTTAGACACGCGGTGCAATATTGCGCGCAAAGTTCCCGAAGTAGAATCTTGTTCTACTTCAGCAACATTGCGTCGTGAGACGAGGCTCGCAACATCGACCGACTGCGCGCTAAAGGCAACTGCGTTACAGACACGCGGTGCAATATTGCGCGCAAAGTTCCCGAAGTAGGATCTTGTTCTACTTCAGCAACATTGCGTCGTGAGACGAGGCTCGCAACATCGACTGACTGCCTGATACAATGCGCGCAATGTTACTCCGTGTGTTGTAGATTGAGTTAAAGAACCTACTTAAGAGGCATATATACAAACTGACAGACAATAACTAGAAAGAAACAGTCATATCACGTGACTTGTTTGAAAATCCCTGGCAACCATTTTTTTCAGGATGCTAAGAAAACCATCCAAAAAATCGCATCGTTTGTCAACAAACCCGTGAATGAAAAGGTACTGCAGCGAATCGTTGAGCAGACGACATTCAGAGCCATGCAGAATCACCCGGCGTTCGACCACAGCTGGTTTGGGAAGAAACCTGGGTTCGAGTTTAACTTCATCAGGAAAGGCAAGGCTGGAGATTGGGCGAACTATTTCACGGATGAACAGAACAAGAGATTTGAGGAGCGTTTTGATAAAGAAATGAAAGGTAGTGGACTTACGATGGATTTCTTTCACTATACTGAATAAATGATCAGATATAACGAATGACGTACTTTGTTGTTACGTAGCTAGCGAAGGGGACACTAGAGAAAAACGTTTGCGCATGCGTGCACTTCAGCACGTTTTCTAAGAATTTTGTAGAGAGTTTGAGTGGGAAAATAAATGTTTGTTTTCTCCAAGCATACAAAAAAGTTCGAGTATACTTTTGTCAGACCAAGATACTGTATTAACAAACACAATATGAAAGAAATAGTCTTAAGTTTCAAGCATGGACACTAAGTTTTGGCATTTTGTGAAGTCCAATTTATAAGGCATGTTTGAACTAATTTACATAAGGATTCAGAGCATGCGCAGACGTTTTTTACTCATGTTAGCGAAGGGAATCACCTTTCAGGATTTGATTAGATGCTTTCTAGTTAATACATAAAATGTTACAAGACAGGTAGTGTTTGCCTGCCATGAAATTCATTCAGCTGATTGATACCAAGCAATAGAATACTCTCTGGTTGATAGCACATGACGGGCAGTGTTTGCCTGTCATTGTAGACTGGCAATGAGATTCATGAGATTCATTCAGCTGATTGATACCAAGCAATAGAATACTCTCTGGTTGATAGCATATGACGGGCAGTGTTTGCCTGTCATTGTAGACTGGCAATGAGTTTATAATACGTTTTATTGCAATTTTATTTAGAAAATATGGTTTTAATGAGGACTATATTCGCTTTCGTAATGTTTATAAATTTCTTCAAAATCTTATACAAAACATTCGTAGGAAACACACCAGGATCGCAATATAGATTTTACTTTTTTGGAGAAAATTTAAAAAAATTGTTTAGTATTTTAACAATTTCAATTGAATGCCCGTCCAATGTTACCAACATTTATCACCACCACCACCACCACCACCACCATCATCGTATTTCATACTGCAACATCATCAGTTACTTTATCATTATCAGCTATATATCTGAAATATTCTCAACTCTCTAAATTTCATTGTATAAATTATTAACATTCAACATTATTAATTATTATTATTATTAATAAACACTATCATTATATTGCACGGGATCACATATCACCATGGTAACAACTATTATCCCCATATCATCATCACATCATTATCATCATCATCATCACCACCGATCGATATCATCACTAATGACATCACCACCAACATCGTCATTTCTATCATCACCATCATCATTATCATCTTCATCACCACCATTATCGTCATCATCCTCTTCATCATCATCTTCATCACCACCATTATTGTCATTATCATCATCATCATCATTATCATCCTCATCACCACCATCACTATCATTATCACCATCAACATCATTATGACCATCAACATCCTCATCAAAAGGTATCCTCCAAATAATCAAATAAAGTGCTTATTGCCGTTTATACTTGGTCCACTTTATAAGCGTCTCTGGCGAGCGATACAGAAACATGAGTTTAGCGAAAAGGTCTTCTTCGAGTTTAAAGCTCTTGCTTTCTCGAACCATGAAAATATCCAAGCACAGCTTGAGGACTTTGTCTACATTAGGCATCTCGTCGAACATGATTCGGTATGAGATAGAAGTGAAAAATAATCGTACGAATTTTCCCACCAACCAAACGAAACCCACGTACAGACCAATGATGCTGAAAAGAGAAGAGATCGTGTAAACAAATCTTCGTGTGTTTAGCCTGCGTAGCGGCCCAAATTGGAAGGAGGGAGGGGAGGGTGAAAGGGGTGGGGGACCTGTGGAGGAGGGGACGACAGGTTCCCCACCCTTAACCCACCCGTTCCCCTCTCCCCCTCCCCACACCCCCCAATTTGGGCCGCTACGCAGGCTACGTGTGTTAGGCACTGGAACGGAATTTAGGAAGAGACCGGCTGCAAAATAAGAAACCTTAAGATTTTCAAAATCTACGACGACGTCAACCGGAAGTGTAAATAGCTTCACTTTAGGGTTTCGAGCCTTTAAAATCTGTCTTTCCTGTGGATGAGTTGACTTTACTAACAATGTTTAGAATGAAATCTCCAATGAACAGAATCCCAAAGAGAAATTATTTTGACGTCGCCGTTGTAGATTTTACAAATCTTAAGGCGGCTATTATCATTAGAGAACGCAGGGACAGCAAAGCACATTTTAAAGTTGGGGAAGGGGGATAAAGCGTAAATTTATATAAAGATATACTCTAACAGCTGTGCAGTCTATATTTTTCTTTGGGATTCTGTTCATTGGAGATTTCATTCAAAACATTGTCAGTAAAGTCAACTCATCCACAGGGAAGACAGATTTTAAAGGCTCGAAACCCCAAAGTGAAGTAATTTACACTTCCAGTTGACGTCGCCGTCGAAGATTTTGCAAAACTTAAAGTCCCTAATGTCTCAATGAAAACAATAGAATTCAAGATGGCCGCCGAATCGGTAAAATGGTCTATTGCCACGTACCCTGTGCTGGCAAAAAATGAGAAATGTAGAGGCGGCACCAGGTCATTGAAGGTTATCATTTCCAGCACACTCTCCTCGAATAGTGGTTTGGGTGATTTCTGTGTTAGCTCCCACCATTCCACGTGCGGCCCGATCGTCCGCATCCTGATGCCACACGTGACGTAGCTGGCATTGAAGAGGGCTCTTATGGGTGTGGCCGAACCGCTGCCTGGCACACTTACGAACGAGGGAAACATGTCTTTGATCACACTGAAAAATATAGAGAGAATGACTTATGGTTATCTTTTAAATTACTCCCAGGAGAGTGGAGAGATGGCGGCCATGTTGGTGGTATAGACCTCTTGTATGTGACCGTCAAAGCAGCTCAATTTGGAGGACAAAACAAAAGGATTTCAATCTCCTGAGAATTGGAAACCTATTGTCATGTCCTCCAAATAGACCCCTTGCATGTGATGTCAAAGCAGCTCAATTTGGAGGACAAAACAAAAGAATTTCAATCTCCTGAGAATTGGAAACCTATTGTTATGTCCTCCAAATAGCCCACTTCCGAGATATGCATCGCTTGTCACGCATAAAAGCTCCAGCTTCAGCTAAATGCTCAGTCATTCGTGACAGGCGGTAAGAATACATTTAATTTAGCACGTAGCCTCATAATGAAACCTTTGTGCGTGACTAGCGAAGCATATCTCGGAAGTGGGCTGTTGAGCTGCATGATGATGATGATGATGATGATAATAATAATTTATTTATAAATATTTCGCAAAAAATAAATACTACTCACATTTCTTGTCCACCAAATGAACCATTCAACATATCAGCAAACTGCCTTCGAGTTGTAGAGTCCAGAGGTATCAGCGTCTGTCCTGATATCGTCTCCTGCACCAATGCAGTTTTGGGCTCCCTGTGTTCAACATGATTGCAAGAAATGTAACTAACCACTCCTGTAACGAGTTTTGGAGTGGAGTGGGGAGAGTTTGGAGTTGAATCAATCTCGTTCCCAGACCCTACTCATTAGCCAAATAGTAGGCTCTAGGAAAACCCTACTGACCGATCTTGCGACCAGGTCGTCAGAGCGCATGTTCTATCTCAGAATCGCTGACTATGAAATGCCGGCTCGACCTTTTCAACGGCTTGTTTACGTCTTCTACTTTAAAAAAAGTTTATATGCTCGATAAATGGAAATAGGAATCTAAGATGTATATCCATTTTTGTCGATTTGTCTTGCTTGGTTTCCGTTCGTATGTTTGTTTATCCTATTGACCAATAAGAGTTCGTTGCAGTTTCGTACCCAGAGCTCCTCGGTTTCGTTCCTCCCCCGAAGAGATCCTCGGTTTCGTTTTTCCCCCGAAGAGAAGTCTCCTCGGGGGAGGAACGATACCGAGGAGCTCTGAGAACGAGATTGAGTTCGTTGCTGTTATTTTCAACAACCAATGAAATTTTATGATGTTTATTATTTTAGTTTATGATTTTATTATGATTTTTTAGATGTCCAGGGTTTCCCAGAGCCTACGATTTTCGTTTTGATGACTCCACGAGCACGAGAATGGGAGATGAATACAAAGCTGTAATCGGACTGAAGTTATGTAAAACGCTCCAAGTAAAAAATAAAACTGAGTAAACGAATTTCGAACACCAAAAACCTTGTGGCACCACCAAATGTAGACCTGCCCCAAGTGAACCTCTCTCGTCTCCAGCGAGAGTGTTTTATTAGAGCGTAGCGAGTCGCGAGCTATAAAACTACATAGAAAGTAAAGTACCTATATTTAACGTCGGTAGTTCCTTTAGCTGAAATTCAACTGCTATCAATGGAAGCCGAAGGTGCGCACTTTACCCCCTCTCTCCATCAGTGCTCTGTTTTAAGAGTATTTAAAGCTGAAGCTACACGGATTAGAGAGAAGTCGAAACAGATGTGGAGATCCTAAGGATTGAACCGTGGACCTCAAGCTCTGAAGGTCGCCACTAACCAACAGATCTACGCCTGCTCCGACCCTCTAGAAAGCTATGGACCTTGCGAAAGTCTTCACCAAATCTTTCCCAGTACACAATCCTTCTTTGATGCACCCATATATTACTAATAGTTATTAGTTGTCATACCTTGTAAATTCATACTTGAATCTCATAGTGACATTCTTCTCTCCCAGGAGGTCGTGCACCATTAGATCACGTGACGGAGGGCTGATCTGCCAGATCGAGCTGGAGTTGCCGGTGATCATAACTAGTTCTACCGTGCCACGCTCACGATAGTCACGAAGAAAAGAGTCGATTTGCTATGATAAGAAAAACAAGAATCTTTGATTAATTGATACGCGGTGATTTATTAAGTGTCGGAGATCGGAGAATGCTCCGGTGACTGAGCAAAATTCTCCAGCTTAAACTACCATAATCTTCTCCTGTTATTTCAAAACTTAAAGAAAACCCTGCCAGGACTCTCCAGTTAGTTCATCAGTGATCTTCTTCTCCTAAAGCCTGGATCACACTAACGACGGATCACACTAGATCGTAACCTCCTTGCGCTTCCAATTCCGACTCCGACGCTTAAGACGCTAGTGTTAAACCAGACTTTGTTTCAAAATTTAATGAAAAACACAAACGACAATACGAGTGCAAAAGTAAACAAAGAGCTCGCACAAGACAAGAGCGCGCGGATAAGAGGTAACGCTACGATAGCGCGAAATGAGTGGAAAAAAATTAGTCTAGGCAATAACTTTATTGATCTCCCTGGGAAGGGCTTTTCACGCTTTTCATTTATAAGATTTTTATAAAATCTTATAAATGTTACCTACCTGTTTATGGTAACCTTTCCCTGGATTTCTTTGCTTGATTTTCTCTATTTGACTGTCGTTTAGTTGTTGTAAAAACTGATCTTGTGCGCTTACTCTAAACAGTGGCTACAAAGAACGAATCACAACACAAGTATTTTAAATGGGGTAAAAACTACGGTTTGAGGAGGTGCGTCCCATAACACATGACGGGTAAGATTTGCCTTGCATTCTAGACTCGTAATAAGATTCATTCAGCTTATGGATAGCATGCAATAGAATATTCTCTGGTTGATAGCACATGACGGGCAGTTTTTGACTGTTATTGTAGACTGGTAATGAGATTCATGAGATTCATTCGCCTGGTTGATACCAAGCAATAGAATAGACCCCTTGCATGTGACGTCAAAGGAGCTCAATTTGGAGGACAAAACAAAAGAATTTCAATCTCCTGAGAATTGGAAACCTATTGTTATGTCCTCCAAATAGACCCCTTGCATGTGACGTCAAAGCAGCTCAATTTGGAGGACAAAACAAAAGAATTTCAATCTCCTGAGAATTGGATATTTATTGTTGTCCTACGAATTGAGTTGCATTCAGACGTACAGCAAGGGGTCTATGCTCTGTGTTTGATAGCACATGACGGGCAATTTTATATATCAATCAATTCCCTACCTGATATCCACCGATAGATAAAGTAAAGGTAGCGTCTTGTGGTGGGTTACTAGTATATACAGAGTTGATATAAGACATGAGCAACAGCGGGAACCATATGACCAGCACTAGTAACATGATCAGTAGACCACCCAGTGTGCATTTACTGAGTATCCAGTACTTTTGACCTCGTGCTTGGAACCACGTCTAAATACATCAAGTAATGACATCAGAGACATTTCAGAAAAACGCTTGCGTGGCGTACGTGCAGCTCAACTCGATGTTTTTCCATAACCGACCACGTGTCATTCTCTAGAGTATCATTTCTTTGTTTAACGGTTGTGCATTAGAATACCCACGAATATGAATACATTTTCAAAAAACAAAAAAGTCTGGGCCCAGTTGTTCAAAGCCCGATTAGTGCTAATCCAGCTTTGAACAACCTGCCCCTGATCTTATTCCATAGGAAATGACAGGTACTCTGAAATGGATAAACATTCCACCAACACGGATAAGGTCTATTATTCATTCTTAGTTTGAGGAAAAAAACTGGGTCGAGATGGCATTGTAGTGCATTGTGGGGCTGTTTTAGGGGATAATTTTTCAAGATGGCGTCTATAGACCCCTTGCATGTGACGTCAAAGCAGCTCAATTTGGAGGACAAAACAAAAGAATTTCAATCTCCTGAGAATTGGAAACCTATTGTTATGTCCTTCAAATTAAGCGGCATTCCAACGTGCTACGAGGGGGTCTATTTCGTCTCCTTAAACAGCCCCACAATGCATTGCAATGCCATCTCGACCCAGTTTTCTTCCTTAACCTGGGAATCGCTAATTAGTTCCATTTCGTGGTTTCGTTCAGCCGATTCAGACATACTTACTATTTACTTACCTTTTCTGATTCCCTATAGCATTTCAGTACATAGATATTAGCATAGATGTCTTCCATCTTAAGCCAGTGATACAAGCTCAGTGTAGTGTCTGTACACGCCCAGTCAAGAACGCTACGCAGCTCCAGCAGAAACGGTATGGCCTGGAAACTAAATAAAGAAATGAGAATGTTATAAACAATTGTTATATAGTTAGGATAGTACGTGCGCGCTGATTGGTCGAAAACTGTGCTATATTAGCGACCTTTAGATCCGACGACGAGTACGAGATCAAGTACGAGTACGAGTTTTAAAATTGGTCCTGTGCACGTGGTTAACACTAAATCGTAGTCGATTTCCGATTTTTTACAATGTAAAGTTTCAATCTACGTACGCTATCACGACTACAAAAAGATAGTGCCTCTCTTTAAAAGTTAAAAACTCGTAATCGTGCTCGTTCTCGTACTCGTCGTCGCATCTAAAGGTCTCTATTAATGAACGGAAGTGCTGGCGCCATCCGCGCGCGCGAAGTGCTGCTAGATCCTGCGACCGTCTTTCTATTTGCATAAATAAATTGAATACCGAAATAAAATTAGTAACTATATAATAAAACAAATAAAACAGTAATAAAGCACTTAGCACGGAGGAAGTGACGTAAGCAATCAAGAAGTGTGAGAAGCCTACGGCTCGTGCTTCTCCTCACACACTTCTTTCGTGCTTACGCCACTTCCTGCGTGCTAAGTGCTTTATTACTGAACGGAGCACGGAGAACAAGCTGTTTTATTTGTTAATTTGAAGTGCGTTAATCCGTCTCAGATTTCACATGTCCAACCGACTACGTTTTGTAAAATGGGCGTATGATACATGTTGCCAAAGTTCTTGTACAGGTTATATATATATATTTCACTCACCCTTGAAAGAGGACCCCACTGGTTAGAGTGTAGCTCTTAGTGAGGAAGTTTCCCAGAATCCTTGTCGGGTATCCACTTCGGATCTGATAGGCTGACAGACCAAAATACATGCACATAAAGATGTACATGAAGATGGCAGGGATGTTTTTGTAGAATGGACTGGAGGAAAGAATATAACATCAGTTCCAACTATTATCATGTACAACAATGTATGAGTAATGTATGAATTGAGCTGAAAAAGCGTAAATACCGGCTCGGTTTCCCATCATGCTTTATGCTAGAGATCCGTGCTCGTGCACATTGACTATGCAAAATTAATTTGCATATGCAAAGTGATTCCCTAGGGATTATGCAAATGGGATAACAAAAGGGAGTCCACGTGGTCCTAGTGTCACTGTACTCGAGGCAGCCGCTTGGTAAACATTGAGTGCCACCCCCCCATAGGAAGACCGGGTTTGAATTGGATCCCACAAACATTTTGCCCTGGCCTAGGCGTGTCCCAGGCCATCGCAATTCCCCATTCCTCATTACCATCTCATGAATAACAATACCCGGGGAAGAATATTACACTATTGAATTTACCCAATAAAGATAACACAAAAGAAACATGGCTTACTTCTTAGTAACGTAAGGCACAATGATGAACATGAAGATATGGAAGGCAACCACGAGAAACAGCAAGTAGAACAGCTTGGCGAACACGTACTTCCGTAAGTAGAAACATCTGAAACAAAGAAAAATCCCATTTAATATTCTATCATGAATTTTTGTTATCAACGTTACAGCCCGTCTCATGTTTCTGCGACCTAACCGACTCCAGACGTTTGAAGCCGATTGGCGTTTAAAGATAAATATTCTCGAGACTCGACAGCCACGGGCCGAGTGCATTCCGATCAAGAGCGATAAATATTCCTGTGACTCGACAGCTATGGGTCGAGTGCATTCCGATCACGAGCGATAAATATTCCCGTGACTCGACAGCCACGGGCCGAGTGCATTCCGATCACGAGCGATAAATATTCCCGTGATTCGACAGCCATTTTCCACAGGAAAATATTTATCTCTCGGGGGGAGGGGGGGGGGGGGGGGGGGGGAGGGATATAGAATAATGGATTATTTTCCTTGGGAAATACTGGATACCTGTCCAAGATAATGAGGATGAACTGTGTCAGCAACATGTACAGGAACGTCTTGGGAACCTAGCAATAAGACAACCAAGGTTAAAAATGAATTAACTGACTCTTATTTGAAGATAACATTTTTTTTGTATAAATACGTACCACATTTTCTTCGACAATTTTAACGAATTGAGCTTGTCGTTGAGGCTATAATAACATCAAAATTGCTATTAGAATCATAAGGATGTCCAAACATCTATCATCAGTATCATCATTATCAACATAGTTAACACCATGAATAATATTATTAACACCATTAGCCTCCTCCGCAGGCTACCCCATGTATTCTCTGTTGGGATTCCTGTGTTAAATTTTATGACAGAGAAGGACTAGGAACGCCACAGGGAGCCCAAGGAGCAAAAAGAACCAAGGAGATGCCTGTGGAGGAGGAGGCTATTTGAGGACCTGTCATCACCACCTAAGGATTCGCCAAATGTTTTTCCTTTCTCTGCGTCTGGAGGGAAGTCAGGGACTTTAAGCAGTGTACGACATCATCATTATTGCCATTATCATCATCACTACACCATCATCGCCATCCCCATCAACACGGACATCATCACCATCACCATTATTATCATTCTACCATCATCAACATCATCCTCATCACCACCACCATCACTATCATCATTATCATCAACATCACAACCACCATTACTATCACCATTATCATTACCATCACCATCAACACAGACATCATCATCATTATCACCACCACCATCACTATCACCAATATCAACACCACTACTGCGTGTCTTACCTCTGGTGACGAGAAGGCAGACCACCTGAACAAGATGATGATGAAGATGATAAACACAGACATCATCATCATTATCACCACCACCATCACTATCACCAATATCAACACCACTATTGTGTGTCTTACCTCTGGTGACGAGAAGGCAGACCAGCTGAACAAGATGATGATGAAGATGATAAACACAGACATCATCATCATTATCACCACCACCAACACTATAACCAACATCAACACTACTATAGCGTGTCTTACCTCGGGAGACGAGAAGGCAGACCAGCTGAACAAGATGATGATGAAGATGATAAACTGACAGGCAAACATCATGGCGTACACGTCTACAGCACCTGAACCAGTTTCAGGGTCGTAAATACGATGTAAGAAGGCTCTCACCGATCTAACGATCCTAAAACAATCATTTCATTAATAAGAAGATATAACTAGCTAAAAACTAGTGTGAGCTGCGTCAGTGTTTCTAATGAAGCAGTAATGATAAAAGGGTAAATTATACACCGTGAAAAGATGAAAAAACTTACTGACGTTTCGGACGCTAGTCCTTCGTCGGAGTAAATAATAAATAAAAATTTATCAAGAAGTTATTTCTGCCTTCCATGCATATTTATGAAATCAGAGTGAGCATCCCTGCCCTCCCCCCTCCCCCCCTCTTTCCAGAAAAAAATCTCCCATGCGTGCAATATTCGTCACTTTAGATTCGATGTTATGCAATTTATGATTTGTGATATTTTTTTCCATGAGGGTAGTGACACCACAACAGCTTTTATGCCAATTGCAGTGGGCCCTGTTTAGCACGGGCACTGAAGATGGTGAGCAATGAGCTACATGAACCACTCCCCTCCCCTCCCCTACTCGGTACTTACTTGTTCCATAATGTTTCACCATCATGATCCTGATGTAAAAAAAACCCATAAGTTTATCATTTTGTAAAAAAAAAATAATAATAATAAAAAGAAATAAGATAATCCCCACGCCCTGTCCCCACGCACTAGTGCAGGCACACACAAAATATACATAACATACGAACACTAAGGCAGGCAAGCTAGTACCTGGGAATTGTCAGTAGCTGTGGTAGATGCTCTAGATGGGTGTCTTTCAAAGCCTAACTGCTCTTCTACAAATGAATCAACAAATATAATATATTATGAAGTAAGCAAAGGAGTAACTCTATTTCCATGAAAAGGACCGTAGGGGGAGGGGAGGGGGTTAATATTGGAAAACATAGCACATTATTATATAACTTGGGTAGTACTTGCGCTTTTATTGGTCAAGAACTGTGCATTTTTTAGTGAACATAGCACGCTTGTTAACGCCATGTGCGCGCGCAGCAAACTTTGCAAATAATTTTAAGTAAGCAGCATCGTAAACCACAACCGATTTTTTCTCTATATATAATAAAACAATTGATAGAGTTTTATGTTGTGCTCCATCAGTACTAAAGCACTTAGGATGCAATCAAGAAGTGTGTGTGATGTGTGCTCTCATAATGCATGCGCCCCCAACCAATCAGAACGCGAGATTTATAACAGTTATTTTATAATATAAGCTTTAATCTTACCATCGTTAGGAGACATGGGTGAGACTGGGGTATCATCTGCATCATCTGCGCCTACTGCCTTGTCTCGCCATAAACCGTGAACCTAAACACAACAACAATAAACACGATAAGACCTTATATGTTGCACGACAAAAACGCATTGAATCAACTACCGCAACAGACTATACGAAATATTGCGCGCTGTGCTATCATCCGGGAGGTATTCATGATAGAAAAGAGACTTACGGTTTTTACGCGTTTAACGACGTTCATGGGCAAATGTTCCCATCGTCAGATTTTTTAAAAATTTTACAAGATGAAACTACATCATAAGAAATAAAATAAGCAAATAAAAAATAGGGGTCCCCGATTTTGTTTTAGAGCTATAAGAGATTAAAGACGCGTTAATGATAATTTGCTTATCAAATTATTGGAATGACGTCATGACGATGAGTGCGCGTAGAAAGGATGCGCGCGAACATACTAAGTCGTTAAGTTGTTTATAAAACATGACGTTTTGACTGCAGCTGTGGCAATCTTTTTCAAAATGTTTCAAGAGGAGGTTAAATCAATGAAAACACTTTTCGTTTTATTTTAGCGAATTTTGTGAGCATCTGGACCCGGTAATACGTCACAACTCAATCACAAACCTTAAGAGAGTATCTATGAAAGTACAAGGCCAGTAACAATAGTAGGTCATAGGCCGAGGTATGGGTTACTCGTTCTATGCCAATAATCCTTGGGTAACAGAGTGGATCATCTTTGTCTCCGCCGTCTTTACCGTTACACGTGTTGAACTCGATGAATGGAAACTTAAACAGATACTTTATCACTATGACAACCTAGAAGAAAGAAGGGTCGCTATCGTTTCAAACCGTAACTAGGCAACAGAAATATGAAATATAATTGCTTAAATTCCATCACAGCCTCTATATAACATTTGCTCCCCAAGATAAGCAATTTTTGGCACTATCTCGGTGTATAAACCACCAATAGGGCTTGCCTATCAGTGTCGTCACTCAGCGCTCACTCCTGTCCAAGGAGCCATTAAGTCTCCTGCTTAGATTAACTATTATCTATATTAATTGAAAATCAATTAATTGTGTTGTTATTATATAATAGACGTTTTTTTTTACAAATTATACATATATTTATAATATATATATATTTTCCCCCTTAATTATTAGTTTGTAAATAACATTTCAATATTTTAATAGTTCTATATATGTATTCATAATTTTTAATATACTGAGTCTAAATTATTATTATTATTACTATTAATTTAAATAAATATATATACATAATAATCCTTAATCTGAATCGACCTTAACATGTTAATGTATTTTTAGACTTGTAAATTGGATATTATTATTATAACTGTCAATAAAGATTATTATTATTAATATTTAAATTAAAAATTATCATTTTTATCATTTCTATTATTATTATTAATATTATTATTATTATTATTAATATGTTATGCGGGTTTCCTTCCTTCTTTACCTGAGTATAGGTGATAACGGTGATCCAGAATCGTTTAGTAGGGCGTGGTATAGATAACATCCCCCACATGAAGACAAGGAAAGGAAGAGGCATGGACAGCAAGCAGGCATACACCATATGGTGAGTATCATCAGCATATAACAGATGATATCGGTGTGTGCCAGTAGAGCGTACACGAAGGCAACAGTGAATCTCGCTACTCTCATTTGCGAGTGCTTCCAGTTGGGCGCGTCTGTCTCTTCAAGGTCCACCATTGACCATGAGTCGTATTCTTCGTCTGTATTACCTTTTGTTGAGTGGTGCTGTTTGAAGGAAGAAAACAGTTGTTCATTTGTACGTCACAACGCGTCGCCATGTTGGCGGTATTTAACATAAGTCGTCTCCATTAGCTACCGCCAACATGGCTGTCATGTCTCTTTGTTTTGACTATCTTGTAACGCTTGCAAACTATTCATTATGATGGAATCTTTTGAAATTTCTTGGTATCAATCTCACAAATATTACTAATCCCACGATTATTATCACCAGCCTTACATCTACTAATAAGCAATCTAGAGAATGTAAGAATCCTATGTGTGGGAAACATATGGTACTGAGTTACAGTACGTACAAGGTACGACGTGCCGTAACATTGAAATGGCTTCCCATATGAATTATGGCTATCGTATGAGTGGGAAACATATGGTACTGAGTTACAGTACGACGTGCCGAAACATTGAAATGGCTTCTCATAAGAATGGTTATCATATGAGTGGGAAACATACGATACTGACTTACAGTACGACATGCCGTAACATTGAAATGACGGTTCATTATCTTTCAGTAATTCATCCAACCACAACGCGAGGGTCAGTTAGGGTAAAACACGGCGCGGTAAGGCTACTGTACGGCTTACGAATCGTATCGTTTCCCACTCATAACGACCATAGCATCAAGTCCTGGAAAATGAGGCCTCTGTGAGACCGTAAACAAGACCGTAAACAAGACCGTAAATGAGACCGTAAATGATGTGATTGGACTAACCTTAGTCTCACCCAGAGTATCAGAAAATGAGGTCTCCGTGTAGGTCGGTTTAGGGTGCAGATGGCTTAGTCTACTTCTTCGAAGCTTTTCAATTCGTTTTTCCTTTCTTTCTTTCTTCAGTTGATCAGCAATTGAGCGATAATTCTTGGATATCTCTCTCAACACTTTGATAACACTGTCCACTACCATAGCTATGTAATAATAAATCCAACTCAACCATCGCTTCACTTTATTCACCAGTCCTTCTGGTTCGACTACGGCCGGGGAAGGTTCGGGGGTTGGGACGTTGACGTAATCGGCGATGCTCGAGGTGGAGCCGATGGATTCTCTTCCGGTTCGGGATACGGGTCTACCGGAAGTTGAGGGACCAGCTTCGGCATCTTGAAAATGAAAAATAAATAAATGTAAGAAAATAGGAAAGAAACCAAAAAATGACAACAATAACAGCGCCACTAAAGACATAATCAGCATCAACGCAAAAACAACAGCATTGTGACAAATCAGTAACAACTTAGCTACAGCAAGCAACAGTAACATAGCAACAGTAACATAGCAACAGTAACATAGCAACAGCAACATAGCAACCGAAACATAGGAAAAGAAATATAGCAACAGAAATATAGCACAAGCAACATAGCAACTGTAACATAGCAACCGAAACATAGCAACAGAAATATAGCAACAGAAACATAACAACAGTAACATAGCAACCGGATCATAGCAACAGAAATATAGCAACAGCAGCATAGCAACAGTAACATAGCAACCGAAACATAATAGCAACATTGTAGTATCAATAATATAGCAACATCAACGTAGCATCAGGAAAGTGTGTTCCGCCATCCACTACTCGCACTACTCGTTACCAAACGAACAGCCGTCAGGTACAAACCTTGACTGGTTGATGGTTTCTCCTCCTCGTCAGAAGAGGAGCTTCCTCTACTGTCATGGATAGGGCTGACCGATGGACTGTCAGCCTCTGAATCGCTCTCTGAATCAGAATCGAACCAATAGTAATCCCCAGAATATATTGCTGTCAACAAGAATAAGATTAAAAAGATTACACTATGAATGAATACAACCGGCGTATTATTAATGTTGAGTTCTGATTGGTTGGGTGCGCGTGCATTATGAGAGCCCACAGCACGCGTGCGCACTTTCTATTGCGTCAATACAACCGGCGTATTATTAATGTTTAGTTCTGATTGGTTGGGTGCGCGTGCATTATGAGAGCACACAGCACGCGCGCGTACTTTCTATTGTGTCAATAAAACAGGCGTCTTATTAATGTTTAGTTCTGATTGGTTGGAAGCACGTGCATTATGAGAGCACACAGCACGCGCGCGCACTTTCTATTGCGTCATTCGTAGGAGGACGAAATAGCCGCCATCTTGGAAATGTGTCCCCAAAAACAGCCCCACAATGCACTGCAATACTAACTCGGCCCAGTTTTCCCCCTCAACATCAAAACGGCTCATAGGACAGAGTTGTCGATCAGTTACCTTCATAATGTGACTGTGGTGCATACTCCACTCCAGCTGGGTGAAGTTTGGAGAGTTTTTCTACCAACTTGTTGACACTTGAAGAGAAAGAGCAAAATCTATTCAGTCATGTCTTGATACACCTAATGAAATGTTTGGTATTCTCGACACCACTTCACAGGGGCGTAGCGAAGACTCGGTCACAGAAGGGTCAATAAACCAATTTTCCATCCAATACACACACGTACACGTTTCGTCTTTAGACTTTCCCGCCAAAACTTTTTTATGGGAGGGGGGATGGGTTCACGCCAACTATAAAATGCTTTGGGTCGGTACCTCGTGTTGTATTAACTTCTAGTGGTTTACGCATTCCTCCTTATCTATCAATTGAAAGAATTTTTCACATGAAGTACCACCCCTAGGGTACAGAATTATAAATGTAGCAGATGGTATATTTTTTCTTACGATCTTTTTATTCTGTCCATTTTCTGCTTGTCTTCCAGGACCTTGGAGTCCAGTTGCTTTCGTAAGTGTAGATTAACAAGTTCAGCACCTCTGAAAGAATAGTGACGTCAACGATGAGCAAGCAATGTGACGCATGTCTGTGTCATGCAATGATTGAACATAGAAACGCTTGCTATTTACATATGCACAAGTATCAGCACTGTTAATCTAAGGCCCCGTCCACACGTATCCGGAAATGTTTTGTATCCGCAAATATTTTTTTTGCGGATACGGGTTGCGTCCACACGTGTCCGGAAATACAAAAATTTGCGGATACAAAAATTTGCGGATACGTGTGGACGGGGCCTAAGTCATGTCTGTGTCATGCAATCCTACCTAGAAGCCATGTCAGATTGTTCCTTGTGGTCTCTTACAACGTGACGGAAGTAATCCGACGAGAAGATTCGATACTGGAACAACAGGAAGGTGATACAAGCACAGTCCATGGCCAGTCCCGTGTCGTCAGGAGCAACGCAGTCACTGTCAGTTATGGCCTTCTTGTTTTGATAGCCTGCATCACGGAGACAGAACATGCTTAGCAGCTGTAGGGGCCAGCACCCTGTGTAGTCTTGAACAGCTTGCATCCAGACGCACGATACAGCCTGCAAATATTAAAAGAAGATTTGGTGTGAGTCATAGCATGGCCACAAGACCTGTACGCACACATTTTTCGCACCGGTAGATTATTCAATGTAAGGTCATCTCATTATGATTGGATGTTGTCTCGGTTGGCGAGTGGCAATGGAAACAGTGGTGAGTGTAGTCTTGAGAAAGACTGTTGGTGGTGACTGACGTTTCAACAACCTGAGCGGAAGTCATCTTCAGAGTCCAGTGAGAAAATAAACTCACTGGACTGGACTCACAACAACCCAACCAAAGAATCCTATTCTTATTGGTCTAAAATGGGAAAACGTTACACCCAAGTTTAAAAGGTCTATTTGCCAGACAAGTGTGAAATGGAAAAAATGGAATCTTATTCCCAAGAGAACACGTGGTCTGAAATGGGAAAACATTATGCCCAAGCTTAAATGGTCTATATAGAGGTTTTGCACCATCACGTGACGGCAGTCATGTTGGATGGCAGGAACAATACAATCGTTTTACATGAGAAAGAATTCAATTCCCAAGAGCAAAGGGATTTTATTGTTCTGCCATCTAACCACAAGCAGCCCAAGATGTATTACGGGTGTGAACACGTGATGGTGCAAAACCTCTATTACGAAGCCACCATGAGGGCGCCCTAGCTTCTCTGCTTGCAGGACTTTGAATCCCAATGTATTTTCTTACCTGTAGACAAACTTTAGCAAGAAGGATAAAGTAGTTATAGCAGATGAATGTTTTCCAGAGCGTGAGAAGCTTCTTCTTTGGCTTTAAGTAGAGCGCTTGTCCATGCCATAAGAAGAAGAAACACCAGAGAATAAACCCGATGTTGAATATACTGATAGTACTCTGTACTGTTATGTAGACCACGGCTAAGGTAATCCAGTAGATGTGTTGGAACAGCACCAACTGCAACACGAATTACAACACCATATGGAAAAATTAGGGGCAATAAAACTTGGTATCGGTGACACTAGAGAAAAACGTTTGCGCATGCGTGCACTTCAGCTTGTTTTCTAAGAATTTTGAAGAGTTTTGAGTGAGAAAATAAATGTTTGTTTCCTCCAAGTATACAAAAACGTTCGAGAGTATAATTTTGTCAGACCAAGATACCAAGATGTGGATCAGAAAAATTTTGAAGCTCCAGTATGCCATGATTTGCACCAGCCTTCCCCAGAGAATGGATCCGGGGGTGGGGGGGAGGGGTTAACTTATATGGAAGTCGTAAATACCTAACCCATCCACCTCCCTCCACCTACTTCCCCCTCTGCCTGTATTTCTCACTTTGGATAATAAGCAAGTCCTTTACCTTAGTGAAGTCTAGCCAGGTAATGTTCCACATAAAATCAGGGGTGTGAATTTTATTTCTACTGCTTCGTCTCGAGGTGTTGCTGGGCTGGGCTGGTTCTTCTTCACTTGACCAGGAATAACGCTCAAGGCTGAAGACGTTTTCCTGGCAACATGCAAAGAGAAGCTGCATGAAGTCTCCTGGGAATGGAAAAAGATAGGATCAGTAAGGCTAAAAAAGAAAAGAAAGAAAGAAAAGAGGGATGGAAGGAGATAGAGAAGGAGGGACGAAAAAAGGAAGAAAGGATGGTTGAAAGTAACAATGGAAGGATAGATGCATGGAGAGGGATGGAAGTATAAGAAATTAATGGATGGAAGGAAGGAAGGGAAAAGCAAAGTAGGGGAAGAAAATAAAAGGTTAAGAGAGAACTCTTTTCGTATTCAAGCAGTGAGCGCCAAAAACTATTTTCTTGAAGAAAGGCTGTTGTACAAGGCTAAAATCTTGTTATTCAGACACAAAATGCAACAAAACATCTTTGTACAATTGAAAATACCGCTTCAAACAGGCATTTTATCATAGTACATCAGTTTCTAACTATTTAAAAAGGTTTTGAGTGTTAACCCAAAACGAAAATTGGGATCAAAACTCATACGAAAGTCTAGTTTTTGGCGCTTTTTGCCATTATTGCTCATTATTGAAAAAATGTCCTCTTAATTAAAATGCTGCCTGATTATCCATGGTTCATATTTTCGTCCCACTTTAAGCTGATGTTACACGTTACAATTAGCAACGATGATTTTTCGCGATACGCCGTTGCGAGAACTATTTATGCCGTGTAACATGCCAAGCACAACGATTTTCGGATTCGGCAACGCGTTGCAAGTTTTCGATTCAGCTTCAAGACTCACAACGCAGAACGGCGATATTTTTGCAAGTTGATTTGTGTAACAGCTTCATCAACGATTTTTCGCTCAACGCATACCCAAAATGCAGTTCAATGCTCTCATAGAAACGAGGCGATGTCAACAAACAAGATGGCGGCTTTGACAGATGCGCGAGGACTGAGGACAATGTTATTACTTTTAAAAATCGCTTAAAATCGTCCAGTGTAACATGTTGTTTTTTCGAATGAACGTTACGCGAAAAGTCGACTCGTGTAACATGTATTAAAAATCAACGATTTGTATCGCGAAAAATCGTCGTTGCGAATCGTCCCGCCTAACATCAACTTCATTCATGCAGACAGACAAGCAAATGAAGAGCATCACTTTACCATACCTATGAGTAGTCTAGGATCTGGTGGATACGTGACATCAGTAAGATACAGCCAGTGAACGAGGTTAGGATCAAGAGATCTTGTCCATGGATAGGCTACGACAAAAACAATAAGACTACAGTCACTGAAACAGTGAAATCTGGCTACCTGGTATGTAATGCGCATACTTGAATTTGAATAATTATACTTAGAGCGCGCATGGTTTTAGATTTTACTCAAGGAAAGAAAAGCTGTTTTTATTGCTTTACCGCTGCCATTTTATCAACTTTTAAGGCAATAGGCCCTTTGCAGTCCAGTAATCACGTGCTGATTAATTCACTGAGAGCAAATGAATGAACATCTTGATTCCCATGGGTGAAATATGCTGGTGAGCAAACAAACTTTCTACAACCTGTTTCGAGAGATCGTAATAAAACTGCATTTCGTAACACACTGGTTACACATCGTTTCATTCAGTTCTTTACAAGTAGCTAAAAAGAATCACCAATTTAAAATTTAAAAAAATGTTTGCTCACCAGTACAGACACGTGACCGTTAACTGCAAAGGGCCTATTGTTATCGTTTATTGCAAGGACTCTGGTTTGCTAGTGTTTTTCAATCAATTATCGCAAGAAATATCCTAACTCATTATAGGTCTTGAAATTCTAGGCTAGTTTCTGGCATTTTGTCGAGCATGCGCAGTTAGGATGACAGCAGGGGTGTAGACAGTGAGGCCAAGGGGGACAGAGTCACCCTCTCCCCCACCCTCCCTTCGTGGCAACATAAAAACTTCTGTTTTTGTAAAAATGGAAAAATAAAACGTAAAACATAATGCCAGCATTATTATCATTATCATTACCATTACCATCATTATTAGTATTATTATTATCATTATTATTATTATTATCATCATTATCATCATCATTATTATTATTATCACTATCATTACCATTATTATTATCATTATCATCATTATTATTATCATTCTCATTACCATTATCATCATTATTATTATCATTATCATCATCATCATTATTATTACCATTACCATTATCATCATCATTATTATTATCATTATCATCATTATCATTATTATTATCATTATCATCATTTTGCTTCGACGTTTTAGGGGCTCAAACAAAATGGCGGTTTTTAAAAATTTGGGCCTACCCCCTCCCCACCCCCCTTTGGCAAATCCTGGCTATGCCCCTGGACAGGGCTCTGAGTTGATAGTCGTTATTCTTACCAAGACAAAGTCCAGGTGGCCAGCCAAGACAAAGCAGGTATTGTAATGGCAGTAAAAATGCTAGAAAACCAACATATACCGGCCAAACCACTGCACAGTTCTTTCTTCCCAGTGCTAAGAACACTCCCAGCCAGATTGCATAGATGACGGAAGTGACGTCACAACGTACTGCCATGTTGTACACCACGACAAGTAGAGAGACCTAAAGAAGAGAAGGTTATTTACCAGCCAGGAGGTTGGGATAGGGAAGGGAAAACTTTGGACTGACCTAAGGGCAGCAAATTATTTATTTAATTTTTACTATTTACTGTTTTTTTGTTGTGCAATATTTTTTTTGTTTGTGTTTATTTATTTATTTTTGTTCAGCAACCTATTATCCCAGGATACCAGACCTCGTGATGGTGGTGATGGTGGTGATGGTGGTGATGGTGATGATGATGGTGATGATGATGATGGTGGGGATAATGATGGTAGTGATGGTGGTGATGGTGGTGATGGTGGTTATAGTGATGGTGGTGATAGTGATGATGGTGATGATGGTGATGATGGATATTGTGGTGATGATGGTGATGGTGGTGGTGATAATGATGGTGGTGATGATAATGATGGTGTTGATGATGGTGATGATGATGCTGATGGTGGTGGTGGTGATGGTGGTGAAAGTGATGGTAGTGATGGTGATGGTAGTGATGGTGATGGTAGTGATGGTGATGATTGTGGTGATGGTGATGGTAGTGATGGTGATGGTAGTGATGGTGATGGTAGTGATGGTGATGGTAGTGATGGTGATGATTGTGGTGATGGTGATGGTAGTGATGGTGATGATTGTGGTGATGGTGATGGTAGTGATGGTGATGGTAGTGATGGTGATGATTGTGGTGATGGTGATGGTAGTGATGGTGATGATGATGGTGGTGATGGTAGTGATGGTGATGGTAGTGATGGTGATGGTGATGATGGTGATTGTGGTGATGGTGGTGTTGGTGATGATTGTGGTGATGGTGATGGTGATGATGGTAGTGATGGTGATGGTAGTGATGGTGATGGTAGTGATGGTGATGGTAGTGATGGTGATGGTAGTGATGGTGATGATTGTGGTGATGGTGATGGTAGTGATGGTGATGGTAGTGATGGTGATGGTAGTGATGGTGATGGTAGTGATGGTGATGGTAGTGATGGTGATGATTGTGATGATGGTGATGGTAGTGATGGTGATGGTAGTGATGGTGATGGTGATGATGGTGATTGTGGTGATGGTGGTGTTGGTGATGATTGTGATGATGGTGATGGTGATGATGGTAGTGATGGTGATGGTAGTGATGGTGATGGTAGTGATGGTGATGATTGTGATGATGGTGATGGTAGTGATGGTGATGATTGTGGTGATGGTGATGGTAGTGATGGTGATGGTAGTGATGGTGATGATTGTGATGATGGTGATGGTAGTGATGGTGATGATTGTGGTGATGGTGATGGTAGTGATGGTGATGGTAGTGATGGTGATGGTAGTGATGGTGATGGTAGTGATGGTGATGGTAGTGATGGTGATGGTAGTGATGGTAGTGATGGTAGTGATGGTGATGGTAGTGATGGTGATGGTGATGATGGTGATTGTGGTGATGGTAGTGATGGTGATGATTGTGGTGATGGTGATGGTAGTAATGGTGATGGTAGTGATGGTGATGGTAGTGATGGTGATGGTAGTGATGGTGATGATTGTGATGATGGTGATGGTAGTGATGGTGATGGTAGTGATTGTGATGGTGATGATGGTGATTGTGGTGATGGTGGTGTTGGTGATGCCTCTATTAAACATATATTAATTATTAATTTTTTGGGAAAAAGTTCGGCCTAGACCAGTGTTTGCATATTGCAGTTGCACATATCAGTTCCCTACCTCCCATCCAAAGTGGAAGAAGAACTTGTTGACCAAGTATTTCAAGCATTCAATCAGGTTTACATCAGCCTTTTTACGTGAGGCAGACATGAAGAGAACACCATGTTCAGGATCTGATAGGCCTCGTCTTATGCGGTAAAGTTTCTAGAGGAAGAGTAAGATTGAGAGAAAAATGCAAATCACAACAATGAGCGTGAAACATTTCTAAATGAAATGGGATTGGAATTTTAAGGGGAAATCTGAGCCGAGGCAAAAGTCTATTACTATTTGCATATATTTTAAGAGCAAAGGTAACAACTTCTTCTCAGATATTATAAGCGCAGAGTGTTGGTGCAGCCATAGCTTGAACAACCACCTCCCTCACAATAGTACAGTCCCCAACAAGCTGAGCTGATGGGGTAAACAGCACACCAGTAAAAGGAAAACTATTAATCCACTCTTTCAGACCACATTTCATTTTCTTGAGAATAGAATTTTTTGTTTGAGTTGTATTCATATTCATGTGCTTTTCATGTGCAACCGTTAAACAAAGAAATTATACTCTAGGGAATGGGACATGATCTGAAATTATGCCCAAGTGGAATTGGTTCATTCGGTTCAAGTTTAAGTGAGAAAATAATATCAATCTTTTTTTGAAAAATGTAGTAACATATTTGCAATAAAATACATATATTAAATTACAAGAAGCTAGACAGAAGATTAATACTAGCCAGCTGTAATACCGCTGTATAGCCATAGGCTAAATGAGACAGTTGTGATTATTATTTACCTGATGGTGTTTGATGACTGCTTGCAATACAATAGCAATGACAATAAATAGGTAACCCTGAAACAGAGAAATAATATGAAATGCAAATAGAAAGATGACATAGAGCTTTTAAGTTGTGTTTAGACATGTTTCCAGATGGAATTGCTCACAAAAACCACTAAAATAAAGCAAGATTTCTGAAGATGACACTTGTTGAAAACATTTGAAGCTATTACCAAACTTTTACTTTTGCTTATAACTATATGTATGTTTGAAAAATTCTTTATATCAGCAAATTATTTTGACATACAAAGCAAAATATGTTCTTGATGATTAAACCTGAAACAATTAGAACTATGGACAACAAATCCTGTCATGAAGAAAAAGTGAGAAAAATCTTTATATAACTGCTTTTCATTTTGGACCCAGAAGTCATTTTCCCAAAAGTGATATCACACTTGAAAGCTCTTCCAGCTCTTCCAGCTCTTCCAGCTCTTCCAGCTCTTCCAGGAATGAGGAAAAACTGGGATGAGTTGGCATTTTTTAAGTGCATTAGAATGCTTTACAGTGTAGGGGTGGAAATAGATGCCATCTTAGAAGTACATTGTAAATCCACTGCAGTGCCAACCTGATTCAGTTTTTCCTGCAACCTTGGAAAGGCTATTAAATTTTTTGCAATCGTCCATAAATAAAGCCATACCTTAATGTCTTCAGAGATGACGTCTGTCTTGTAAAACCCCACCCATAATGCATTGTTGGTGAAATGGCTAATGTTGGCTGGCACTGGTAATGACTGGAAAACAAACACACAAACGTTTATACTCCAATATAGGGCATTGCATGGGTGGCGTATAGTATTGTGATGAGAGTTATCGCCTCTCAACTGTGACATAGGTTTGATTCCTGAACTCACACTCACATGCTAGTAGAGTTGCTTATTGATTTTCTCCTGTGCTTTGAGTGTAAATAGCTAAAAGGGCTATTGCGTCTTGGAAAATGTTTAGTGTGTTGGGCTTAAAATACTTTATAATACTCAAAAATCTACTAACTTTGTCTGTGCAGTTGTGCTGAAATAAGTCTGCCTGGACAAACCGAAGCTGGTAGATCATCTTACTAAGTATCACTAGAGAGCTCCATATGAGAAAACAATAGGATAACGCTCTTTGTACCATGCGTGACGGCATGGATATGCCCAGCAGGATGATGATAACTGCATTGACTGCACACACCTGAGGGGGAAAAATAATATTTGAGTATGCATAATTCATTGAAAAAATATTACTTTTCTTCAATATCAATGAATTTCCCTAATTATTGGACTATATCAACCTCTACCTTTTGTGTAATGTTTTCCCATTTCATACCCTATCTCATTCCCTAGAGTATCATTTCTTTGTTTAACGTTTTCAAATGAGAAGACACATGAATATGGATACAACTCAAACAAAGAATCTTATTCTTAAAAAATGACATGTGGTCTGAAATGGGAAAACATTTACGCCCAAGGTAAAGAGTTCTATCTTGATGCAAAATACAAAATAATGATAAAACACCCTATATTTAATGAGTTTTTCAACATTTTGCAAACTCGGTAGTTTCAATCTGCAAACTGAAATGTGATTTTTCTCTGCTGTCAATCATGAATAATTGGTTGGTACCTCTTATGTTCTTGACGAACAGCAGCGAAAAACCAATTTCACAACAAGCCGTTGAAATATCGGAGTTAGCAGAATATGAATACCCGGAGTAAAGACATAAATAAATTATATTAAATCAAAATATAAGTTAAAATAAACACTAACCTGGTAGACAACCACACATATCAGAATGAAATTCACAAGTTTCGGCATGTGAATCTCACCAAGTCTCCATAGCAACACTGTCACTTCATTGTAGAACTGTACAACCTTAATCAGACATGTCACTAACACAGACTTCTGTTGTACGACAGGAGATGGCGTACTATGTTCACTGGTCATTGTAGGCTGGTTATCTTCCAGCGTTGGGCCTTCTGTGGCTTCTGCATTAGAGCCTGTTGCAGCAGCATCATGATGAATGTCATCAGCCCCATCGATACTCTGATATTTGACTGCTGTGCTAGCATTGGTGTTGCTCCTGGCATTACGTATGTCAATCATTGCCAGAAATGGACGATGAAAGAAATGCAACTGGACGACTACGATGATGGAGAAGGTGGTAGGTGTAAGGAGCTCCATCAACAGACTTGCCTTGGTGTGCTGCCGCAGACCAAGGTTATATAGCCACTGGTCTGAGAGTCCAGTAGCATTGTGCCAGTAGACAGGCATGTTGTCAAACTGATATGTATAGATTAACAATAGGATACAGATGGAATAAATGACCATCACCCACCACAGGGGTCTGAGGACAATGCGCCATGTAGACAGTGAAATCTGGTAGCATATGAGTATAAAGAGGAATATGGCCATGTAACCAATTTGATAGACAGATACTTCATTTTGTAAACCAACCAATAGGAATGCTCCGCAGCAGAGTAATATCCAGTACTTGGCTAGTACAGACTTGACCCATAGCATTAATGCTTTGGCATCATCAGAGGCTCTGGCATCCATGCCGTCAACATCATCTGGTGGACCTGTGATGAAATGTCATTGATGATTGGTTATGTTGTAATATCCTTGCCGCCACCGACACCATCAATATTTGGATCATCATTATCAGCAGCATTACCATCATTGTTATCAACGGTACAACAACATTATTACTTTTGAGGGACACAAGTTTATTAGCTTTATAGCTATTTTGTTCAACTCATTAAATAAAGTCCTCTCTTTCTTCTTTATCACCATTAGGCCATCACCACTATCACTACTAAAAATTAATATCATCATCACAACTACCACCAACACTATAACCACCAACACTATTATAACTGTAGATCACAATCACCACCATCACCACCATCACCACCATCATCACCATCACCATCACCATCACCATCATCACCACCATCACCATCATCACCATCACCATCACCACCATCACCACCATCATCATAATCACCACCATCACCATCATCATCACCACCATCAACACCATCACCATCACCACCATCATCATCACCACCATCACCATCATCACCATCACCACCATCATCATCACCACCATCACCACCACCATCACCACCATCATCACCACCATCACCACCATCATTATCACCACCATCACCACCATCACCACCATCACCACCATCACCACCATCACCACCATCATTATCACCACCATCACCACCATCACCATCACCACCATCACCACCATCACCATCACCACCATCACCACCATCACCACCATCATTATCACCACCATCACCATCACCACCATCATTATCACCACCATCATTATCACCACCATCACCACCATCACCATCACCACCATCATTATCACCACCATCACCACCATCACCATCACCACCACCATCACCACCATCACCACCATCATTATCACCACCATCACCATCACCACCATCACCATCACCACCATCACCATCACCACCATCACCATCACCACCATCACCACCATCACCATCACCACCATCACCATCACCACCATCACCACCATCACCACCATCACCACCATCACCACCATCACCACCATCACCACCATCACCACCATCATTATCACCACCATCACCACCATCACCATCACCATCATTATCACCACCATCACCACCATCACCATCACCACCATCACCATCATCACCACCATCACCACCATCACCATCACCACCATCACCACCATCACCACCATCATTATCACCACCATCACCACCATCACCATCACCATCACCACCATCACCATCATCACCACCATCACCATTATCACCACCATCATTATCACCACCATCACCACCATCACCACCATCACCATCACCACCATCACCACCATCACCACCATCACCACCATCACCACCATCACCATCATCACCACCATCACCACCATCAACACCGTCACCACCATCATCACCATCACCACCATCACCACATCATAGTTCACTGTTAATATTATCATCATATTTATTTTCATAACTTATTTTTTATCCTAAGTTACTTACTTGAACTAGATGTTGGGTCCAGGGAAGCTAAATATGGAAGAAAAGGAAAGATGATTCAAAACAATTTTATGCAGTAATACTACACCCTTTGTTAGGGCTTAAAATAATGGCCAGTGGTTGGACAATATTCAGCCAGAATTGGAACTTGTCCAGTCAAATATTTCCCTTGCCCTCATTATTACTAGACAGTAAAGTTGAGCCAGGTACGGCCGAGCTAAAACTAATTTTAGTAGTCATGATGACCGGCAACTGACATACCGTTTTTTAACCCTGTTGTAGAACAATCAACATTAACATTACTATCACTCATGCCACCCAAAATGACCCACCACTAGAGCCACCCAAAATGTCCCATCACAAATGTCACCCAAAATGTCACATCACCCATGGCACCCAAAATGTTACATCACCCATGAAACTCATCTCATCATTCATGCCACCCATAAAGTCTGATCACCCATGCTACCCAAAAGTGTACCATCACAAGCGCCACCCAAAATTTCCCATCACCTCTGCCACCCATAAGGTCTGGTCACCCATGCTACTCAAAAGTGTACCATCACTAGCAACACCCAAAATTTCCCATCACCTTTGGCCCACCCATAAAGTCTGCTCACCCATGCTACCCAAAATATCCCACAGCTATGATGCTCATGTAACATTTCACAAAACAGCCAAGACTAAAGAAATGACAAGACTAAAATTCATGACTTACTCATCTTCCTCAAAGCCTGAACAAATGGATGTGCTAAACTGGTCAGAGGGATGCCACTTTGGGTAGCATTTCTTGCTCTTTTCTTTATCTTCTTTTCACGTATGTGTTGGCGCAGGGTTAACCAGAATATCCATGTGAAGAGAGTCTGGTGAAATAACAAATAATAACTTTTAGCAAAATGAGAAAGAAAACGAACAAAGAAATGCATGGATGGATGAATGGATGGATGGAAGGACGGATGGACGGACGGACGGACGGGTGGATGGATGGGTGGGTGGATGGATGGATGGATAAATGGAAGGATGAATGAACACAATACCAAGTAGATAATAAATAAAGGAATTTTGGCAAGAATGAGCAAACAAATATAGGAAACGAATGAACAAAATGGGAAGCACCATAATTCAAAATGATAAGTTATAAAGTACAACTTTCTGACCTGTGCTCCAAGATGAAGGCAGGGATACCTCCATTTCTTCAGCCCTAGCTCAGCATAATCAAATGTCCCAGTAGAGTCCTGAATGGGCAGTTCGCTGTCCTTCAGTCTCAGCCCATAGACATACTGAACAAGGAGAAGAAACTCAGCATACAGGACCAGACCTGGGGAAGACACCATGCAGAACCAACGAGCAAATGGTGTGATCCATATCAGACAAGCCCAGAGTAACAGAACGAATGTCAGCCATGAATGGTATGTGATACTCCAGGCCTATGAGATGGAATATAATGCTGTCAGAACTCTAATTACCAGCATAATAAGCAGTGGCTGGCACATGTACCAGGGCTTAAAAAATATTATGGCATATTACAATTACAGTTCGACCTATATATAAGCCCAGAGGTTGTTTCAGGGTTTCGATCTGTGAGTTAGCCATGCCCTGACTTAGATCAGCCCAGATGTTGTTTTAAGGGTTCGATCTGTGAGTTAGCTGTGCCCTGACTTAGATCACCCCAGAGGTTGTTTGTTTCAGGGTTTGATTAATAAGTTGGCCTTTTGTTTAAAATAAATGTGAACACAGGTTGAAGTAGTGATGTTTCCAAACTATAAACTTACACACAACCAACAACAATAGAATTGATTCAAAACAATTACTCTCAATTGTACTCTCATAACATGTTCTCACCATCATAATAATAAGCGCAGCTATATAACTCTGCCGCATCAAGAACATCATGATGCTACCCAACGTGCCCTGGACATCTAGATTTTCTTCTGTATCCCTCGTCTTGTGTAAAACTGGTTGAACAGGTTCTTCAGGGACACCATCTTCAGGTATTTGAGTGATCGCATTGTAATTACGGTTTTCCTCTGCTCCTGCTATTAGGGACTACAAACATCAGTCAGTCAATATAACATTAGTGCACATCATCCTAACTTGTCTTCTCATACACAACCGTTAAACAAAGAAATCATACTCTAGGGAATGCCATCAGGGATTACAAACATCAGTCAGTCAATATAACATTAGTGCACATCATCCTAACTTGTCTTCTCATGCACAACCGTTAAACAAAGAAATTATACTCTAGGGAATGACACATGGTCTGAAATGGGTAAACATTGCACCTAAGGTGCATTTTTGTGCATGCAATAACCTTTTTGTCTTTAAACAGGGTGGTCTCTCATATAGTTATTTAAATTTTGCTTCATGGTAAATAGACCTCTTTACATCTCAGACATAATGTTTTCCCCATTTCAGGCCATGTGTTGTTCTCTTGAGAATAGGATTTTTTTAAAAAGTTGTATCCATGTTCATGTGTCTTCTCATGCATAACCGTTAAACAAAGAAATGATACTCTAGGGAAAGACACATGGTCTGAAATGGTCTGCCCAAGGTAAAGAGGTATCTCTATTTTGTTTGTGCAAGGAAAGGTAAAGCTTCTCTAGTAAGCAGTGTTATTTTTTATCATTTAACAAATCTAAGCTAAGCACAGGAAAGTAAATGGTTAATCAAAGGGCAGCATAAAATTAAAGCAGCTTGCGTTGTCTGAAAATTAAAAAATTGTACAAAGCCTCGCCAAAATAACATATGAGCTTAGCTAGCTTTCTTTTTAGTCCAATTTCACTCATTTAAGTTTATTTTAGAGATTTGCTGATTTTCTTATGGTAAGTGTATAGATCTGAGTTTAGTTGGTCATTTTAAAATCTTCCTCAAAAGACAAATTATAGTCCAAATTAAGCCAAATAAAGTAATAAGTTCTCAATTTATTCATTTTTAAAATCATAATCATATACAATACAATAGACTTTATTAGGTTCCCTGAAGGGATCTTCATACTAATAATTACTTGAAATTGATGGTTTTCGATCAAAGACAGCTAGCCCTTAATGCATGGCTAATGAAACCAAAATTTATTTTTTATTGGGAAGCATGGTGTACTGGTGAGAGCGCTTGTCTCTCACAAATGCGATCCCCAGTTCAAGCCCCACTGGGTTCGGTGTTGTATATAAGTAGAATTCCTTGTTCCAATTGTTCTCTCCTGAGCTTCGAGGGGTTTTCTCTCATTTCTCTGTTTTTCCTCCCTCCCCAAAATCAACTTCTAAATTCCAATAGTCCTCTTCACAGTTCCCTGTGCCATCTTGAAAGGTAGCCATGCCTTTGCATCAAAACAAGAACAGCGCTGACTGTGCAATGGTAAAGATGTGAATAATAATTGTCCAAAGGTGAGCTTGCAGTGATAAATAGAGACATGTGAATAGTTGTTCAAGGTGTTAAAAAAGGTCACTATCATTGCAAGCTCTCTGTTCTCTCTCTTCAATGCAAAGGCATGGCTACCTTTCAAGATGGCGCAGGGAGCTCTGAAAGAGACTATTGGAATGTTAGTGGATGAAGAGCCACTCTGTGGAACCCTGGTGCAAAACCTGACCAAGATCCTACAGGATCCTGTAGGATCCTGTAGGATCCTATAGGATTCTGTTTAGGAATAAGATCTTATATAGGATCCTATTTAGGATTAGGATCCTAAATAAGATCCTGAATAAGATCCTGAATAGAATAGGATCCTATAGAGTATCAAGATCAAAAGTAAGATCCTGGATAGGAAGCAGGATCCTAAGTAGGATCCTGGACAGGTATTGAGATCCTGAGTCGGATCCTGGGTAGGATCTTGAACAGGATCCTAATAAGTAATGAGCAGGATCCTAAGTAGGATCCTGGGTAGGAATTAAGATCCTGAGTAGGATCCTGGGTAGGATCTTGAACAGGATCCTAATAAGTAATGAGCAGTATCCTAAGTAGGATCCTGGGTAGGAATTAAGATCCTGAGTAGGATCCTGGGTAGGATCTTGAACAGGATCCTAATAAGTAATGAGCAGTATCCTAAGTAGGATCCTGGGTAGGAATTAAGATCCTGAGTAGGATCCTGGGTAGGATCTTGAACAGGATCCTAATGAGTAATAAGCAGGATCCTAAGTAGGGTCCTGGGTAGGAATTAAGATCCTGAGTAGGATCCTGGGTAGGATCTTGAACAAGATCCTAATAAGTAATGAGCAGGATACTAGATAAATAAAAATAAAATAATAAAAAAATCAAGGCAGTGGGCAATTAAAATAGTTGAGCGTACGAGACTTATATGAGTATAATATGGATAGGTATCGTAGATATGTAGCAAAGGTACAGTTTATGTTAAAGTACATCGTATATAAATGTATATTGAATTGAGAATAAATAATGCGTTTCGAGTGAAGGCAACGCAAATTGAAGTCTTTACGACCTTCTCGCTCTGACGATCAAGGAGTTCGATCCCACTTTTTCAAACGCTCTAAATCTTGGCTTGAAAAGCTTGAATTTCACTTCGATGCAATAAAAAACAATTTTAGGTAAGTATTTAAAAAAATCTTATATACAATAATAGATTATTTAGTGTCAGTAGACGGACGTCCTTAGATCAGTCCACATCCTCTGAATGCATGTCTTTTTTTATGGTGGCCGAATCTCTGGATGGCGAAGATCTTGTATCTTTATACGAAGATAATGGAAAGACAATATTTATTACAATATTTTTTTTAGGAGTCTGTTTCAAGAAGAAAAACATCGGGAGAAACATCGGTGAGTGCATTCCATGTAATTCGAGATCGAGCCTTCACACAGGTATTCAGCGGTTGCTGGCATAACGCATGTGCATACGTTTAGGCGCCAGAGATTCAACCGTTGGTGATTTTGGTTTACTGTGGTACAAGTTCATGGAGTTTAAACGGGAATTTACTTACGAATATATCTTTTAAACACCCTTCTTGTTTCTCAGAGCTATTTTTCTGTTAATTTTAGATTTTCATTTTTGAAAATCCGCTGTTTATTCATTCCTTTCAGGCAACAGCAACGTCAGAAGTGACTTCATCTGGTGACAGTCCAAAAGTACTTCGAATTCGTCAAATATTCTTCAAATATTTCCAGAAGTAGTACAACCTCGACTGGAGAAACTATAATTCTTGATAGTGATAACGTAAGTATGTATTTCTTACTGATATGTTCTGTAATTTAACGAAAGTTATATGCAGGAAAAGACAGAACCAGTTCAGAATGAAAATGACTTAGTAAGTATTGCTACTGTGTTACAGTGCAGGATGGGAATAACATTTAAGGTTTTTTAGCAGTGAGAAGTTTTGTGCATGTGAAATGGAAGTTTAAACGTTTTTGAACATGGTCATTCAAAAATAAAAGAATAACTAGCTGACATAAACAGCTTAATCATAATATTTTTTAAAGAGTGCTTTAGTTATCTCTCATATTTCCTGTCCTATAGTTTGCAGATGTCATTTACTATTTACCACTTCTCCTTATTTTGTTAATTTGTGAAGCTATTTTATTAGTTCAACAAATTCCTAAATGTAAGAATATTTATTTATTGTTTTATTTAGATTTGGAATGGTACAAACCTTCTAGCAGATGTATCAGCCAAAGCAAAAAAACCTAAACTTTACACAACTAGTTTGTTGTCAGTACTGTTTACTGATGAAGAAATGTGTCTTAGATGTGTGGAACCTAAGGAAGGGGCCACAAGAAAAACAGCTCTTGACCAGAGCAAGATCAACTTATTAAAGAGTAAGTGTTCAACTATTTATACGATGATGAATTAATCACCATTCCCTTTCATTCAAGCAATGAAATAATAAGTTTTCCATTATACGATTAACCGGTTTCAATGTTTCATTTATCATAAAATAGAAGCACTACATTACATAAAATAATAAAGTGCACATATCACATAAATGTGACACAATTCTTAACTATTTAGCACCTAATAAATTTATTTATGCATTAGTCAATTGAAACCCTGGCCCCCAACCCCCAGGGAAGGGCGAGGAAATAGCACGTGCAAGGTACCAGACATTTTCCTTTTCTTGCACTTGTTCTTGCGTTTGGTTGTACTATTAAAAACTTTTTTTGCTTGCACTTATTCACATCTCATTTTCACTGCTTGTGCTTGTTCTTGCTCTTGCATCGCTAGTGAAAACCTGACTTATACTAAGAATTTGCAGAAATAAACACAGTGCTTCAAAGGAATTTCTTTGTCTTTGTGTCATGCCTCGTGGAAACTGCAAGATACTGGTTTGCAGTAATAGTGTTAAGGTGTTTTTAAAGTCCCTACAATCCCTAGTTGTGTTGCTATTTTTGCACAAAGTACTAATAGATATGAGAATTATTAAAATGATTTATTGAATGAGTTTATATTTTTGATATTGCAGGGTGTATCAAAGCAAAGTACGGAGAAAAGGTCCTGGACAAAGGATGGTCAGACATTTGTATCGGCCTTAATCAGAAAAAAATTAGAAAAAATTCAGAAAAATTAATGTGTGCGTTCATAATGTCAAAGAAAATATTGAGTAAATTTGTCATGTTTCTGTTTCAATTGTTGAGATTTACTTGTTTTATTTAGTTCTGCTATCTGCTATTTAAGGGAGACTAGCACCAACATTGTACGATTTTTGATTTATCTGAAACTAAATTTCCTACAACAATCTTACATTTGTGATAAATCCATGGTTAAATGTTTTTCTTGATATTACGATGGGAAGTATTTATGAGTACAAACACTTTACAAAAGTACCATTTCATTTTTTGTTAACTGAAAATAGTCAATAGGATATTGAATATGGTCATTTTTAATATGTTTAGAAATAAACAAGTTTTAAAAGAATTTGGCATTCTAATATATGTCTCAAAATCTAGAATATTATAGGATCCTTTGTATGATCTTGGAGAAGTTTAACAAGATCTTGAATAGGATCCTATACGAGATCCTATAGAATCCTATTCCAGATCCTAAAGAATACTATTCAAGATCCTATAGGATCCTATTCAAGATCCTATACAATCCTATTCAAGATCCTATACAATCCTATTCAAGATCCTATAAGATCCTAATCAAGATCCTATTTTTTGTAGGATCCTGCTCAATATCCTATAGGATCCTGTAGGATCTTGAATATAATTCTATAGAATCCTGTCCAAAATCCTATAGGATCCTGTCCAAGATCCTAAAGCATCCTGGTCAATGTCCTATAGGATCCTATTCAAGATCCTATAGGATCCTATAGGATCCTGTAGGATCTTATTCAAGATCCTACAGGATCCTGTTCAAGATCCTTTAGGATCCTGTTTAAGATCCTATAGGATCCTGTAGGATCCTATAGGATCCTGAATATGATCCTAAACAGGATCCTGTACAAGATCTTGGTTAGGATCCTTTAGGATCCTAAACAGGATCCTGCTCAGGATTTGCACCAGGGAAATGCCACTGCTAAATCTTATTTATTTTATTTCTTATTGATAGCAAGAATAGAGGGATATACCTGTCTCTCTGAGGAAGCCTTCTGGGGCCATGTTGAGGGATTCCACCAAGAAATAGCCTGATTAGGGGGGGAAGGACTGGAATCCTATTGGTTGGTGAACAAAGCCAATTGATTATAATTCTGATGTATCCAAAAGATCACCAATGATAAAATAATTTTTAAAAATATTTTTCTATAGCTAAATATTTTGACACAATAGAACTGTGGTTGAATAGTGTTAGAATGTTGATCATCACAGTGAATAGGCGATCTAAGCGAACGTTGTAAAGAAAGAACTGAAAAAATGATTTCAGGCTTCAAGTTCAGGCTTCACAGTTATTGTGAAAGAAACTTAAATGTCATGTATAGAGAAAACAGGTTTAGAGAGAGATTTTTGTTAAATCATTTAATACTCTGAGTTTATATATATTACGAATCAAAGTAAGACTAGACTTTGTAATCAGTAGTTAATTGTCGTGAAATAAACCTTGTCATGAATATACACTGTAGAGTAAAGGGGTAAAAATGTATTTCATGTCAAACTGATATGGGTTGGTTGTCAATATTGCCTGACAGTCATTAGTGCTTTGGCCAACACCGAGGTGATTCACAGCCAACCCACAGCTGATAGTCCTGGGGTGGAGGGGTACTCCCCTATATTTGCTATTTGGGTAAGTGCTGCCAAACAGGGTATGGATTTCAGCGATTCTACTCTGGAACAGGGTATAATATATAAAATCGCGCTCACTCTGGGACAGGGTATATGAAATCACGCTCTCTCCTCTCTGGAACAGGGTATCTATTTTTGCAATACCATAACAGGGTATGGTTTTCAGCAATCTTATTCTGGAACAGGGTATGAATTTCAGTGATTTTACTCTGGAACAGGGTCAAGGTTCAGAGGGCTCAGAGACACAATCCTACCCTAAACGGGCAAGGGTACCCCCAGGGTGATAGTCCACGAATGCTTTTTCGTATCTTGTGGTAGGCCACAGCCAATGCACAATTGACCATTGGGCAACTCTCAATAAAGTGACCATGAAGTGTTGGTAAAGTAAGCCATTAGACTGGTGATTCTCAACCAACAAGTATCAGCTGGTCATAAAGAACATGATTACATGATTAAGTTCAAGTTTAGGAAAAGATTTCTCTTAGATTGTTGTTGTTAAAGGTTGTTTAAAATGATGATACTGAGTGAAATTGGTCAGCAAGATTAGCAGGTTAGGCAAGTTTAAAGTGTTAAACTAAGATTAAACTAAGACAATGTTAGAACAGAGTTGTTTGGTCCAAGAGTTAACCCTTCAACATTAGATACATATTATGCATACATATAACCGGGGGGGGGGGGGGGGGGGGGTGGGGTTCATTATGACCTTTCATGCATATGCATTTTGGGCTTCGTACAGTATGTCACATGCAACGAAAGCTTTAACAGCCTTTTTTTGAAATAGCTGTATTTCCTGAAAGTACATACAGTCATCTTGATTGAACAGAACAAAAAAAAAACTATTATAGTTCATTTAAGTGCCCATAAAAATTTGTCTGACTTACAGTTGTAGTGAAGTAGATTCTTGTCTCTGTTGCCAGCAGCCAGTAAAGTAGAAGAATCACCCCTGGACAAGAGACAAGTGGCCAGTCTATATTCTGTTTAACATGCAATACTTGTGGGTGGTTGCAGTCTGTGTAGACAATACCAACAAGACCTAATAACCTGCAATGAATATGCAATAAAATAAATGACAATGGACAATAATATGAAGAGTAGGCCTGCATTCTCATTAATGCAATGATAGTATAAATAAAATTACTCAATACTGCAGCTTTGAGTCCTCAGTTGCTCAGGATTAGCCTTGATTTTGTATTTTGTGAAGAATATTCATGTGTTCCAGTGAAATGCCGTGGAATTTTAAAGTGTTTGTACTCTGTTGAAGTTGTGCATTCTTTACTTTACTGTTGGTATTTGTGAATATTTAGACACTGATTTGAGACTAAGCCAGAGTAAATGAGTCTGTAATCTAGGAACACAGCAATGATTTGGAGCTATGGTCTATTCTGATTGGTCAAGAGCAGTGTAATTCTTAATTGTAATTTGTAGGAGTACAGTAGCTATTTTAATAGCAACTTAAAAGTTGCTATGGGAAACATGCATACATAGTCAACAGTGGCAAAAATGAAATTGAACAAAAATGAACAAAAGTTGAAAAACAACGTGCAAAGTTTTATATTAAGAAAAATCAAAAATGAAAAGATTTCAAATGTATGCATCATATTTCTCCTTATTGGAAGTTTCGGAGAAAATTGGCCAAAGAGACAGATAAATGTCTTGTAATATCTAATGTATGTAGTATATATCAAGGCCTTATGTGCAACCAAGTGCAGAGAGGTTACTGCAGGTGATAGATTTGGTATATACCAGTCTTATACCTAGTAATCAGACGCTGAGGAGGCAAGACATCTTGGAAGAACTGCGACTGGTATAAATATAGCACCAAGACGTGTAGACCAGAATATATCATTAATATTAGTCTAATACACGCAAATGCCTTCCTGTGCCGCAGTCGCACAGCTTTATGGCAGGCCCATACCGTACCCAGGCCAAGAAATGTCAAGAAATAGATCACTGAAATAACAGATGGTTGAATTATTCCTGCTGCTAGAAGCATGGCAGCCATTACGTAAGGCATTATATTATCAGTTATGGTTGGTTCGCGCGATACGGCAAGTACTTTTTGAGGGCTTTGTGGAGTTGCAGCACGAGAAACGGGAGAAGAAGCCAGTCTTTTACAGCACAAGATACATGACAGTGAAGTAATGAAGACAACTACGTCTGGTAATATGTAACGGACAACAGTGTAGGCTGGTACTGCATCAAACCTGAGGAAAAAAACAGATATTATTTAGTATCAGAAACAATTTAATCTTTATGGACTGGTTTCATGCAATCAGGGCGGTCAACCCCCCGAGATATTCAAATCTGGAGAATTGATAGAGAAGGGACATGACGTAACAGCACGTCAAAAAGCACCCGAAAAGACATCTTTCGCTTTGTAACATTTGATGTGATTGGTTTATTTCTGACCAATCAGATTATCGCTTATATTACAATGGCCTGCTTACAAGAACAGTTTATGAGGAACGTTTTGATTTTGTTAGCGATTTAAAATAACACAAACAATACAAAATAATCAGAATTTTGTGGTTGTGAAAGTTTAGTCTCACAAGAAATGGTCAGCTTCGGGGATTATCCGGGAGATTTGAGACTCTAATCTGGAGACCGGGAGATAGAGTCCAAAATCTGGAGACTCCCGGTTTATCCGGGAGAGTTGACAGCCCTGTGCAATATACAATATTCAAGTCAAGTCAAGTCAGGTTTATTTCCCACACTAAAATTTAAAATAACTTTATTTCAAGAGGGAAAAGCAATACATGTACAGTAATCTATTACAGTTTTCTAACTAACTTATGGGCCTGAACTACAACAATAAAAACGGCTAGTTGTACTAGGGTAAAATGATAAAAATGTTCCTGACCTACAAGATTACTGCTGTGGAACCTTTTTATATATCTATTGTTATGGAGGATTCAGACAAGATTGCGTCAGCCTGTATCTAGTTAACTGCTTTGTTTTTACATGTATTTAGCATAATTATTATATTAGATACATCCTTACCTATTCAAGCCTATTTCTCTGGCAAGCTGTTCATATGTTGAACCTGTCAATAATCATAAAATGAAATACTACATGAATTACGTACCCATGGAATGTGGAAATTACATTTTCTGAATATCAGATGGTATTCCCTTGAGTATTATTTTTAATCTAATGATATCTAATTTCTAGTTTTCTGTTGCATGACCGACCCTAATTTTTTTGCCAATTTTTGCTGACTCTAATATTTTTTACATTCCCAAATGCACCACAGGGTTCCCAGTAAGCTCATTTCCACTGTTGTATCAGTAAAAAAATCTGACCTACTGACCCCAATTATTTTTCTCATGCAACAGGAAACATACTTATTTTATGTTCGGCCTTAGCCTCGCATCCACAATAATTTTGAGAAGGGTCCATTGCCTCTTCACCTTCAGACCATGTGTCATTCCATTGAAAATAAGAGATTCTTTGTTGGAGTTCTACCTATGTGGTCGACCATGCTTCATGATAAATGGACCTCTTTACCTTGGGCATAATGTTTTACCATTTCAGACCACATTACATTCTCTTGAAAATAAGATTCTTGGTTTGAGTTGTATCTATATTCATGTGTCTTCTACACATGCTCTGAAATGGGAAAACATTATGCCCAACATAAAGAGGTCTACCTATTGCCTATTTACTTACAATTAGGTAGAAAATGCCCATAAGGTGGAATGGCTGCCAGAACTATTTGAAAAGTAATTTGAGCAACGATAGCAATAACAGATAAACCTAAAATGGCTTTCTGAAGGTTCCCTGTATGACCACAAGCTGGAAAAAAGACAATGACAAATAAATATTCCACAATTCTTTCAAACATTGATAAATATATAATTTAAACCTGTTTTTCAAAAATGTCATGAAACATGTCATAAAAATTCATTATACTCCCATTTCAAGTTCGCCTTTAGCCACAATTATGTACAAATGTGTTCTTTTCTTTCAGTAAAGGGGCACTTGGATGAAAATCTATGAAAATTGGAAATGACTTGAAACTTGGTTAAACTTATCTATATGGCCCAGATAGTAGCCAAGCAACATGTTTCCTTCACAGTCAAAAGTGGCGGGGAAAAATTATCAATTTTATTCAGCATCTAAATTGTGAGTAAATGATGTCATTTACTCAACCCTATTGTTCTTTTCGCTTTTGAGCCAAAATTTCTCATCTGCAAGTGGCTCCCAGGCTAAGATTTTCACTTATCTGGTTTACATAATCATAATTGAGTCATATTATCCTCAAATACTTCAATTATTTGGACTTTCAAAAATCAGTGCGTTTTCATCCAAGTGCCCCTTCAAGGCCCATTGTATATAGTAAGGAATGTACGTACTATTTAAAACTTCCACATGTTTAGGTTGAATATCTAAATATTTTAACACACAACCAATATGTATTTATGAAAACAGCGCTGGATAAAAAAGTGTATTTTAATCATACAAAAAAAGTACTAGTAAAAAAACTTCTTTTTATTGTTAAGAGTAGACAGTCTTAACATGATAGAAAAGGTGTTGTGCCTAGACTGGTAGTATACAGTCCTTTGACTAAATGTTGTCGTTTGATCAGCTTCATCCCTACGCGCCTAGACCGAAAAGGATCATGGGGATAATTAATTCACAGTTACCAGCTGCCGCATATGTTATCTAACATGTCTTGAGCTCACTGTTTTCGATCCCATTTAATTTGCTAAAACCATGCCTCGAGCATACGGCGAATATTTAAACTGGCGAGCAGTTTGGATGAAGCAAGTTCTGGGTAATTTACATGTTATCCTTTTTGGTCTAGGCGTGTAGGGATGATCAGATCAACGACAATGTTTAGTCAAAGGACTGTATACGTATGTATGAGGATATCAGCATTCATTCTGAAACAGAATGTTTGAAATATAAGCAAATTCAGTATTAAATTTGCACAATTTGGCTAATTGCTCCAGTTTCCTTGGTTACGCTGGTGTCGTGTTCTAAAAGACTCTTGTTATAATCTATACTACTGCAACGACTTGAGCTGCATAGAGACCTAATCCATCAAGGAATAATATTTTCCCATTTCAGACCATGTGTCATTCTCTTGAGAATAAGATTCTTTGTTTGAGTTGTATTCATATTCATGTGTCTTCTCATGTGCAACTGTTAAACAAAGAAATGATACTAGGGATTGACACATGGTCTGAAATGGGAAACAGTGTGTTAAGTCTACTCACTATGCAAAGCAAACATCTTGAAATAATTATATTAATTAAATTATCTTATTGTCTGGACTTAAGTATTGTCACTAAATAAATAAGGTTGTATACTTACGCCCAAAATTTTTTCGCGTCGGATTAGGCAAAAGTGGAATAATGAGCAAACAACACAAGTAAATGAATGAGAATCCATTAATTCGTATGCAAGAAGCTGGGGAAAAGAACAATCAATCAAATTAAAATCGAAAAGGAAAAGAGATTTTACCACTTGAATGAAGAGTCGCCCATATAAAGAAACAATTTGCATACTGTATTGAAATTATGCTCGCCATTAATTTTTTTAAGAACTAAACTTGTTTTCTGAACATTTTCATTCTTAAAAAAAGTTTTTTTCAAATAATATATTCTCTGAATTACGTCAAAAAACAAAAACAAAATAAAAATGGTACTTTTACACATTTATAAGCTTTAAACATAACTTATATTTTCTTTGAATATAAAAACCCATTCTTCTTTTTGAGGGTTAAAAAATACGCATTCTAAAGCACTTGAAAGATAGTTTTCTTACCAAGAGGTAGAAAAATAGCAAATGTACAATGAATGAAGTAAAAAATTCAGTTTTTTTACGTGAATATTTTTAGTAAATTTTTTCCAGCAATTTTTGAGTTCGTCAATCAGTAATGTTTATAATGAGAATATTCGATTTAAAACACTAAATTGAATTAAAATACTCTTCTATAACCCAACTTTTATTTCCAATAGTTTTACTTTTATGATTTTCGAAGTGAATTACGAAACTAAGGTTGACATATTTCAACACACATCAAAACAAATTACAGCAACGATAAATAATCTTTGGTCAGAAAAACTTACCTCCAAGAAGAAATAGAGGAAGAACCCAACGAAATAACAAAGCACAGACCACAACTGAAGCCATATTTAAGTGTATTATGAATATCCACTGTCTTTTATATCAAAATTTCAACTATTTTAACTTGTATTTTTTACGAGTATAAACAAATTCTCAGGCTTCTCGAGGCACGCAACTTTTCTTTTTTTCCAATATGCCAACAAAATATTCCACTAAACTTTCCAAAAACTTCATAAGGGTCAAGTTAATTGATTGAGGTGTAGAATGGTGAGTCCAAACTCGTCTTTCTTGTTGTATAAAGTGGTTTTTCTGGGTATAAATGTGTAAATAAAATAATATTTCGTGTGTGTCCCGTCCAGTTAGAAGACCTTTGGGTCTTCCGAGCCCGCGCGCAATAACCGCAAAGCTGGATTAAATATCTAGGATACGATATAATGGCTAAAAAATGAAGCCCCAAATAGCATTAGAATGGATATTTTACCTAACCGAGACAAAATGCAGAGAGTTCATTTTATCATTCGCATTTCTATCTTTTATTTCAGTTTTTTAAATGTCTGTTTTCTATTTTTAACAAGTCGGGATAGTTCGGAATAAGTTCGTGAGGATCTGAGATTTCGAGTAAGTATTGACTGATTACTATTTTACTTGACCTAAAGTCTCAAAAGAGATTAAAAAACAGCTAATTAGCAGCTATTTATTTGATTATTTACTATCATTCTTTTATTTCAGTACTTTTCTTTATTCATTTTTTATATCTTCCATTCTTTTTCTTTTGTTATAAAATGTCGGGGTTGTTCGGAATAAGTTCGTGAAAAATCGTGAGTTCTTTAATCAATCCCTCGTCCCAGTCTCCTACGAGTTTACGGTCAACAAAATGGCGGGCAAAGAGTAAAGATTAAAAAAACGATCAAAAACTTGCAAAATATCACTAATAAGTCAAGCTTCAAGCATCTAAATCGAGTGCTTAGTATTCTGAATCTTAAAAGAGATCGTAGTCATGTTCATAGCGAGAGAAATATCAGCAGGACACAAGGATTTGATCCACGATGTGTCATATGACTTCCATGGAAGGCGCATGGCTACTTGTTCAAGTGATCAAAGTGTGAAAGTTTGGGATCTTGGTGAAGATGGCGAGTGGAAATGCACGGGAAACTGGAAGGTAAAAATGTCGATAATGTATTCCTCTTGCTTGCAATTTACTTATCCCTGTATTCATACTTAATAATTGGCCAAATTCTGCAAAATTTACCGGAAGTAAAAATATATCAAAACTTCAATGAACCAAACACCTTTCTCCTTAGATACCTTTTGTTTCTGAAGACTGCAGACTCTCACCAATCTATTCTTACAGTATATTTTGTGTTGTTGATGCTGTTTGTATGCATGATAATAGTTTTGGGTACCCTGTGTCATTTTAAAATGTAGTATTGGGATCCCTGTGGTTTGCAATAAGCAAGTTACATCACAAAATATGCTTAGACCCTCCTCACCTGGACATTGTCCAGTTATTTAAGTGCTGCCTTTGGAAATTTCAATCCCTCTTCATAGAGTTCATAAGCCAAGGATACTTTGGGATCTACATATTGGAAAACATTAGGTAATTCTCAGTAAGGATTTTGGGCATATATTATTAGAAAAGATTCCTATTGATGGTTTTCAATACAGGGCTTAAAATAACAGCCTGACATTGGACAATGTCTGTCCAGCATTGGAACATGTCTGTTCAAATCTTTGCCTTGCTGGTAATTTTGACCAGTAACATTCAGCCAGAGGTACAGTATGTCCGAGCTAAAACTATAATGTGTAGTTCCAAAAATTATCCATACCCACCCCATAGAGGAATTGGAAGTTGGAATTTCCGAAGAGTTGGGGGTCAGAGAAAGCACAAAAATTACAGAGCTTGTATGGAAGAAAATTGGAATTTCTGGGAGTAGGGGGGGGGGGGAGTGTGTTAAAAAAATTCCTCTGTGAGGGGGTATGGATAATTTTTGGAACTTCACAATATGGACTATCATCATGACCTGCAACTGACACCCCCTTATCTTAAGCCCTGCTACAGTATATAAATGTTATTTTATTTGTTACAGACTCACTCTGGTTCAGTGTGGAAAGTCACCTGGGCACACCCTGAGTTTGGTCAGGTTCTCGCATCCTGTTCCTTTGACAGAACTGTAGCCATCTGGGAAGAACAAGGTATGAGATAGCTTCATAAAGTCAGATCAGGAGTAAATGTCAGAATATTCATGGGCCAAACATAATCAAGTGAGATAAGTTTATCCAAAGCTCAACATTTGACTCAGTTAAGCTTGATTCTAACTGTGAAACAACCTCTAAAGCGGGGCTCAAAATAGCTGTCTGCCAATAGCCAAATGACATGCCAAATTTCAAGTTTGGCAGGCGCAAATAACTATGAACTGGCAAATAAAAAAATGACATACAAAATTTACTGGAATGACCTCCTTTTACCATGCTCCTTTACTATGGCAGGCTAAAAAAAAAATATTTCAAGCCCTGTAAAGTGGTCTAAGTCAGGACACAGTTACATCAAAAAGATTGATATCAATGCAATTTAGCTGCTTAGGAAAACTGGGCAACCTGCAGAAAACCCTTGAATTAAGGGAGAAATGCAATAAACTCTACTCACATGTGATGGCGAGTCCAGAAATCAAACCTGAGAACTCAGAAGTGAGAGGCGAGTGCGTAAAATCCCTTACTTTCAGCCTTTTCGGATTGTGTGATAAAAACAATACAAGCTACATCTTGCATTGTGTTGTCGTTTATTTAACTCAAAACCTAAACTAGAAACTACACGCACACGGTCTTAGTTGTGACACTGCGTAATAGCTATAACGAGTGCAACTACTACTTCACCACCCGTGATTCTTGCCCTCATAATTTAATTAATTCAAGGCCTCATTATTTATTTAAACTCTATTTTAACTGGTTTTCAGTTGTTGGGTCAAATCATACCTTGACACATGGACAAAGTCATTGGGTAAGTAAAAAAAACTTTTCTGGAAATTTTCCTGTGTCTGTATTGATAAGTAGTTGTACATGTATTTATTATCTTATCATCTTTTGTAGGTAAAGCGTGCATCTCTTGTGGACAGTCGGACGTCAGTGACAGATGTCAAATTTGCTCCCCATCACCTGGGATTACAACTGGTAAGAGTAATGTAATGTACTTACTACTTTAGATTAGTATGGCTAGTTACATGATGAAAGATGATGGCCGTGGTCTAGCACTCTATTTCTTCTTCCATCCATCCATTCATCTGCCCATCTACCCATCCATCCATCCGTCCAACCACCCACCCATCCATCCAACCACCCACCCATCCATCCATCCATCCCTCCCTCCCTCCCTCCCTCCCTCCCTCCCTCCCTCCCTCCCTCCCTCCCTCCCTCCCTCCCTCCGTCCGTCCGTCCGTCCGTCCATCCGTCCGTCCATCCATCCATCCATTTTGAGTATAGTAAAGCTACATACCTGCATGTCATTTTAGTGTGGGGTCAATCGAATAAGGCAAGCAATATTAATATTGTGACCAACAGTGAAAAGAGTAACATTTGTATTTGCTATTTCCATACATAAAAGGCAATATAAATATTGAGTGTTTTGTTTAAGTGATTTATTTATTCTATTTTATTTTTAACATCACTAAATATATTTTTTAATTCATAAATAACAGGCAACATGTTCCAAAGATGGGACTGTGAGGATATATGAAGCACCAGACATCATGAATCTAAGCCAGTGGTCACTACAGGTAAAGGTTTTCCTTGATATCTAGAATAAATCAATAATAAGTGTGACAAGCAAGGCTTAAAATAACTACAGGACATCGGACAATGTCCTGTCAGAAATGGGAAGGGGTCAAATTTTTGCCTTGCCAGTCATTTTGACAAGTAACCAGTCCAGTTATTTTGACTAGTAAAAGTGACTAGTTTAGCTTGAAATGAGGTATGACTAAGATAAAACTGAGGCCCAAGTTTTAGCTTTACTGTGCCTTATCTCTGGAATAACCTGCCTGATAACATCAGATGTGAGCAGAATATAAAAACATTCAAAAAAAGTTGAAAACCTATCTTTTTTGAACATTTAGTATTTCTACAGCATTCATTTAGCTGGTCAATTTTCACATCATTTTGTTTTGCAAATTATTTATTTAATGTTATTTATTTTTAAGTTATATGTATTTTCCATAAGTTTTAGATTGAAATTATGAACATCTTACACATAATTATTGTAAATATTTTTTTTCAGTTTATTTTATTTTTTATATATTATATTTGTTTTATGTATGTTATTAATGTAAAGTGCTTTAAAGTATTGTATATAATGCGCTATATGAATAATAAAGTTATTATTATTGTTATAAAACTTATTTGGCCTTTGATCATGATCGGCAAATACTGTTTAGCTGTTATTTAAAGCCACTAACAATATTATATTCTAGCAACTGTAAGATGAATGCATTTTTCTAAGTTTCTAATGAAGTGCTTTTGTTTTTAGCATGAGATCCAGTGTAAACTCAGCTGCAGTTGTGTTTCTTGGAACCTATCAAGGTACAGTAATCATCCTGTGGCTTTTCCCTTGTAATCTTCAATTTTGAGATTTTAGGGCTTCAATTGACTTAAGGAAAGGGCCATCAAAACTGCTTAGATTTTGATGTCTTTTAACTTGGGTGTAATGTTTTCCCATTTTAGACCATGTGTCAATCCCTAGAGTATTATTTCTTTGTTTAACGGTTGCACATGAGAAGACACATGAATATGGATACAACTCAAACAAAGATTTTACAATATCTTACAAATCTCTTGTGCGCTGATTGGTTATTTTTTATCATCAATAAGAGGACATACAGATAAAGCTGACGTCAACGAGCGCGCTCTCTTTCCATTGGTTGTTTTGATCACTAAAAATGAGTAGTTTTTATTGTTTTTGTTGTTGTAAAAAACAATTAGACATTGTTTTTAATGTGTCTGTCCTCTTATTGATCATAAATTTAGTCTTCACATTGTCAAAGTAGTATGCAGATCCACTGAATGACAATGACGGGATCTGAAATGATAAAAACATTACATCTGTTCAGGCTAGTGAAAGAAGTTTTTTTGACCTATAATATATACACATAATAAAATAAATTGGTTCTTATAAATATAAAAAAAAATATACAAATATACTTATAAATACCAGTGAATGTCTTTCGTTTTCTCATTGGACTCTGAAGATGACTTCCGCTCAGGTTGTCTCAATGACAGTCACCACCAACAATAGTCTTTCTCAAAACTTCACTCACCTGGACGATCACACTTCACAACTAACTTGATTTGTTTACACAGGAATCATGCTTCTATGTTAGCTGTTGGTAGTGATGACACTAATCCTAGCGCAGGAGGAAAGGTTCAGATACATGAATACTATGATAACGACAGGTAAGCATTCTTTAGCTGGGTGGCATGACGGCAAATGTTGCTAACGCATCGTCTTTCACTGCTGTGAGTCCAACGGGTCAGGTCTCTGGTTCCATCCCTGTGGACACCACGTGTCAATTGGTTTTTTTTGATGTGTTGTTCTCTCCCTTGCCACAAGTATTTTCTCCAGTTTTTCTCTTTCTGTAAAAAAAAGTCAACATGTGAGTTGAGTGGTGTGTGTTCATAAGAGTAGATATAGTGCAGGGGCGGATACAGGGGGGTGGATTGGATGGGTGTCCATACCCCTATTAAGAGGTGTTAACAATCAAAAAGAAATATCTTAAAGAAATTTCTGAACTCTGATGGAGAATAGAGACCTTGAAGGAGCTTTGAATAAGATTAGCTCAGTTAGTAAGAGCGTCAGTCTGTTGTGTTGAAGGTCGTGGTTCAAGCCTCAGCCGGACACTCGGGTCTTAAAATAACTGAGGAGAAGCTGCTGCCTTTGTAATTGCACCTACAAATGGTTAGACCTTCAAATCTTCTCGGACAAGGACTTAAAACCATAGGCCCCGTCTGTCTTCACTATATAACCCTGCATAAGGCAGACGTAAAAGACCCCGACTGAAGACGCTGGTGACGAACATCTTTGGTGCCTGTGCTAAACTCTACAGGGCCCACTGTAATTGGCAAAAAGCTGTTGTGGTGTCACTACCCTCATGGGAAAAGCTAAGAAATTATCCGGCCCCCTACCCCCTTGTTGTAAAATCCCGGATCTGCCCCTGTAGTGGTAGTGAGTGTGAGTGAAATCAGGCCCACATCAGCGAAAGCTGCCAAAATAATCAGCCTGCTGTAGCCAATTTTTAAAAAAATTATTATTGTTATTCACTATTTAATGACAGTAGACTCATCTTGACACATGTATGCTTACCTCTAGAGAAAAGCCGTAATTTCAATAGGTCCAGATTTTCTCGATACCATAAGATTATGATAATTTGTTGGATTTTCAGGAAATGGCAAAGAGTGGAGACGCTAATGGCTATTACTGATGCCGTCCACGATGTTGCATTCTCACCAAACCTAGGAAGGTAGGGAGAGAATTATTGTTACATAGCTTTGATAGTACAATTCATTTTCTACAATCACCTTAATACAGAATGAACTTTCTAAAAAAGAATTAGACCAATAGATCAGTTTCGAGTTCCAAATTACTGCTGTGTTTCTTGATCACAGACTCATTTACTCAGGCTTAGCCTCGAATCAGTGTCTAATTACTCGCAAATACCAATGAGTCTAATCAAGGAACACAGCGGTAATACATATGTATGGAACTCAAAAAGAGTCTATTAGACCTACATGTAGTATATTGTCGTTTATTAAACTTTGTTGTGGTTGTCGAAACGTCAGTCATCACCAACGACAGTCTTTCTCAAGACTACACTCACACGGATGATCACATTTCACAACAAACTTCAACACCTGGGGTCAAACCATTTACTTTTCTTATTACATTTTGTTGTTTTATAAGGTCATATCATCTTCTAGCCATTGCATCAAAGGATGTTAGGATCATGAAACTGATGCCAACTGGGTAAGTATCTTATCTGAGGTCTGTAGGGTCTGAAGACAATGTTGCACCTTTCCTACACCTTGCAAATTGCAGTCCCCCTTCATGCTGGAGGCATGGATATTTTCTGGAACTACACAATATACCCTTCTCAGACCCTCCCCACCCCTTGGAAATTCCAATCCTCCATTGGTAAGATATGGGTATTTTCTGGAAGTTCACTTTTAATATACCCTTCTGAGGCCCTCCCCACCCCTTGGAATTTCTGTTCAAATCTCTCTATTGCCCAATTATGCATACATGCATGGATTTAAAGATTTAGGCGCTGATGCTATGATATTCCAATGGATTTTTGTGTTGTTTTTTTCTCACTCAGTTCAGATCAAGGAGTTTCTAATTTAGGAGGTGGTTTTGCTAAACTAGATATTAGTCTTGTTGCACAGTTCAGTGACCATGAATCACAGGTAAATATCTTGATATTGATAGTGATTTATACATAGAGATTTATTTACTAAGTGTTGGTGTTTTCTAGAACTACACAATATACCCTCCTCAGAGATTCCAATTATAATATATAATCCCATTCCAACCTCCTCCACTGGGGAGGAAAGGGTATTCAGAAACTCTACCAGGGCTTAAAATAATGGCCAATCAGTCAGAGGTCACAGGCCAAATTAGTTTTAGCTTAGTCATATCTCATTGCTGCCTAAACGTTACTGTTCAAAATCATCAGGTCTGGAGGGTAGAGTGGAACGTCACTGGTACAATCTTGGCGTCATCAGGTGACGATGGGTGTGTCAGGCTATGGAAAGGTAAACATTTGACTGAACTACACACAAAATCGAAATATGGCGACCAATTTGAATAAATATTGTTTTGGACTGTCTAGCCTCGTGTTCAAGTGGAAATTTTTCCAAAAATATTGACGGTGTTGGGATTTTATTCTCCAACAGCCAACTACTTGGATAACTGGAAATGCATATCTGTATTAAAGGGTGACGGCACACCGGTACCAATGCCGAGCCTTGGGGGAAACCAACAGGATATCCCAAGTGCACAAAACAATATGATGACTAGACAGATGACGAAGTCTCAGATGCAGACAACATGGTATTCGTGATTATAGACACGAAAATAATACTGTATACAAGCAATGCAAATGATTTAAAGAATGGTAAATAAGAAGACCAACAACTTGCGAGAACGCACTATGAATCGTTCGCGTACGGAGCCAGCGTGCGCTTGAAACAGTTTTTCTTTCAAACTTACTGGTTTTTTCCCTTTGTAGTAAAAGACAAATTTCCAATGGTTGAGCGTCGTATATCCTCTTATTTACCACGATATGACTTCTAAACCGTCGGAAATGATCATGGTCAATGGTTAAACATAGGTTTTTACAACAACAACAATAACTGCAACAGAAAACAACATCAGTAAGAACAAGAGAAAATGTACTAGCTTATTTTCTCTTGAATAGAAGAGCAACAACTACAGCGATAACAATAACAAAAAACAACAAAGCCGCATTAGCAACAAGAAACCGAATGTACGAATTTTCGCGCAACATTGTTGCGCTAAAAATTGCGTGCGCGGCCACGCAAACCGATGGCAACATTGTTGTGAGTTTTGAAGGTCGTTCAAAAACTTGCAACATTTTGCTGCAACAAAAAATCGTTCAAAGTAGTAACCGCGCGTCTTCTCACACGAAGACAACTTTAAACGTAATACTAATGCGCTAAAAATCTCCGTTGCAAATCGTCTCGTGTAATACGACCTAGTTTGAGGCTCTAATGCACGAGGAAATTAAGGTGGTTATGCTTTGTTGTGCTTGATGTTAGTGATTGATGAATTAGCAATAAAACTACCGTCAGTATTACAGTGCTCATTAATCACGCGCAAAACCGTAAGTTATGCGTACATTAGAAGACAGCTTTGTTTATCAAATGTATTTCTAATAAACAAGTTATTGATTACTTCGAAATTTCACGGACTTTGAACGGGGGTTGGGGGCTTGATTGCTGCTCACATCAATTTGAAGTCATTGATTTGAAGTAGAAAATAACCTGGACCCCGTTTGAAAAGGTATACTTTTCGATGCGTTTTGGTATCTTGCGTCCGCACTAAAACGATCGAAAACACATACATTTGAAAACGCTCTCCAGAAAGGAAACATTTGAAAACAAAGGTCTATCATATAAGTGCGGGCAGCGAAAACAGAGATTCAAAAAAAAAAACGCTGGCGTTATTCACAACGGCACGTCTGTTTTCGCATGCGCAAATTATGATATCCGCTTGATTTTAGTGTGGACAGGCGAAATCCAGGCCTGCGTGAAAACCATAGTTTAAATTTAAGGAACTTGACGGGCCATGATACCAGAACACAAGCATTATAACGCATTGTTATGAATCTTTCTCGATAAGAATTCATAAAATCGATTATTCTCATCTTTAAATATAAAACTGTCTTCTCAATTTTACTGAATTTACGTTTTTCAGTTTTGTGGCCCGTCAAGTTGGATGCGCACGCAACCTTGAGAAAACGGTGTTGAATTTAGCTGCTTTTGCTCACATTTCCCAAAGTGTTACCGATTCCTGTCTATCAAAATGCTTTGAACATTATCCAAACCGTTACCCATTCGTTTCTTCCAATCTAGCAATTTCATCAGCGGTGTTGCGAACAAGTATCGAGGGCTCAAGAACAGCGCACGCGCGCGCTACAAAATTAAGTACTCGATGTCACAATTGACGTCCACAATTAGCTTCGTGACTTCTGAATAAAATGTATAGACCCCCAAAATAAAATATTTTCGTAGAATATTTCCATCATTAGCTTGATTTTCGAGGGAGAGAATGGCGGAACTGGAGAAAAAGGGATCGACAGATTTCTGTAAGTTTGTTTCTCAAAACAAAAACTACTATAATATGCTCATTTTTTTCTTGAAGTCTTCAATGATTTTTAATGTTTTACTGTTATCATTATTCTTATTTTGACAATTTTAGATCTCAGTAAGAAGCGCTTGATAAGTCGAGTGAAAGTAAGTGAAGTTCAAGTGAAGCTTTTTACAAGTGAAGTCTTATTTTACAGTTTGAAGTGAAGTTTCGTTGTTACGGCGCTGTATCTCACAGTAGTTTAGGCCTGGGGTTTTGTTAGATTCTCGACTAAACCTCATACACTCACTTCACTATAGAATCGTTGTCGGGTTCAGAAACATAGAACATAAAAGCTGAGACCGAAATGGCACATGGGAAATGACATGATTATATTATAATTTATTCATTTGCACCATCCATGCAGTCGGTTTAGAATGCCAAACGCGTATTAAAAACAGTGGATGATGCCACGGGTCACCGGTCACAGCGTGCATCTAATTAACGTACTTCGCATATGCCATTTCGGTCTCGGCTTCTATGTTCTATGTTTCTGAACCCGCGAACGATTCTTCATTTGAGTGTTTATCAGTTTAGTTTGCTTGATGTGTTGTTCTCTCCCTTGAAGCGATGGTTTTTCACCGGTTTTCGTATAGATTTCCGGCTCCCTAAAAATCAACATTTGCGCGTTAAGTGTTGTGTTTATTCGTTTAATGATATTTAAATAAGCATGCAGGAAGCCCATGTCTCCGAAGGAGTTTTTCAACGGTCCTGCGTTGTGAATATCAAATGTAGTGGAAGTGTGTGTGGAAAGAATCAAACGATACAGATGCGTCCTGATATTATGATATTGATATTGAGTGTTTTTAAATTTAAATGTGTTTTCTTTCATAGACTTACAAGAATGCAATCAAACAGAGTGCGATTGAACTCAATCTGAAAAAGGTATCCTATTTAAGAAGCGCCCATATTTTGTTTCATGCATTCATTCATTAATTTATTCATCCCTTCATTCCTTCATCCTTAGTTCTATTCATTTAATTTTCTAAGGCCCCGTCCACACTATGCCGGATAAATTTCAATCCGCAACTTTCACACCGAAAACGAAAAAAAAGTTTTCCGTCCACATGAAAACGAATAAAATGTTTCGCGTCCACACTAGTCCGATCAGAGGCGGCAAAAAACGCTTCATTGCACATCTGAGCATGTGCATCGAAGCTGAAATTGGGCCCGCGGTGTATTTTTAGCCTTCCCGCCATGTTCCCATGACAATCATGACGTCATCATATCCGAAAAAATTCGGATGCGAAATGTTCTCCGTCCACACCAATACGGCTAACCAGCGTTTTCAAATCGTTCCACTCTGGAGACCGTATTCGAAAAAAATCGTTTTCGGTGAAGAATTGTTCCGGATTCGCACGGACTAGTGTGGACGGTAGGCCTAACCGGATAAATAAAAATTCGGATTCAAATTTATCCGGCATAGTGTGGACAGGGCCTAATTTCAATTATTCATAGTATAATTTACTTCTATCTCCCATCCATTTTTTCATTCATTTATTTTTTTGCTTTCGTAGGATGAGATAAAAGCCCAAAAAGAACTTGCTGAAACATATGGCCAAGAAAATAAGGTAGAAATATGTATAACACCTTCCACGTGATCTCAGGGAACGCGCGCAAAGTATTGTTGTAGTTGATAAGCCGGTCCTAGTTTCAGTTGTTTTCGGAAAACAAAGAGCTATCATTTGACGATAATTTCATAAAATAATTTAAACCGCAACGCACCATTTGACCCATAGGTATTCGTTATTAGAATAAGTAGAATTTCCAATGTACTGCTAGTCCATAACGTAGCTAGGAATTGAGCAAACATTCAGAGTATTTTTTTCTGACTTCGGTCGCCATTTTTTTTTCGATGGACCGCCCGATTCCTGCGCGATGATTTGCTGGTTTTTGATGGGCTGTCAAAACGAGATCACCTGGTTAGTATATCGATCTGTTTTAGGACAAGAAATGTTAAGTCTCCCGGTTGGCTAATTGGCTGGGCACCGTTCTGTTGCGCGGGAGGTCGTGGGTTAAAGCCTCTGCGGCCGGGACCAACACATAGGTTTTTAAATATCTGAGTAGAAGGTGCTGCTTGCTTTAAAATATCTACAAATGAGTGAACCTTCTCAGTGGCTTGGATGATCACACAAAATGGCGGTCCCGTGTTGTTATTCAGAAGCGTTACACTTATCTGTCTGTCCTCTTATTGATGATAAAAAAAAAACAATCAGCGCGCGAGAAATTTGTAGGATATTGCAAAAAGAAAGATCGAGGGCAGCAAGTTTATTAGTGCTAAGTTGGCAACTTGTCAAGTGACACCCTCTGTAAAAAATAAATTAAGTCGATCGTAGAGTAAACTAGGGGGATGGGGTATTGTTTTAGATAAATAGATTGTGCGTTGTGAGTGGTTCAACAGATCGATTACACCACTTCTGTACCGTTACCACACCGTGCCGTGTGTGAACACCCACAACCTGTTCGAAATCTGCCACTAAATTTTTCACATTTTTTTCCAGAAACTTAAAAGTGAACTTTCAAGTAGGAAAGAATTGGAAGACAAGTAAGTGAATGACTTTTAGGCTTCGTCCAACAAAGGTTTCCAAGGAAAACGCGCCCTATGCAAGGCCAATCTCGATCCATGAGGGAAACTATGATAATGATGAGGATGATGATGATGTTGATGGTGGCGGTGGTGGTGGTGATGATAGTGATGATGGTTTACACGTATCCTTGAATTTTTGAAACGGATTTTTAAGATTCCGTTTCCAAAAAAAATATTATCGTTCACACGTATCCGTTTTCGAAAAAAATGCGTTTTCAAGGCCAAACTGCAGAATATATATATATATATATATATCCGTTTTCAAAAATATCCGGATGCGTGTGGACGTGGCCTTAAACGGATTCCTTTCAAGATCAATAACAAAGCACGAAAGCGTACGATGATACCATGCATTTTAATGTTAAAAAACGATTAATCTGCTCGATAGGTATCCTCTCATCTATAGCAATATTACAAATGTTTTCGTGGACGCGAATAAAATACTAATCGCTGCTTAGCCAAACAGGACTGTGCACGACCTGCACTACAAGCGTTTGGCCGAAAGAATGTGAGAATGTATTGGGACGAATCAGATCGTAAGCGCGCGCAATATTCACTCTAAACCTTTCTGGGCAAAAAGGTGTGCTGTACTGTTATGAGATCAGTTGTTCCATGATAAACAAATTATGACACCAAATTTAAAACAATACGGCTAGAACAGATATTTTAACTCCTCTAGTTTCTATTTTGACTACCGGCTGGTGTATGGACTCAAACTGCGACAGCTCTGTAAAAATATCTAGTTACAATCAACAACCTTTCTTGTTATAACCGCTGTATTTAGACATTCTTTATCAATTGAATTGATTTTAGGATCAAACAGGAAATCATGTTAATGGAGGTATGAAGAAATATTGAAAAAATTGAAAACTTGTTGCTGTGCCGCGTGCAGTCATAAGGCACTTGGGATGCCTAGCCTAGACTTGAAGTTGGGCTGCAAGCAGGCGAGGATTGGCAGAACACTTGAAAAGCGTTAGGAGAAGAACGACATGCGGGTGCTTGACAATACTTCTCGAGTGTTCTGCTAATCTTGAAGCAAGTTGTTTAATTTTGTATTATAAAATACAATTTAGAATGATCGTAGAGTGCAAACAAAATAACCGTGAAACTTTAGTAATACTAAATAGCACAATTTCATGCAAATTCCATTGTATTATTTTGTTTAACTAGCACTATTTTGTACTATTCAGTAATTAGTGTTTCACGGATTAATTGTTTACTCTCTAATATTATATACGACTGTCACAATAAAAAGTGCGCGCGCGTGCCATTTTCATATTCAATCTTCGTTCACTGTCCAAATTCTACCAATCAGAACGAGAGATTTATAACAGTTATTGTATAATATTTCATAATACCTATCCATGTTTTTCTTGGGCCTACGCTTCGTGGTCCTCGCTAGCTTGCACCGTATATCTAAGCTCTTTTCTTATTGTTGTCTACAGAAAGAACATCAATTACACTTGAAGAAAACAGAGGTAGATCAGAACCATTTTTAATTTTTAATCGCGTGAAAATTTGGCGTCGTGTTGGTCACGGATTCTTTACTGCGCTCGGGATCCCTGTGTTAAAAGAAGGAGAAGGGTAATGGTGGGGAGTGTGACATTCAATCAGTAATTTCGCCTTACCCTACTCCCGTGCGTCATCAACTTGCGCGCGCGCTCTTTCCGTTACTTCTTTTGATGACTAAAAACGAAACAGGAAGAGCGCGCGCGCAAGTTGATGAAACACGGGAGTAGGGTAAGGCGAAATTGCATCCGGTTACTAAAAATAGCCCAACCGGGAATTTACATGGCGCGCGCGTCATAAGAAGTTTCCCTCTCTCATCTATGCTCTCTTGATAAATCTTAATTAGTGGAAAAATTTATTGGATAAACAGCATCGATTTATCCACTATGTATAGATCTTATTAGACATTTTAGGGTAGAATACGGGTGGATATTTTTTCGAGTCTGTGGTATTTTTTCGAGCTCGATAGACGAGAAAAACGAGAAAAAAATGTCCGCTCGTATTCCACCTTAAAATGTCTAATAATTTATTTATTATCCAACTAAGCTTACTTTTTCCTAAAAGGAAGGCTTTAAAACCCTTTTTTCCCTTTTAAATAGTTTTCGAAACCAGTTCAGTTTTCGTACAAAATAACCTAGAGTTTCGCAGGATATTTATACTCGCTCCAGGCTTTCTCCTGCGTTATTTGTACTCTAATTTGAATAATAGTTGGATAACAAAAAGGATTTATCCATCGGATAGCGCTATCCACTTTTCGTACGGCTGGGCCCTATTCAATAAAAATACGAGAGAATCCTGTGATACATGAGGCTCCATTGTCATAGCTAACATGACTAGAAATTTCATTTTATATACAGGCGAAATACAAAACTCGCACCGATATGAGGCTTAAGTTGTGAACAAAGGGATCTGGCGTTATTCAAAGCAATCTGGCGTGATTCAAAAGTCACAAATCATGCCAGATCCTTTGTTCACAATTTAAGCCTCACATCGGTGCAAGTTTTCCATTTGGCCTATGATGATAGACAGTATGATGTACAGTGATCACGTGACTGATTGGTACTTTATTTTTGAAGAAAATGCTTTAATTTGGCGCAAATTTTTGACTTTCAGGAAATTATGAGTGAAAAAGAGGAGTAAGTAGTCTTCAGTGTGCATAGAGCAGTTTTCGTATGACTGTGAAAAGCTCAGTGCCGTAAGCGTGACATGCCGTGACCGTGTTGCTTTCTAGAATTTTAATTGGCTAATTTTTTTTTCACGCGCAATGTGATTGGGTCTGGCAGTGCCGTGACCTTGGCGTGACTGTGTCCGCGCCGTATTTATGCCGTGTTCCGGGTATTTGATTGGATGAAGAGTAAATTATCGTGCAATGTGATTGGTCTGGCATATCCCTTGCTGTGTCACGACCGTGTTCGTGCCGTGAGCTTTTCACAGTCATACGAAAACTGCACTACTTATGTATATATTCGTACTTGTGAAAAACGCTGTTAGGTCGGTCTAGCTATTATGACCGTCTGCCCTCACCTCCTATCTGTCTGCCTGTCTGTCTGTCTGTCTGTCCTCCTATTTTGTTTTGCCCTATCTGTTTGTCTGTTGCACTTTCTGTCGGCCTTTTGGCCTGTCCTCCTATCTATCCGTCATCTTATCTGCCAGTTTGTCTGTCTTCCTATCTGTATGTCGTCCTATCTGTTTGTTTGTCTGTCTGTCTGTCTGTCTGTCCTCCTATCTGTATGTCGTCTTATCTACCAGTTTGTCTGTTCTCCTATCTTAATGTTGTGCTATCTGTTTGTCTGTCTGCCTGTTTTTCTGTCTGTCTGTCCGCCCCTCCGTCGTCTGTTTAAAAAAGCTTGTTAGCCCTTCTATCGCTTATGTCCTTCTTGTCTTCTCATTTTCAGCCTTAAGAGCGACAACGAAAATCTAAAGGTGAGAAGCAAAATTATTTGAAAAATAAAACTAACAATACTATCCTCGTCCTTAGTCTTCTCATAAGGTTATGAATATCTTTTTTGATTTCGATTTACAGAAAAAAGTGGATTACACGCAAGTCATGATAGACGCGTGAGTATCATAGTATTATGGCATTTTAACTATGGGGATTTAGCAGTCGTTCCACTGCATGAGAGGCTCGCTTTATCAAAAGAGAAGCCGAAGAATCAAGAATTACTGAAAATTACCGACATTTATTTTTTTCCGGTCCGGTATCCTAAAAAATCGTGCGTTCTGATTGGCTGTTTGATCGGGCGGTATTTTGTCAGTATCTGCCTGCGCTCGCGGTACGGTATCCTTTGCCAATAAACAACAAAACAAAACGATTACGAAAACGAGTAAAAAAAATACGGGAAACAATAAGTTATTCACCGTCCTATAGTCGGTCCGGATAGGGAAAAACTGTGCCCTCGCTCCGTATATTCAAGACTTCGGGTACAGTTTTTCCCTATCCGGACCGACTATAGGACGGTAAATAACATATATTTATAGCTATAGCTTGTTTTCTCGATATTGAACGTCATATGAACATCAAAACGTTCGAATGACGTCATCTCGACGATGAGCACGCGACGCACTTAACTCATGCGTAGAAAGGATGCGCACGAGCAACGCCGATGAACGTGCTTAATTCGCTTTTATGGATTTCAATTTTTTCAGAATCAAAAACGAAAATAAAGCGTTAAAGGTAAGAACTCGGAAATAAACACCTATCAAAAATTATATCGTGGATAATAAAATATTTGAGATTTAAGGTGGCTGCCTACTTTTGAACGTTCGAATTGAGCCCACGATGAGCGCGCGGTCAAAAACCGCTGAAAAATCTACAAGATTTTATTGAAGAACCATACGCGTTTTGAGCTTCAACAGGGCAAAACCCTCAAATTTTGCACGTGACTCTATATTTTTTGATAGCTCATTCGAAAAAACTCCTAAAAATCTAGGTTATATCAACATTTTAGGAAAAGTTTAAATCAGGAACACGTGAAAAAATAGATTTTTGTAGGGATTTTTGTTCGACTTTATGAGATTTTTTAAGAGCACCGAAACTACAAAATATGACAAATCAATGTATCTCTCTGTCTTTTTGTCGAAAATATCCATGTATTATTGTAGAATGATTGACTAGCCTTCATTCATGCAATCATATAGTCTGCAAATAACTATTATCTTATTCATCTTAATTTTTTTCTAATCACTTCCGGTGGCGCAATTTTTACTCCAAAAAATCGTGCGTAGGCTTCCATTAAATGCTGATTATCTCGAAAACGAGCTCGGGACGCCCTATTTTTCTTTCCAGATTTGGAATCAGCATTAAATTTCAATTCGGAAAATCGAAGTTTTAAAAAAAGCTTAAATCAATTTTCAAAAGTAGGCAGTCACCTTAACGCGTGCGCGCTGATTGACTGACTACCGTGGTTTTTTTTAGAGGACAAAGACAGGCTCGCGCGAAATCATTCAAAAATATTTTATAAAAGCATTATAAAACGGCTGCTTATGACTCTGTACTGTAATTGTAAACAATGTGGAAGCTCTAGAGCACTCGAGAAGCAAGAGAAACACTCATCTACGCCTCGTGTTCCTGAACTTGTTTCTCTAGTGCTCTACAGCTCCCAGCGTGATTATATCAAAGTACAGAGACACGCGCGCGCGTTTTGTATTCCTTAAAGGAATAGAGGTTTTGCACCATCACGTGAAGGCAGCCATGTTAGATGGCAGGAACAATACAATCGTTTTACATAAGAAAGAATTCCATCGCCTAGAGCAATGGGATCGTATTGTTCCGCCATATAACCACAGTCAGCCCAAGCTGTATTATGGGCGTGGGCACGTGATGGTGCAATTCACAATTATCCATACATCGGTTTACTGGTCAAACACAAAGCATTCAGTCGAGGTTGCAAGCTTCAAATTTGAATAATCCTTTAAAAGTATCTTGGCGCCTCGCTTGAGCGCTTTGTGTTTGACTAGTGAACCAATAAATGGAAAATGGTGAATACCGCTGTACTGAGTTGAATGTTTATAAATCCATGCTTTCTAAACAAAGTTAAGGAATAAGAAAAGGGGGAAATCATTAGGAAGAGTCAAAAGGAGAACGTATATATCTTTCTAGCGGTAACATTAACCACGGTTACATATGATTGAATAACATTTAACTATAAATATTAATTTATTTATTTTTGCATTTTTACTGGGATACCTGTGATAGCCCAGTTGTAAGATTAACACATTTTCGTCCTGATTCCTCCCCGAGGAAATTGCGGACTAATTGCGCAATAGTCGGCCCAGGGGTCTTCACGACCTTACCCAAGAGACCTTTGCGGGCATGTTCTTTAGAGTTAGCTCTTATTAGCTCTTGCAGCTCTTATAATTTATACTGAAATGTTCAATCATCATTGATTTTCAGGATTCAGTTAAAGTTCTATGCAACGTAGCTTTGGATGTCGAAGAACAGTAAGTATGATGTCAGAATAAAGATGTTTCTGGAAACGATTGATTTCTCTGAGGAGAGGTGAAGGGCCACACCTCAGCAAATTATTCTTCCCACCCCACTCCCCCAAAAGACAACTACGTTTTTCAGTATCAAATAGGAAGAAGACTAACACCCCCCTTACCATGCCTCTCTTACGGAAAAAACCGGATCGAGTTGGCATTGCAGTGCATTTTGGGGCTGTTTCAGGGGACAAAATAGACGCCATCTTGAAAAATGTCCCATGATGCACTGCATGATACCAACTCGACCCATTTCCCCCTCAACTTTGAAATGGGTATTGAGTAGGTAATCCACATTGCTACTAATTCTTTTTTTGTTAAATAATCTATAATTTCAGTCTCAAAAGGAACAGCGATAGCTTAAAGGTAAGACTGAAAAAATTATGGGATTCGTAGACTAAAAGAATTAAGCTGAGGAAAATATATAAATAAATTTATCTAAATCTATAGTTTTTCATCGCCAGGAAATATTGGAAGTAACAGTCCAAGAAGTTGAGTCGTAAGTATAAAATTATCAATTAAATGTCATGAGGGAGGGGTGGGACAGGATAATAGCTTAGTACCTTTGTATCATTTACATAACTTTATCCATGACAATTATCTAAGTTCCTAAGCTATCATGGAAGGGGTAAGCACAACAGAGCTTGGCTCCAAATTAATGTATCTTTAAACTGATGAAAGCTGGAAATTTATCTCAAAATGTTTAAAATATTTCACGCCATTTTGGAAATATCACCCCTAAAACAGACCCACAATGCACTGTAATGAAAACTCGACCCAGTTTTTTCTTCAACCTCGGAATGGCTAATACGCGGCGGAGCGGTTTGGGGGTGTTGGCAGATCATTACCGCGCAAATTATCACATCCACCTGAAAAAATTCTCCTTCCCTCTAGTAAACAGTGTACTTAATTTTTTTAGCCGAAAGACCCAAAATAGTCCTTTCATAGGTCATTCACTTTAAGGAATTTTGTGCTATGTTTTTCCTCCGTATACGAAATGCTAAGCCAAATCTATACCAGGGAACCCTTACTTCTTAAGTGGTGGCTTTTGGCACCCCAGGCCATTCTTTTACATAAGACATTCTGAAATACTGTTTTTCTACTTTATGTCTTGTGAATTCAGACTGAAGAAAGAAAATGAAGAGCTGAAGGTAACGATTATATATAGATAATTCTAAATTTAAACTAATACAAGGCTCTCATTGGTTGCGAAATATTCTGACATAAAATATCAGTTTTATGAGTGAACTAGAAAGATTTAGCATTTGCGCCTCGCTTTTTGCGGAGAAACGTTGTTCCTAGCTCTCTCTCCCCTCCGCAAAAAGCGAGGCGCAAATGCTAAATCTTTCTCGGAGCGGAGAAGCTAATCACTGAACGGGAAGAACTGGAAGACGTATGAGAGTCGAGGGAAAGGAAAGAGGGATTGCGTATGTTTGCTATGAAACAGAAATTTATAGAAGAATTTGTGCACTTCATTCAATGTTTTTCGTACATGACTGATTCTACAAGTCCAGCATTTTGATTTAGTTACCGAGACTGTTTTGCAGTGACTTAGAGATCTACTTGTTGTTTCTTGTTCTCTTCATAATTAACCTAAACCTTTAAACCACCAAGGTTAAACTTTTCTTAGATACGCGATGTAAATCTCATAAGAATCTCATATTAGATTACATGGTTACATAAGATTAGAACGAGTAACTATTTCTACGCCTTCAATCTCGTACTTAGTTGTGAACGAGGCGGTTGTACTGGGAGGTACATACAAAATGATTGATGACGATAACGAAGAAAATAGTAATCCGGATAGACGAACGAAAATGAAAAAAACGAAGCAACTCCAATTAAAGGTTTTTTTTAAAATCTGTAGGAGATCGCAGAATGCTATTCACGACAAGAAGTGTAAGTATTGCCTTTTAATAGTACTAAAATGTTTACTTCAGCAAATTAGATGTAAGGTAAGGTGGGATGGATGGGGATAGACGATGGGATTAATTTTTCCTCATTTCAGTCCGCGTGTCATTCTCTTGAGAATAAGATTATTTATTTGAGTTGTATCCACATTCATGTGTCTTCTCATGTTCAACCGTTAAACAAAGAAATGATACTCTAGGGAAAGAAATTGGAAAACATTACGCCCAAGGTATAATTAAATAGATCTAATTGTGTCTGTTTAGGCTGATTAAGGAACTAACAGAAGAGTTAGAGGCACTCAAGAACGTTGAAAAGGTCTGTATAGTACAATGACAACAACATGAACAGCGACTGCATCTTCAACAACGACGACGATGGGCTGTTCAAAGTCAGGGCACAGCTGACTCACAGATTGAAACATGGTTTAACAGCACTATTGAATTACAACGCAAAAATAACACTAAAGGCGCAGACACACGGTGCAACATTGCGCGCAACATTGCAGACAACATTGCGTCGTATCATGGCTCGCAACATAAATCGCACAAATGAGCCGTAGCAACAACCCTACCCAACTCCAAACTTCCTCTCGAAATTAAGATTCTTTTTCCTCGTCATAGGTGTCTGTTGAAGTCCAAACTTTACCAAAAGGAAGAGGTATATTCAGACGAATGTCTATAAGGGGAAGTAGATAAAACTACTCCCCCCCCCCCCCCCCCCGCAAAAAGTAGGCTTATGATATGAATAATCTGTTGTTGTACTTGTGTTGATGTCAGTTGAATATTTGTTGAAAACAATGGAACTGTATTCTGATTCATCAAAAATCTATAAATGCTGTTTAAGATTTTTGAGATGAAACTTAATTGTTTGATCGAATCAGATTTAAGCTTACAGTACTCCGTTGAAAATTAAAAATTAATGTGTTTGTTAAAAAAGAGTTTTTTTATTCAATTACCTTGAGGATCGGGTTGTTATGGGACCGCTTTATTCCAAAAATAAATGACATGGAGACCTTCCATCAGCTTCGCAGCATTTTGGTGGCTTCAACGTCACTCACAGAGATAATCTATTCATCTTACATGAACTTTGTTCTGAATTTGTGAGCTTGAAGTCAAAAGTGCCAAAACGTGTGTTTTCTTTCTCAAAATAGTTTTTAAATGGCTCAGAAAATCAGAACTTAGATTTCTAAAACCGCTTGTCTATGAATTGGAGAAGTAAAAGACGTTTTTCTACGAGAAAAAAATCTATTTATTTGAAGTGAGCTCTTGAATCATTTTACTGGCTTCAACGTCACTCACAGAGATAATTTATTCATCTTAATTAACTTTGTGCCGACTTTGTGAGCTTGAAGTCAAAAGTATCAAAACGTGTGTTTTCTTTCTCGACATAGTTCTTAAAAGACTTAGAAAATTAGAATATAGTTTTGTAAAACTAGTTGCCTATAAACTGGAGTAGTAAATGACGATTTTCTAAAAGAAAAAAATCTATTTATCAGAAGTGAGCTTTTGAAACACTTTGCTGGCTTCAACGTCATTCACAGAGATATAATTTATTCATCTTACATGAACTTTGTTCCGACTTTGTGAGTTTGAAGTCAAAAGTACCAAACGTGTGTTTTGTTTCTCAAGATTGTTAAAAAATGGCTCAGAAAATTAGAATTTAGATTTCTAAAACCGGTTGTCTATAAATTGGAGAAGTAAAAGACGATTTTCTACGAGAAAAAAATCTGTTTATCTGAAGTGAGCCCTTGAAACATTTTGCTGGCTTCAACGTCACTCACAGAGATAATTTATTCATCTTACATGAACTTTGTACCGACTTGGTGAGCTTGAAGTCAAAAGTATCAAAACCTGTGTTTTCTTTCTCGAAAAAGTTCGAAAACGCCACAGAAAATTAGAATTTAGTTTTGTTAAACTAATTCCTTATGACTTGGGGAAGTAAATTCCGATTTTCTAAGAGAAAAAAATCTATTTATCTAAAGAGAGCTGTTGAAACATTTTACTGGTTTCAACGTCACTCACAGAGATAATTTATTCATCTTACATGGACTTTGTTCCGACTTTGTGAGCTTCAAGTCAAAAGTGCCAAAACGTGTGTTTTATTTCTCAAGGTTGTTCAAAAATGGCCCAGAAAATTAGAATTTAGATTTTAAAAACTAGTTGCCTATGAATTGGAGAAGTAAATAGTCATTTTCTAAAAGAAAAAAAAATTACTTGAAGTGAGCTGTTGAAACATTTTACTGGCTTCAACGTCACTCACAGAGATAATTTATTCATCGGAAACGAGTTTTGAAACAACTTGAAGAGCTTGAAGTCAAAAGTGCCAAAACGTGTTTTCAATTCTCCTTGATAGTTCAAAAATGGCTCAAAAAATTATACAAATTGCCTATGAAATGGAGGAGTGAAATTTGAAACTACATGTCATTCTTTTGATGTTTATTTATTTGCTTAATCATAATGCATTTAACAAAAAGATACATCTACATAAATGCAACAGAAAGTTAAAAATCTACGTAAGGGGTAAAATTGGAGCTGGGATTTTTGGTAGGGAAAATGGGGTTTTTATGCACTGGAAATGGTATTCACAAAGAAACAAACAAACAACAACAAAAAACCATGATGGGAATGGAATTGAGCAAAAAAAAAGGCTAAAACTATAGGATTTGGTCAAAATGGGGTGAAGGGAAATGGAATTAGAACCCCCACTTCAGAACCCACTTTTGATTGTGTTGTTTCTCTTGGAAACATAGCCTTGTTTAGGACCATAAAACATAGACCCTCAGTCCCAGTAATTTAGTGTTAAATATTTTCTTCATTTTAGCCTGAGTTTTAGGTTCTCCTATCCAGCCATCTTTGCTTGTTGAAACATGTTAAGGCATATGGGAGGGGGAGGATGGTAGGAAAATGACTCATTTCCTAATTCTATATCATGAGCTTGTAGATAAAATTTACAGTTCATCTTATAGAAGATATACATATTTTTCTTTTTCTTTTTTAAAAGATTCTCTTCACATTTCCTGATGATAGTTCAGTGACCCAAAAGATTGGGAAATACGAAACTTTAGTTCTATATTTCCATAAAAGAAACAGTCATTAACAGAATATAATACCTATGTACAAGGGAATCCTCAAAAATATTCCAGTTTTGAGTGCATATATATATGAAAATCTTGAATTCATACAACAAAGTCTTTGCATTATCTTAAAAATCTTCTGTTTGATTGATTCTTATACTACTGATTTATTTAATGGTTTTAATTTCTGACTTGTGTTTTCTTGTTTAGAAATATTTAGATAAAAGTGAAAGACGAAAAAAAAAACTGAAAAAAAATTGGCTTTTATAATTTTTTTGGGGTTCAAGGTAGTGTCCTCTATAAACAATATTGAAAATATCCATCTTAATATCATATCATTCATTGTTTGTAAATGCCTTTAATTGTTTTCATGGAATAAATAAGATTAAAATTATTTAACAATTATTTGCCGAAGGCGAAGTGATTGTCGGGGAATATTTTCCGAGACGCAAGTATTTGAGCAGCGAGGTAAATATTCCCCAATAATCACCGAGCCCGAGGCAAATAATAATTATTACAATTATTGTTTTAGTATAAATACGCAGGTGATTCTTTCAAAAAAAGAAAAAAAAGAAGATAAAAGGTATTTTTTCCCCAGTAACAGCAACGAAGTGGCTGGCCGCCATTTTGGATTTTCGCTCAAGGTGATTATCGTGTGATAGTGTGAGTTTCTTGACCAATCAGTGCGCAAGATTTTCTATAATCACCTGCGTATTTTTACTAATTTTTTATATTCACCGGACTTTCACTGTTAACTAAGTTGGGTTCCCTGTGGTATACCTTGGATTTGCCATTTATAGTCAAAAAGATGAGATATATTTGATGAGTAATTTAGGGATCGGAAGATCGTCTATACTTTTGTTTTTAGTTGCAATTTTGATCTCATTGCAACAGAGATCTAATAGTGTTGGAACTGAAAGAGAAAAATATAAAAATAGTGAGAAGTGAGAAATTTGTTGAAGTTCAAAAAAACATCAAATTCTTAATTTAACCCCGGGGGGGGGGGGGGGGTACTCCCACATATGGACTATACGGGTATGATGATCTGCTGAACAGGGTATGGTATTTCGAGCTTCTTGTCATAAACAGGGTATGCAATTTTACTCAGGTTCCAAGTTCTTCCTAAGTTTCCTGTCATATTCAGGGATTCTACTTTCGTATTGACCAAAACTGGTTATTATGGTCGTAAAAAACGATACGCGAGATGACATGATAATTGAACAGGAACTCAGTGCAATAAATCATATCTTTTATCATAAACAGGGACCACAAATTTGAGTTTTATTATCATAAACAGGGTACCCCTTTCAGAATCCCAGCGGAACGCCCCTACCCAAATTCTGGCGGAGTACCCCCCCCCCCCCGGGAATTTAACTTACCAAAAAGAAATGTTTCATTTAAAGCTAAGAAGCATGAATGACAAACAAAAACACTAAAGATAGCTGCTTCTATTTTTTCGAAGTTTCCCGAAGTCGCCAATGTACACAAAAGCAATTCTTATTTAAATCGAAAATCACAAAATTAAAAATAGTGATTTTTTTAGCCTAGTAAATTCGTTCAACCACAAATGGGAAATTTCTAAATGTCTAATGAAGGGGACCAAACTATGACATGAAATGAAATCAAAATTATATCCAATACGAAAAAGAAATCAAAATTGATAAAATCATAATGAAATCATGGCATACCTCCACACTGCACAATTCGGACACTTTTTGTCGACCCATAGACATCAACAGCAGCATATGCATTGAAAGTGGGAACATTTGTAGCACAAGGCCCAAATTTTTTTCCATTGATAAAGAAATAAAGATCTCCACTAGAATTGATCCGCAACCCAATACGACTGCCTTTGTCAGTGGGTTTTACATTTTGCATGGCGGCTTTTTCGCCACAAAACAACTGATTTGTGTCCTCGTCTCCAACTTCAACTCGCTGGAAATTATAGCTCCCATCGTCTCGCAAATGTTCGTCTCCTAAAGGCTTCGAGTTGTTTGGTTTTATGGCGAAAACCCAAGTCTTTCCCATCTGAGCCAGATCAGGTAACAAATAAGGAGGGACTCTAAGTTGAAAGTCTTTGGGATTGTGCGATGTTATTCCACATCTTACGTGTCCAGACCAACCTTGTTCGTGGTCTATGATCTCAAACATAAACGTCTCAAGCGTTGATAATGGTCTATGACTGAAGACGACAGCATTTGCGAAGCTTTTCTTTCTCGTAGCGATCGTACCACAGTTGGAAAGTTCGACATGGGCGCCATGTTTCTGGTGAAAACGCAACATGTTTTAAAAAATCTCTTGTGCGATCGAGACTTTCACGTAGTTTAGGAGCTCCTCAAGGGTTCATACTATTTCAGAGATGATTTAAAAAATTATTCATTATTATTAATAGATTTCTTTTTGGTTTTGCACTGACGTACGTACGTACTTTCCGTATCGACATTCCGTGATTTTCCTTGTTTTCGAATAATTTTCGGCACCCGCCACAGGAGGCCCATGCGTAGGGGTCAAGGTCCAACTGTCTCTCATGGAGAATAACGAAAGTTGAAAATATAGAAAAAGAATATAATATAAAATATAAATTTTTATTTTAATCACAGCTTTCTGGCATTAACTTTCTCTGTCTGTCAAAAATAATACGCAGGAAGCCCAAGCATAAAAGGAAACAACAAGTTTCCTTTGAATAACAGAAGTTGAAAAAGTAGAAAGAAAACAGCCATAGACCACATATAAGGATAAAGTTAATCCTTTTTTTCCATTTTTTTTCACAGTCATTCCAGTATTTTAAGTCTTTTACCATAAATATTATCTGTGAGTCCTCAGCACACACGTCAGCGGGTGCTTCCATGACTGTAGAAATTAAAAATGGCCGCTCGCTTCGTCAGTTTTTTCTCTCCAAGAAATCTTTTCCGTTTTACGAGAATTCCTGCACTTCGAGGCATACATTCTGCTGGTGGACCCTTATGGACAGGTCAAGAATTCAACTCAGCAAAAGACCGTGTAAACACACTTAAAGAGGACCCAGGAAACGAAGCGAAACTTAAACTATATGCGCTTTTCAAACAGGTGAGAAATAAACTTTAAAAACAATTTGCGAATTTTTTTATTTAATTCAAAATTTTTAGTTTTTATTTGTCATCACACACAAAGCTATTACATATCACAGTTATTGTAGTAATGGGTTAGGTTGTTTATAAGCAATTTTTGTTGGATTTATTATAATTATTAGCGTCTTTTGACCACCTCTCCCCTTGACGTTTTTCTGTTCAAAGTCCAATCAAAACAAAAGTGGCCGAAGTCAACTTCATTTCTGATAATTTTTCTTATCCCTCCTTATGCTAGATGGTTTGTTTTTGTTTTTCATCTTTATTATTGTGATGTATGCAGCTTTTTCAAAAAAGGTTGAATACTGAAAACTGCATACTAAATAGTGCATTCCAAAAATAAATAGTTTGAGAATATATATAGACTATGTATTTGTACTGCAGTTATAATGTATGTCATTGAGCTGATCTGCACAGTATATCAAGCTACTTATGCACCTGCTAATCATAAGCAGAACAGAGTTTGCACCTGTGCCCTGGCGATTCCGGTGCCATGCTCTAACCACTGAGCTACCAAGTCTCATATGAGACTTACAAGGACACATTATATTTTAGTCTTATAATTAGCAGCTGCATAACTTTCTTTATATACTGTGCAGATCAGCTCAATTAAATATATATTATATATATTCATTTTTAACAGGCAACGGTGGGTGCATGTGATGCCCCTAAACCTGGTGCTTTTGACTTTGTTGGCAAAGCAAAGTGGACAGCATGGAATAGTCTAGGGAACATCTCAAAAGTAAGTCTGTATTACTAAGTTTGATGTATACTTTAATATACTAGAAGTACATACACAACAAACATTTATATTCTCGATCTTGGAGTTTCACAATTACAATACAAAAAATACTGCCGTCCAGATAGCTCAGTTTGTTCGAGCATCTGTCTGTTGTGTGGGGGGGTCATGGTTCAAGCTTTGGCTGACCCAACACTCTCAAAGTCTTTAAAAAACTGAGAAGTATGTGCTGCCTTTGTAAATACATCTGCAAATGTTTCACTATGACTCTGTATTTAGGCAGATTTTTGTTTACGTTTTTTCCTCATTAGCATTTCAAGCTACAAGCAAATCGACTCCAGAAATCGAAAGAGAATGTCTTATTTAGTAACTACTGAAAATTTGAGAGTAATATGTTCAATATTTTGGGAGTAAATTGTTTTTGAAAACACTATAAATTACAAAGAAATGTATGGTTGTGTGTCAAGTCTTGCCTTACGACCATACTTAAATTTCTTGGTCAATCATTACATACCGGTTTAAAAAAAAATTTACTTCCAAATATTGAACATATTACTCTCAAATTTTCAGTAGTTACTAAATCAGACATTCTTTTTTGATTTCTGGAGTTGGTTTGCTTGTAGCTTGATTTAAAAAAATGCTAATCAGGAAAAAATGTAAACAAAGATCGGCCTATTAAAGATGATTGTTAAAGACCTACTGAAGATGCTGGTGATGACCATCTTTATTGTCTGTGCCAACACTACATGGCCCACAGTTATTGGCAAAAGCAACATAAAATAGAAAATAAATACTGTTAAGCTATAAGAAAACTGATCATAATTTTTTTGTAGGAAGAGGCAGAAAAACAATATATCACATATGTAAATGAACTTGCAGGTAGGGAAGTATCTATTATTAGATAAGATAAATTGAAGAAATAGAAAATGCACGCGCGTGCTGTGTGCTGTCATAAAGCACGCGGGGGTTGGCAGAACACAAGAGAAGTGTTAGAGGAAGCACGACGCATAGCGGTTTGTTTTTTATTTCTTTTATAAAATACAAATTACGATAATAGATAGGAATGATGCAACGGAAAGTTTGCGCACGTGCAATGTGCTCTCATAAAGCATGCGCTCCAAACCAATCAGAATGCAACATTCATAACAGTTATTTTATAAAAGTTATCTTTGTCTATTTTAAATATGGATTATAAAATGCTAGAATTATAGCTGTAGAGGCTCTAGGCCCAATATTATATTGTATTTCAAATGAAACTTTAAGAATGTGAAAAAATAAAATAAAAAAATTACCAGAAAAAATGGCAGGTTACTCATGTAAATAAATGGCCTGGGTGAGTTGACTGGTTACCAATAAACCCATACATGTAGCAAGCAATGCACTTCGGTTCTGCACTCCACCCATACTTAAGAGTTAAGATAAATGAAATTTTATTTGCAGCTAATATAGGCACAACAGAAGAATCCGTTGGATCAGAAAGCTCAGCTAAAGATTCTGGTCCTGGGAGAAAGTATGAAGCATTAGAAGTCACTGTAAAAGATGGTGTACAGACAATCAAACTAAACAGACCTAAGAAATATAATGCTATTACATGGGAGGTGAGTGAAGGTGTTGAACATCATCATCATCATTTTTTCCCTTTTTGGAGTACTAGCATCTTTGGGGAGCTTCTGTCTGCAGCACTTGCTGCAGCAGTTGCACAAGTGGGATGATTTGTCCAACATAGTTATCGTAATTTGTGTTGAGTCCATTTGTAGAATTTTTTCAAACTTATTCCATAAACTCTTGGTGAAAATTAGATGGATAAATAGATGCTTTATTGAAAATCTACTTATGCAGCCAAAGGCTGAATTGAGGAAATACAAATAACTATACTATGAATAATTAATTACTTAATTATATAATGATTATATCTTAGTAAAAATACACGGGTGATTATTGAAAATCTTGCATGCTGATTGGTTGAGAAACTCACACTATCACATGATAATCACCTCCAGCGATAATCCAAAATGGCGGCCAGCCACTTCGTTGCTGTTACTGGAAAAAATGTCTTTTATCTTCTTTTTTTCTTCTTTTTTTTGAAAGAATCACCTGTGTATTTATACTAAAACAATTATTTGCCTCAGTGAATATTGGAGAATATTTACCTTGCCATTCGAAGACTCATGTCTCGGTAAATATTCCCCGATATTCACTTCGACTTCGGCAATTAATTGTTAATTAGGGCCTTTTTCATTAAGTTTTGAAATAATAGGAGAAGATCATGATGGTAGTTTAAGCTGCAAAATTGTGCTCAGTCTGAAGCATTCTCAAATCTTTGAACCTTTAATGAAAACCGTATCTACGACAATGGTTGACCCTAGAGTACCGAGGTTTTTTTCAGCCCTCCGGTTTTTCCTCCCCTTTGCAAATTGTCTCTTACTAATATTTAAACTGGTTAGAGCTGTGCTCCAGAGTCATACATGGATTATATAGTGGCTATCAGTCCCGGGGGTACTCTTGCCGTTTAGGGTAGGGATGTGCCGCTGAGCCCACTAAACCCTGACCCTGTTGCAGAGTAAAATCGCTGAAATTCATACCCTGTTCCAGAGCAAGATTGCTGAAAATCATACCCTGTTCCGGTATTGCGAAAATGGATACCCTGTTCCAGAGAGGAGAGAGTGTGATTTCATATACCCTGTCCCAGAGAGAGAGCGATTTTATATACCCTGTCCTAGAGAGAACGCGATTTTATATACCCTGTTCAGTCCAGAGTATATGTAGAGTTGCTGAAAACCATACCCTGTTTGGCGGTACGTACCCATATAGTGTATGTAGGGGAGTACCCCCCCCCCCCCCCCGGGCTAGCAGCGGCGCCTTCACATGCTTTCAGTTTGACCCCATTGAGCTGCACCACTGCTGTACTTCTCGGTGGCGTTTAGGGATGACAAGTGTTTTTTTTAAAACAGATGTACCAGGAATGGATAGATGCCCTTGAAGAAGCAGCAAATGATAAGTCATGTGTATTGACGGTAGTAACGGGAGCAGGGGATTACTACTGCAGTGGCAATGATTTGGGTAACTTTGCCAACATACCACCAGAAGGTCCAGAAAAAATGGCGAGGGATGGACGCAATGTGCTCAGGTATGTGGTTCACTTATCATTTAGAACTCCATAGATCTATCGTTTTTGTAATTTCCATGAAGTTTGTATTATTTTATTGAGTTTTTTCCCTTTGTGAAATACAATATCCTAACTCACCACTTAGACTGTTTTATTTTGATGAATAGAAAGTAAGCACGCAGTGGTGTAATATATTCATTCATTCCTTCCTTCCTTCCTTCCCTCCCTCCCTCCCTCCCTCTTTCCTTCCTTCCTTCCTTCCTTCCTTCCTCCCTCCCTCCCTCCTTCCTTCCTTCCTTCCTTTCTTCCTTCATTTATTTATTTTTGATGATTAATAATAGACTTTATTTCATGCTGAAATGCTGTAAAAAAAAGCCAAGTTGCAAACTATAGACCGGTCCTAATAAATCTTTTATTTCCTTCCAGTAAATTTGTGGCATCATTCATAGACTTCCCCAAGCCCCTGATTGCTGCCGTCAATGGGCCTGCTGTGGGTATCTCCGTCACAGTTCTGGGTCTGTTTGACATTGTGTTTGCATCAGACAGGGCTACTTTCCATACACCATTCATGGAGCTTGGGCAAAGCCCTGAAGGATGTTCTTCATACACATTCCCTGCTATCATGGGAACAGCTTTGGTAATGTATCCATTTTCAACCTTCAAATTCTGAACTGATCGCAAAGTCAGGATATGGCTAACTCACAGTTTGGTCACTGAACAGAACTGTAAAATGGAGTATTACAAAATTTCTAATAATAATATTCTCATCCCAGCTAATCTGAGAAAAAAAACCTTAGCCAATTATGGTTAATTATGGCTTTCTAGGCCACCAAATCAAAAAACTAATTTTGCTAATATGTGCTTGATAAAATTGACACAATAATTTAGTTATATATTTTTTATTGCGTGGTGGCCTTTTCCAAAAAAATTTTTTGGTCAATTTTTGCAGGTTTCCTGACACCTCAGTTTTGCAGTGATGTCATTTCTATGTCACTATTTCTGTAATCAATGTCTTAGATTTGAGTCATTCATTTCTTTCACATATTCAGGCCAATCAAGTTCTTCTTGCAAGTCGCAAGATGAATGCAGGTGATGCTCTCAAGTGCGGCCTTGTATCTGAAGTGTTTCCTCATGATGACTTCCATAGAGAAGTAGATAGCAGAGTTGTGGCTATGGCACAGCTACCCCCAAAGGTAATTTTCTTTCTTATTTCTTTATTCAAAAGAAAGAATTGCGCTATCTCTGTCTAGATCTAGTTCACACTTGCAATAGAAGCAGAGGAAATGTTGTACTTTGAAAAGCCCATTGCACTTGCATGATGGTTATCATGATTATTTAAATATATATTTGTTTGCATATGTTTTTTCAGTATCTCATATTATTTTTAGCTCAGCTTTTTATAGTGTAGTCATTATTGTATTGTATTGTATCTTAGTTTTTAAGTATGTGGGCCACTTATTAGTTAGTTGACATACTGTTTAGTGTATACCCTCGTTAAATAAAGTTGATTATTATATTATTATTATTATAATATGTAATAGGACTCCATGCTGTCCAATTAAGAAATAATTGGACGAGGAAAATTCCGAGTCCAATTTGGCAGTCAGAGGAATTTTTTGAGTCTAATTATTTCTTGATTGGGGGGCATGAAATCCCATTACCTATTAATTATATAGCTGCCTCATTAATCCCATATTAACAAGACCCTGTCCAATTAAGAAAATAATTGGACAGTTACCTATATGTGATTAATAAGAAGCTGTACAATTATTCTTATTATTATTATTATTATGGTACTATTTCTGACATGTCAATCCCTTGAGAATAAGATTCTTTGTTTGCAGAGATGAACCCACATTTATGTGTCTTCTCATCCATGCACAATTGTTAACCAAGGGTCCTCAAGGGGGATTTTGATCAAATCCCATAGTCCTGGACTATGTTTTGCTCAAATCTCAATCCCATTCCAAATTTTTAATTGTTTTTGAATCCCATTCCCATAAAAATAAAAATACCAGGTAAATTACCTCTTCAGGACCCTCTTAAACCAAAGAAATCATACTCAAGGGAATGACACATGGTCTGATATGGGAAAACATGAATTGTAATGCTTAATAAACTACATTTTTTTTGCAAGTCCATTGTGAGCCAAGCATGTTTTTTTTGAACTTCTTTCTTATCAGAGCCTGCAGCTGTCAAAGCAACTAATAAGAGAATCAAATAAGTCAGTCCTACACGAGGTGAATGAAAGAGAGTGCATTTTGTTGGAGCAGAGATGGCTTTCTGAAGAATGCATGCAGGCGATCATGAAATTCATGCAAAGAAAAGCTAAGTAAAGGTTGTCACGTGGTTATTGTAAAAAGGGTTCAAAGTTTGAATAAAAGTTATGTTAAAGTTAATACTGTTGTATTAATGTGAGACCAAGGGGGTGAGAATGAACTTGGGGACAGGGAGGGGCAGGCTGGTGCCAATCTATATGCATAGACCTCCACAGCTTGGGCATGTTTTCCCATATTTTCAGACCACGTGTCATTCCCTAGAGTACCATTTCTTTGTTTAACGGTGCGCTTGGTTACACATGAGAAGACATATGAATATGGATACAACTCAAACAAAGAATCTTATTCTCAAGAGAATGACACATGAACTGAAATGGGAAAACATTATGCCCTAGCAGAGGACTATTAAGATTGAGGAGTAATGAGGTAAGAGGGGTGAAATGTCACCCTGATAGTTCAGTTGGTAAGAGTTTGTGGTTACAGTCCTGGCTGCCCCGACACTCAGGTTCTTAAAAAACAGAGAATACAATACAGTACAATAGTTTATTAGCACATGTATTATAGAGGAGCTGTCGCTCTTAAAACATGTACGTGTATTAAAAACATGGTGTTGCCTTTGTAAATTACATCTGCAATAATGGTTAGACCTTCACGTGGCTCAGATGACCACGTCAATGGCAACCCCCTCCCTAATCTACTAGAGACATTAAAAGAGGACTTCAAGTTTATCAGTTGAATTGCTGCAAAGTGATATCCTCTATGAGCATTTATTTATTGCAGGGCTGTTAAATCTGTTATTTTTTAAAACTTGTTGCAAGTGCCCACTGAACGGCGGTACTTCGCCACAGGTCATGGTATCGACTTTTGTTTATTATTTTCACCACTGAAAGTTTTACAAACCAACTTGTAACTCTCACTTCGCATTCCTCATGCATAACTTTTCAACCTTAATTTGCATATTATGTAAAAGTTGTTGCGTCACTTCCAACAAAATAATGAATTATGATGAATGTTGATTTATATAGCGCCCTTTCCATATGGATATAATCAAAGATGCTTTACATTGAGTTGTGAATGACAAATTGCTTTTGTTGCAATTTACAATCATGAGAGGTAATTAAGTATGAGGTGTAGGCACTGAGGATGGTCACTGCCAGGGTTTTATTACGTCCTCAGTGGTTCTTTTACGTCCCTCCGATATTGGTTAGTAATGAAGTGTGGAAAAATGGGACTGATATTTAAAGTGGTTATCCAAGCCACTTGAAAGTCTAACCATATGCAGATGTAATTACAAAGGCAGCACTTTCTCCTCAGTTATTTTAGAGTCCGGTCGTCAGGGCTTGAACCACGACCTCCCGCACAACAGTTCAGCGCTCGACCAACTGGGTTGCTCAGGAATAAGGAATGACAACCAACACATTGATCTATGACGGATTTTATTACTCATACTATACATTAAAAATATTCCCCAATGACATACACATATCTTTTAAAATGTATAAAATTATAGCCTACATGCGAAACAAGGGCACATTAAGTAAAAGACTAATCTATTGTCTTTTATCCCCTCGGATTGAATTTTTGAGCTAAACTTAGCACTAAAATTAGGAATGTGAAAAATTGAGCGAAATTAGAGTGTGTGTAAATGAATGCGAAAAATGCGACATTTGGTGCAACTAAGTCTGCAATTTAGACATTGATTTTCAATCATTTCTAAGTGAAATAATGACATGGTGGCCATGTTGGTTGATATAACAAGAATTCATTGACAATTCTTTTGTGTTAAATTCAACCAAGATGGCAACGATGTCGTCATGTGCAAACAAAGAATGACAAGCCTTTCTCATTCGGTGCCTGAAAATCAATTTTACTAAGATGAAAAGTGATACCTCGAAAGTAGCAAATCTAGATTCTAATTGGCTAACATTTTCTCTCAGATCAGCTGGATGTATACATTGTGGAAGCGTAAATTGAAAAGAAAATTGCTTCATTTATTTCATGCAATGGTCTAAATTTAAAAATTTCTTCAATAGAGCAGGTTCATGTTACATCATAGCCGCCATCTTGGTTGACAATAACAAAGCATTCCTCATAAGCTTCTCTTGTTACATCAACCAAAATGGTGGCTGTTTCATTGTTATTCATATCTCAAGAGTCACATGGTTGCACACATTCTATTGCTTAAGATTACTTACATAAAATGAGCCTTTAAAAAAATTGGCCATAAAATTACAAAAACCTTAAAAGTTCAATGAATTGTTTTAAGAAGGATGTCTTAATTGTTAATGAAAGAGTGTGACAATAATTTGAATTCACTTATTTACTATTATGTACATGAGTGAAACATGGTTAAAATCACTGTAAATAAATAAACAGTAATTATCATTTGAAAAAGTGCCAAAATATTGCCAAAAAGTGCCAAGTAATTTGTACGATGCAATGGAAAAGTTAGTGGGTTGTTAGTTGATGTTGGGTTGTCGGCAGGGTGTTAGTGTGTTGTAAATAGAGTGTTGGTAGGTTGTCAGAAGGGTGTTGGTAGGTTGTCAATAGGGTGCTGGTGGGTTTTTAGTAGGGTATTGGCAGGTTGTCAGTAGGGTGTTGGCAGGTTGTCAGTAGGGTGTTGGAAGGCTGTCAGTAGGGTGTTGGTAGGTTGTCAGTAGGGTGTTGGTAGGTTATCAGTAGGGTGTCAACCTGGTTAATAAAAAAATTCAAAAACAGAAAAAACTCCTGGCTTTATCAAAAGGATAAAATAATGTCTAACTAAGAAGAAATACTGTCTAATCTTTAGCATTCTATTCTACCATAAGAACATCTCAAAGGAATAGTCCCCTTCACAGTTCCCTGTATCATTTTGAAAGGTAACTGCCTGTGCATTGAAGTGAGACATGAATAATTCTTCAAGGTGTCAAAAAGGTCTCTATCATTACAAGGTCACCACTGGCAGTCTTCGATGCACAGGTACGGTTACCTTTCAAGATGGTACAAGGAACTGTGAAGGGTCTATTTAGATGTGACGCGATGAAGATTTGAAAATAGAGAAGATTTCATACAAGTGGAATCCCCTGTGCTAACAGACTCATACAACGTTAGTCCACCGCATTATGTATGTTTAGGTAACAAAGCATTGATTGGATTAATGGTACAAAAACAATTGTGATCCACTTCAATGCACTGCATACTGTACCATGCATGCTGTAAGTCAGAGTGTACCACTTATATAAAAGTTACTCTAGAATTGCAGACACTTAATGCAATTGCATTCAACATGGAAGAATATCCGTATGCATGCATTCGTGTGACTGCATACAAAGTAGCAAAAGTGTTATTCATTTTTACTTTCTTTGATCTGTGGCAACATTGTATATATTTCTCCATGCATTGCAGATGTGCAATTCTCTCTGTTGCAAGCAATGCCGCATCATCTGTCTGAACCTTATACCCATTTTCATATTTATGCGACCCAAACAACTACATAAAATGTTATATTGACATCTGTCAATCAAATTTTTAGATTATTTTGATTGATGGAAGACAGGAAAAAAAATGCCTTGGGCTTTGTTGGGTACATAGTATTCAGTTTCCTGTGCCATCTTGAAATGTAACTGTACCTGTGCATTGAAGGGAGAATAGCAGTGACCTTACAAGATAGAGATGTGAACAATTGTCCAACATGTTAATAAAGGTATCTATCATTGCAAGGTCACCGCCATTCCTTCTTCAATGCACAGGAACGGTTATTTTTCAAGATGGCACAGGGAACTGTGACAGAGACTGTTGTGTAAATGCGTATAAGAAATTAATGTATGTTACTATCTAAAGAAATATGTTTTAGATCTACTTTGTTTATATACAGACAAAACTGATCAGGTGATGCGTTATCCCATTACATCTGCCTTCCATGACTTGGACATGCTTGCAATACCTTGTTCATCACTGAGATACTTGACAAGCAACTTGCATTCATCGGCATTGATGTCGTGTAGGGTTTGCAAGTCATACTGCTGAAGCATACTTTTTGTGTCTTGAACACACTGAAATGAGTATTTGTGAAGGTATTGTTTATCAACTTCCTCATCATCATAATCATTATCATTATCATCATCATTACCACCATTATCAGCACCACCACCACCACCATTGTTATCATTATCATTACCACCACCACTACCCCCATCACCATTATCATTACCACCACCATTATCATCACCATCACTATTATTATTACCACCACCATTATCATCAACATTACCACTATTATCACCACCATGATTATCATTGACATCATCACCTTCAGCATTATCATCAACATCACCATCACCATTATCATTACCACCACCATTATCATTGACATCACCATTATCATTACCACCACTATCAACCAAATCACCATTATCATTGACATCATCACCACCATTATCATCGACATCATCATTAACACTACCATCACCATTATCGTCGCTATCGTTTATTCTAATAATTATTCCCATTATAAGCTATCGGCCATCATTGCCGTCAATGTCACAATGATATTTGATACTGACCATGACATGAACCTTCATTAGTCTATAGATTAACCATTATCCCCATCATTACCATCAGCCATCTTGGTGATGACCATACCCATCATCAATGCGACCAACTCCATCACCATCTTCATCATTCTTACCATCATCGACATTTCAGTGGGACAACTGAACCAAGGGAATAAAACATTATTTGTATTATTTTAATTGCAATTTATGTGTTTTACTAACCTTAGAAGGCATGTCTGCAAGACGATATACTCTTTCTCTGACTTCTTCACTGAAGGTCTTTGAATCAAACACTTCCATTGCAAGACCATTGTCAAGGGCCTCTGTCGCAATCATCTCCTCATTCAATAACAACATGGAGCATGCCTGCAACAAATCCAAGTCACAATTTAATACATATTACTAATAATATACAATTATCGAATGAAGTTGAGCACGGTATTGTAAATTATCAAGACTAAGGCCGTGATATCTGCCGCAGCTGTAGTAAAGTGCATACAGGGTTCGTGCTGAGGTAACCACTTTAAATTCAAGGACTATTCAAGGAGTATACAAGGACCCAAAAATATACTTCAAGGAGTATATGTTCAGCTAACTATGCCAAGGTTTTACACGGTGCTTGCACATGGCCGACTTTCAGATTTTCCAGTCTTTCTGACTAGATCTATTTCAGAACCATGAAAGTAATGATCAAAGCAAAAATAATTCAAGGAGTTTCGCTAAAATCATAAAATTCAAGTGTTTTTCAAGTGCCCTTGAAAACGTGAATTAAATTCAAGGAGTTTTCAAGGAGTTTAAGGAGTAGCACGAACCCTGTGTATATTATAATTAACAATTATTCACTCAACGCAAAGTGAATATCTGGGAATACTTACAAAGCCGCAAGTCTTCAAAAGGCGATGTAAATATTCACCATAATCACTGATACAGAGGGGAATAATAGTTGTTCTAGTATAATTTTTGACTTGAATATTGTAGGAAAGATGGAATTCAGATAAAAGACGTTTTGGTATTACTTCCGCACAAACATTTTTTGGGCCAGTCATTATGGCTGGCAATGGACTGGCCATTATTTTTATCCCTGTTTCCAGGTCTAAATATAGTGCTATGTTACCTTCATTCTTCCAAGTATTTGAGGTAGAGTGAAAGAAGAACAGCCAATAGGCGTGTGTCCCCATTTAGCAAAACCCATTTGAAGTGTGGACTGCAAGAATAATGAATGTAAGTAGTGTGCTACTGCTATAAATGCACTACCCCTGGTCTGTGGTTGTAGTTTCGATTCCTGTACTCCCTGTTGTATTTTGGTATAGTTATTTTTTGGTTCTGTCCTGTTGTTTCAAGATTTTTTTCAAGGTTCTCTGGTTTTTCTCCATCTGTGACAATCAATATTTGAGTGCTGTGTGTTGTAGAGTGCAAACAATTAATCTGTGAAACACTAATTACTAAATAGTACAAAATAAAGTTAATTAAACAATAGAAAACAATGGAATTTGCATGAAATTGTGCAATTTAGTATTACTAAAGTTTTACGGTTGTATTGTTTACACTCTAAATAGTGAATGTTGTAAATAGTAGAGTGTGTGGAGTAAAATCTAATGAAGAACCTTTGTAAAACATATGTACAAGTTTTATGTAAAAATATAAGAATGTATTAATCTCCTAAACAATTGCAATTCAATCATGGAACAAGGGCCAAAGGCTTCTTGGCCACTCTCTGATAATACCAGTAATACCAGTAAATCATCCATACCTTACTATTTATGTAGATAATATCACAGAGAGCTAATATTGATGTTCCACAACCTAATGCATCCCCATTGACTGCCGCTACGAGAGGTTTGCTAAAATTGATGATCATTTCTACCAAAAGTCTGCAAAAGGAAATACAAAATTATAAGAAAATAATCTTATAATCTACTCTCTTTTACCATGAGGGCTTTTCTCTTTGTGCTCCACTTAGAGTTCGTGCTGAGGTAACCACTTAAAATTCAAGGACTATTCAAGGAGTATACAAGGACCCCAAAATGAATTTTCAAGGAGTATGTTCAGCTAACTATGCCAAGGTTTTACACGGTGCTTGCACATGGCCGACTTTCAGATTTTCCGATCTTTCTGACTAGATCTAATTCAGAACCATGCAAGTAATGATCAAAGCAAAAATTCAGGGAGTTTTCGAGGAGTTTTGCTAAAATCGTAAAATTCAAGAGCTTTCCAAGTGCCCTTGAAAACATGGATTAAATTCAAGGAGTTTTCAAGGAGTTTAAGGAGTAGCACGAACCCTGGTAGATATTTATTCTTACTTGAATTTTTCTACTAGTAGTTTAGCATGGCTTTTATGATGAGCTCCACGAAAGTTATCAAAGACACAACTGTAGTCCAGTCCACTACAGAAGGAGTTCCCTGATCCTGTGATAACAACAACATTAACATCCTCCTTTGCAGCGTCATGGAGGGCTGAAATCATCTGCTCACACATCTAAATAGAATCATAAAATCACTGTTATGAATCTCACGTTTTGATTGGATGGGAGTGCATGCTTTATGAGAGCACATAGCATGTTTGAGCACTTTCTGTTTTGCAATTCGTATCCAAAATAATAGTTATTATAATTTGTATCTTATGAAAGAAATAAAATGCTTGCTGTGCTGTGTGTAGTTATAAAGCATGTGGAGATTGACTGAACACAAGGAAAGTGTTAGGAGAAGCATTACAAGTCTCACATTATCTATTTCTTCACGAGTATTAATGGTTTTTGAGTCCAATTCTAGATTTTACCGTTATCTTATTATAGATTTAGATTTATACACTTACGGATTTATTGTGTAATCTTTGCTGTACATGATAGTTTTTTTTTTGCTTTTCTATATTAGGCACTAAATTCGCATGCTCTTACTAACTATATATAATCTAGGTTATCATTTACATCATTAACATCCACTGATGATGGTGGTATGTGTGCCGAAGCATGTTTGCATCAAAGAAACTTGTTCTATTTCTTAAAACTTACAGATTAACAGACACTATTCTTAACATGGTCAATTGGCCAATCCCAGCTAGACTTGAGTGTCCAATCAAACAATGGGTAGTTTTCCCAATGGAATAAAGAATGTCCGAGCAACAAACTCAAATTCATAAGAATTTTAAGAAGTTATCAAACCTAATGAACCTTTATAATGCATTGATGTAAGACAGACCTTTACAATTTTCAGCAATTGGTGTATATTCCATGCTGTATATCAAAAACACATTTTAGCTTGTCTGACCTAACAACAGTAACTAGGGAGGTAGAACAATAAATGCTGAAACGGCAGTATTGTTGCAAAGTGTTTTTGAACCCTTGGAAAATAGTGCTACTGTATATAAATTCTTATTTATTTGTTAATATCATTAAGTATTAGTAAGACATAAAATAGAATTAACAGAATAATATTAATTAGAGAGAGTTATGTCACTGTAGTTCACTTGCCTCTCACCTCTGCGGTCTCAGGTTTGATTCCTGGACTCGGCATTATGAGTGAATAGAGTTTGTTGGGTTTTGATCACCCTTGATTTGAGTTTTTCTCCCAGGTTTTTTCCTCTCTCTACAAATATCTAAATTTGAATTGGATTGAGAGGGAGAAGAGCCACGTTTTGCAACTACTGCTATATTATTACTCCCAAGATCAAGGTGCAAATCTGGGTAAAAAGCAAGATCAATAAACCAGATGCCCTGTCCAACGACTGTCTGTCGATATTCCACCCTGATGTCATTGACAGCCCACCCTCATGCAGCCAACAGTTTCTAAAGATTGGTACATACGGAATGAAATATGACAAAAAAAACATTTGGTTGACAGGACATCTTGGGTGTTGATCTTGTGTTTTACTCATAAAAGAATTGAAAATAAACATTAAGAACACTGAATTTATATCTTTGTAATAACAGTAATAACATTACATTTCAATTCCCCCCCCCCCCCCCCATATTTTTAAGATTTAAGATAAAATTTTGATATTGTTAATCCGATATATATGATTTTTGTAATTTGCTTTTTTTTGTGATTTCATGATGAATGTAAAGCTACTCTGTAGATATGTCATCATTAAACCATTATTATTATTATTATATTAGTATCATATTATTGGAAACACAAATGAAAATACTAACCGCAATGGTAAGTGCATTCTTTTTACTTTCATTACAAAGCGTAAGCTTGGTAACAGGACCTTCTTTTGTTACGGATACAGTTTCTGTTATTTCTTTAATATGTGTTCTGCGGACAGTCCTATCTGTCATGAAATGATCCTCATCCGACCAATTAAAATTGTTTGCCACACATGCGGTAGCCATCGCAAGTAATGCCTTGTCTTTACTTTTCCTTGGTGATCGAAGTTTTCGGAAATTATTTCGTTGCTTCATATTCTCTCCATACACCTTCTTCTGAGGGCTTTGGTGCTCTGGACCTCCTGAGTCGGATCTCAAACTTCGTTTTGGTGGTAAGCCATTAAATTGCGTTTCACCATCTTCACTTCGTAAGACAAACCGTGCAACATCATCATCAGACTTTCGTTTCCTGCGACGTCCCCTCTTTTGCTCCTTTTTCATTTCAATCTCTTTTGCCCGTTCTTTCATGATTTCATCAAGAACGGCTTTGTTTGCAATACCTTTCAACTTTTTCTTATTCATTTCTGAGACTCTTTTGAGTTTTAATGGTTTTGCTATGCTTACAGGCTTTTTGGGTTTGAGGTGAAGAATCTCTAAGGGACGGACTCCTGAAAAGAAAAAATTAACCATCAAAAGGTGAAGAGAGAATCAATCACAGTTTTTTTAAAGGAATTTATTAGAGGGTGGAGTTGGATATTAGAGAGTTTTAGATTGACTTTTTTTTCTGCCCGCAAACGGCAAATGTGACCACGTTTTCATAGTTTTCCTGTATTTTACTTTACCTTTTACAAACGTTCTCACCAAGCGCAAATACTCTTTTGTTTTTCTACTACTTGGACCTTTTTGCGATTCTTTTTCAGTCATTTAAAAGAATTTTTTACTGGTCAACTGACGTTTCACGTTTGCCGTGAACGTAAATCTAAAACTCTCTATTTATTGTTTCCAAAACTTCAAAATTTAACAATACCCTGAAAGAATCTCTGAGCTGATCTAAGTCAGGGTATGGCTAACTCACAGATCAAACCCTGAAACAACCTCTGGGCTGATCTAAGTCAGGGTATGGCTAACTCACAGATCGAGCCCTGAAACAACCTCTGGGCTGGTCTAAGTCAGGGCATGGCTAACTCACAGATCGAGCCCTGAAACAACCTCTGGGCTGATCTAAGTCAGGGCATGGCTAACTCACAGATTGAACCCTGAAACAACCTCTGGGCTGATCTAAGTCAGGGCATGGCTAACTCACAGATTAAACCCTGAAACAACCTCTGGGCTGATCTACAGTAAGTCAGGGCACAGCTAACTCACAGATTAAACCCTGAAACAACCTCTGGGCTGATCTACAGTAAGTCAGGGCACGGCTCACTCAAAGATTGGAATTCAGCATATCGAAATGTTATGTTATATTACCTCTCTTTCAGTAGGTAGTACCTTCTGTAGGTAGTAAATTTTGCATGCCATTTTATTATTCATTTGGCAGCACATCATTATTTTTGCCTGCCAAACCTGAAATTTGTCCTGTCATTTGGCCATTGGCAGGCCACTATTTTGAGCACTGCCCTTATACTTTCTCTCTAATAACAAAAGAAAAAGTGCACTGTTTCGCCTGTACCTGGAATAGGGTATGCTTTATACAGGAACTCCGTAGCAGTATGTAAATTAATATTCTCTAAAGGTTCCCAGGTACTTTCGCGTGCGTGGTATCTTTTCCAGTGAACTAAGAACTCTTGTTTTCCAGATTCTGTAACTCTTCTTCCTATGATTTCTTGAACCTGGAATTTCAAACAAAGTATGAGCCTGCCACCTCCACAAGTTTATAGCACAGTGCGCAGATTCTGAAAATAGCTTAAAAACTCAGACAAACATTGCATTCTGTTTAACCATGTAGAGTATTCAGGGTTGGTGCTGAGGTAACCACTTAAAATTCAAGGAATATTCAAGGAATATACAAGGACCCAAAAATGAATTTTCAAGGGGTATTCAAATAGTTTTGCTAAAATTGTAAAATACAAGAGTTTTTCAAGTGCACTTGAAAACATGAATTAAATTCAAAGAGTGTTCAAGGAGTTTAAGGAGTAGCAAGAACCCTGGTATTATACGAATTGATTTTATTATTTTATCTTAAAATTAGAATAATGACTCAATTAAACGAAGATCTTATATGAAAATTATTTGGTGAAAGTAAAACATAAATTTGCTTGTCTGAGTTTTGCTTTTGTCTTTGCTTTATGATGTCATCTGTTAGCTGCGCTATTGATGTGCAGGTGACATCACAACTAGCATTTCAAATGATGGAATAGTAGTTCTTAATCTTATTCCATTACTGTGGGGACACACTAATTGGGACCACTTCAGCAAAGTTAACCAACCAATCACAGCATAGAGTGAAACAAAGCAATCAAACTTAAGTCAAACCTGAACCAATCAGCGACAACCAAAGAAGCCTAATGTATCTGAGAGAAAACACATTGCACAGGCTTTTACCAATATCTTGAAACTAACATTATACAAAAAACTCACTAACTACACGTTACTTCAGCATTTTTAGTGATCAAAACAACCAACAGAAGGAGCGCGCACTTGTTGACGTCAGCTTATTTGTCTGTCTTCTTATAGATGATGAAAATTAGCCAATCAGCGCGAGAGAAATTAACAATTTGTGGTAAAAAAATCAAATCTAATTGAAGTCTATAAGACAATTATGAATGCCCAGTAAAAAGTAACTCGGAAAAGATTTGGAATAAATTTTCAAATATGACCCATAACTCTATTAATGCGAAGAAGATCAACAAGATAGCTGTAACTAATCAACCATATGACAAATCAGGATGAAACCTCCAAGGATTTTAACGATCCTGTACATTAACAAAGCGAAAGTAAGCACGTGTCCAGTTCCGGTGAAATAAATTCAAATTACAGCCATCTCGAATCCTCTACCCCGATCACTAGGACATACACTTAAAAGCCTATAAAATCCTTTGGAAAGACATGACACTCGATCGAAATAATACCAAGTAAAATGAGAGTTCTTTGTGAAAGTTAAGAGAGCATGATTGAAAAACAAAAACATTTGAAAATACATGCAAATCTATATTGAATGCCTGTTAAAATTTCCATTTTAGAAGATTTGAAATTAAATGAACACCTGAGATTAAGATCTAGAATCGTCCTTTAGGTCCAGGTAGGTGGATTTAATCGAATTTGAAGAGAGTTTGAGGTCAGATTGGAGTGATTTGTAGTGAAAATTTCCTCAACTTACCTCATACAGACCATCGGCCATGATGCATTTTTCCCGAGGTGCTTTGCTTCGGGCTATCAAAAAAGCGCGCCAAAACGACACGCATGCGTCCACAAGGAGTCCCACTCAAAAGTGACTTAAAAAAAATACAAAAAGAAAAAAATTATATTTCATTTAACTTTTTTTATTTTCAATTGTAAAAGCCATGAATCTCAACTGTTTATTGTCTTTTTTCTAGTCATTTAATTGTCTTTTTTTTCCGCTTATTATGTATAATTATGTCTGGGCTCCCTGTGGTGAAGGGAGTAACGTAGGTTGGGCAAAAAAAAAACCAAATATTTTAATTTTAAAACATATATTTTAGTCGGAAAAGTTTCTTTGAAGACAATATTTGTTCATAAGTAAAAAAATAAGCGTATTTTTTTCTCAGAAGCTCCAAAAATCAAAGCTTGTGCCGAGCGAATTAAAATTTTGCCGCAATGACAACGCACTGACATTAACCAATCAGAAAGTACGCTCTATGAATGTTAGCCAATCAAATTGTTTGTCTTATCACTTATTCCACGTGATTGGAATTCGAGGGAAAAAGCGCCATTTTTACGCAAATCATTTACTTTTTAGCAACGATTTTCGAGTTTGGAGTGAGTTTTTCCCGTCCTTTTTTAAATTTTCGCCGTTTAGAATGCCTCACGTAGACCACAGTATCAAGCTTGACTTCAAGGATGTTTTAATCAAGCCGAAACGTAGTACAATCCGAAGCAGAGCTGATGTGAGTACGATAAACTATTTGAAGGACAAGTAAAATTAACATGTTCTATCGTTAGAAATTATGTCCCTCATTACCGAGAAAAAATCAATGGAGAATGATAATCTTTAGGATAAAGCAATTGGCTACGACTTATGTAAAAGTTAATTATTTTCTTTCCTTACTGCTGGGAATAAATAAGATTTAGTCTCGTGCAGAAAATCTTTTCAAGTTGTTATGCGAAAATTTCATCAGCTATCGGCTATTTTAAATGCTCAAGAATAACCTTACATGTAAGAAATAATATTGATAGAACTTTAAAACATAAAAATCCTTTTTAATTTAACGCCTTTTTTTGCTTTCAATACATTTGAAAAATCAAAATCATTTTTAAAATTGAGTCACAACCTCCCCCCCTACTCCCCCTTGGTTGTCTTTGATAATGTCTCATAAGGCGCCAATCAGTTCTTTCTTGATTTTCTCATAGGTGGATCTATCCAGGCATTTTACATTCAGGTATGCCAAGAAAAAGTTCCCGGATGATATCATTCCTATAATTGCTGCCAATATGGATACTATTGGGACATTTGAACTTGCCGAGGCTTTGTCCCAGGTAGGTATTTTATAGGAATAGAACTAGAGATTGAAAGATCTGTGATTACACCCCTACAGATTTTTCTTGACATCCAAGAAGGCGGGATAAATATCCTAAAAGGCACACCTTTTGTTTCTCGTAAAAAAAAAAAAGAAAAATGGGAAAAATGAAATTTTTTTCACTCAAGCCTAAAGTTTAAAAGCCAGCATTAAAAGGTAGAAAATCAGTATTATCAAATTTCATTTTGCAGAGAGAAAAATGGCTGAAAAAATTAGAGAGGATTGAAATAAAAATGGCATAAATATAGATAGGGGAAATATTTAAAAGTCTTTCTCTCTGCTCCATCAAGCTGCCCCTAATTTAAGAGAGGCTGAGAGTTGCTGATGAGAGGGATGGTCGAAATAATATAACAATATCACTATAAATATTTGATGGCACTGTTTACAAAAAAATTATTGATTATTTAAAATTTAAGAATATAGTATTAATTATATTACAATAAATTATATCATAATTAAAATAATAAATGGATAAATAAAAAATAGTGGAGATGTAGCATTATATTATATTATAATATGAATATGTCTCTTATTTATAGGCAAGTTTAAAAAGGAATGTTTTTAGTTCTTTGTTGAAATTTTGTAAATTTTTAATTTGTCTAATATTGGTGGGTAAGCTGTAGATAGATAGAAACCAAGAGAGACAGACAAAACAAAACCAGACAGACAGACAGATCACCATTCTTCTTAACAAATTGCACTATTTTATTGCCATTTGATTGTAGCACAAAATGTTGACTGCTATACACAAGCATTACCCTATTGAGGCATGGAAGGAGTTTGGTAAAAATAACCCTGAAGTATTACCGGTAAGTATAGAAAATAATGTACCATATCAGGTAACCTAGGGTTGCAATTGCCTCGCACCTCTGGGGTCTCTTGTTCGATTTTCTGGACCCAGCATCACACGCGAGTAGAGTTTGTTGGGTCCATCTTTCCCTTGATTTGAGAGTTTTTCTCTAAGTTCTCTGGTGTTCCTTCTACAGAACTTTAGGAACTATTCATTTTTCATCACGGAAAAGAAAATCCTCATCCCCCCTCTTGATTGTTAAATAAAGAAGTGTTTTTCATACTGATCGTAAAAGAACTGTGCAACTCAAATGCTTTTTTGTGCCCCCCTCCCCCCTCTCTTGAGTCTTATTTGTCATGACCACCTCCCGCAACAAATCCCACCTCCTCCCTTCTCCAGTTAAAAAAATAAACAGCCCCTTAGCATCTTTATTCCAATATGATGTGTGAATTAGCTTTGCCCTGACTTAGATCATTGTGTTATAGTATGTCATTGCCAGTTCTGGAATGATGGATAAAGACATTGATAAACTCAAGCAAATAATGGAGGCCTGCCCAACAGTTCCAGCCATCTGCCTTGATGTTGCCAATGGTTATTCTGAGCACTTTGTGGAGTTTGTCAAGTCGGTCAGACAACAATTCCCTGAACATGTTATCATTGTAAGTATGAGACTATTAGTGTGTAGTTCCAGAAAATATCCCTACCCCCCCCACCCCCACCCCTCCTTACAGAGCAATTCTTTTAAATGACTTGAAGTCCTCACTGTAAGTAAATGATACATGCAGAATATGGATGCAGGGTTTTCAATAGAAGCTGGCAACCGGCAGATTCCACCATCTACTCTTGCTAATTCGGCTGCCTACTTAGCCACTTCCCAATGTAATTGTAAATTTTATTAAAGTTCTTTAAAGTTCATTAAGATAAATTTTAACCCAATCTTTGTTGCTGTACTACAAAACTGCAACGCAATCAAAACTACGACGATCGTTGTCCGCCATCTTAAATTTTTGTGAGAAGAGTGAGACTGCATGGTGACGAGTATGCCTCGATTACATGCTCTAGTGATTTCTGGTTTACCCCCTATTTTAATTCATAACCGCCTACCAAAAGTTTTATTGACAACCCTGCCTGGGATAAAGTATGACCCTTGAAATTCTAACTTGTCTTTGAATGGTTGCCAGGCTGGTAATGTTGTTACTGGAGAGATGGTTGAGCAGCTCATTCTTTCTGGTGCAGATATCGTCAAGGTTGGAATTGGACCAGGTGTGTATCAATCTTTAGTATTATTACCTTGGTGATTATGAAAAATCGGGCGTGCTGATTTGTCAAGAATTTCTTGATAGTCACCTACAGGTTAATATATGATTGTGTGCACACTGTTTGTTGATGGGTGCCACTTTCGACATACGAAATAAATATAAATTCTAGTAATAAATATGAATTTTAGAGGCACAGGCTCAATCATTATCTATGAATGTGTACATTGCAGCTTAAAGACTTGTGGTTCGGCAAATAAAACTTGTTGGATAGGAATTTTAAGTAGCTGTTGCTCTGCTACTTGTAACACAAAAAGGTTTTATTGGGTCAACAAATTATGAGAACATCAGTCTGTTGTGTGGGAGGTCGTTATTCAAACCTTGGCTGGACCAACACTCAGGGTACTCCCCTATATTTGCTATACGGGTATGTGCCGCCAAACAGGGTATGGTTTTCAGCGATTCTACTCTGGAACAGGGTATATAAAATTGTGCTCGCTCTGGGACAGGGTATATGAAATCACGCTCTCTCCTCTCTGGAACAGGGTATCCATTTTCACAATACCGGAACAAGGTATGATTTTCAGTGATCTTGCTCTGGAACAGGGTATGAATTTCAGCGATTTTACTCTGGAACAGGGTCAGGGTTCAGTGGGCTCAGCAGCACATCCCTATACCCTAAACGGGCAAGAGTAGCCCCCCCCCCCCCCCCTGGATTACTATGCCTTAAATATGTGCCTTTCATCGGCAGGATCTGTATGTACTACCCGCCAGCAGACAGGGGTGGGGTATCCTCAGCTAAGTGCTGTACTTGAAAGTGGTGATGCAGCCCATGGACTGAAAGGTCATATCATATCTGATGGTGGTTGCACTTGCCCTGGAGATGTTGCTAAGGCATTTGGTAAGTTCTTGACTTCACATTTGCAGCATGTCATTTGTTACTGGGCTACCTGTGTGTATAGATCTTCTTCATCATTTGAACCCTTGCTGAAGCAATTGCAGCATTCACCCTACAACTTGCAATGCAAAATTTTTGTATAACGCAGGATAAACTTTCAATAAAATTTGAAGTATCGGAGAAGATCATGGTAGTTTAAGCCTTGCCGGAGCATTCGCAACATTCACCCTATTCACTAGATTCATTTGTATAACACAGGGTAAACTTTCAATAAAATTTGAAATAATATTAAGCCTTGCTGAAGCATTTGCAATTTCCCCCTACAACTTGCAATACAAAAGTGTCGTAAAACACAGAGTATTCATGACATTACACTTTGAAATAATAGAAGAAGATCATGGCAGTTTAAGCCTTGCTGAAGCATTTGCAACATTCACCTTTCCACTTGCAATTATTGCAAAGTGTCGTATGTACAATAAGTACAGTACTTCACAATGTCTAGATCATCCACTAAAGGCCTTCTGGCTGTCCAGAGGTAACATTAAAACTAAGCTAAAGACATTCCTATTTCAGAAATCATATAACTAAGTTTTCATCATTTGACTATCATTATGGTCACTATTGGATAATTATTAGTGCCTGTATGCTATGGATGAATTACTATGAACACTATTTATTCATTTATTTATTTCTATATAGATGCGTTTGTCTTTTATACATAATTTATTATTATACATTTTTGTATTTTTTACTATAAAATGTACAAAGCATTGAGACTTTTGTAAATATGCGTTCTTAAAAATTAAATTATTATTATTATCACAGAGTATTCATTACATTTTGAAATGATAGGAGAAGATTGTGATAGTTTAAAGCCGGAGAATTTTGCTCAGTTACTTTAGTAATCTCTGATCTCCAACTCTTAATGAAAACCCTGCACCAGTTTGAACCAATTACTACAAAAATGTTTTATCCACATAAATTTATTTATTTTTGACAAGTTTTGGAAGAATGTTGCAAAATAGACCCCTTGCCAAAATGGTGGCTGTGAATTCGGTTCAGTTGAAATTAAACTGAGAGAAAAACCAATACCAGCACTGGAATATGCACTGGTGTAGCACTGGCATAGCATATACCCCAGACATACAAATGTCAGTAAATCTGTCAATTTCAACTTAAGTTTTCTTGGCTGATTTGACATACTTTAGGGTTACTAAAGTAAAGGTACTCTTTCCAGTGCTGGTATTGGTTCTTTAATTTAACGCATTTCAATTTCTGGCCGCCATTTTGGCATTGTTGCTTTTGCAGTAACATTGCATCACAAATGAATGCTTTTAACTTGTGTTTCTCAATAGGTGCTGGTGCAGATTTTGTCATGATGGGGGGAATGCTGGCAGGACATGACCAATCTGGTATGTATGTTGGAACATCTACATATTCATCACTTGTTTGGGTAGCGTGGGTGGCGTATGCTGCTAACACATTGTCTTTCATCACTGTGGGGTCATTGGTTCAAGACATACGGACACCATATGTGAATTGAGTTTGTTTCATGTCTTTTTCTCTCCTATGCTTTGAGGGTTTTTTTTCTGGGATTTTCTTCCTCAGTAAAAATCAACATGTGAATGGAGGCTTGTATGCACAGAATATTGAATGTAGTGCTAGTGTGTGTGAGTGACAGTGGGCCAGATTGGAAAACCAGCCATAAACGCTGTAATTGACACACTTAAAATAAGAATTTCCGTCAGTCTGTCCATCCATCCATCCATCCATCCATTTATTTATTTGTTCATTTATTTATTGGGTTTGTATTGATGTTATCCAGGGGGTGAGCTAATAGAGAGAGATGGCAAGAAATACAAGATATTCTATGGAATGAGCTCATGTACAGCCATGAAAAAGCATGTTGGAGGAGTGGCAGAGTACAGGTATAGATTTTGCACATTATTAATCTATTAGTTTTGCTATAACATGCACCTCTATTTCTCCAGTACTCAGTAGTTTAGTGCCTAGAGTAATTTGGCAGGCATCTTGCCAGGAGACAAAACGAAACAAAGATGACTTAACATATATATATAGAAGTAGTACATTGACCAGTACTTAGCAAGGTTGCAAAATAAGTTTTTTGATAAGCAGGTCCATTTGTCAGGCCATAGGGCATATTTGACTCTTCAAAACCAAATATTGTGGCCTTTCTGACCTCGCTTTCATTCAATTGTCCCTAGTCCCAACTACATTTGGTGGCCATTTATGAGAAAGGTCTATTAGCAATCTAGTATATTTCATGCCCTGCAAACAGCCTCAATTAGATTTTCCCCAGACTTATTTGCAGGCCAATGATGGGCCGACACTTTGCTGATGATTACCTTCTCAGGGTTTGATAAAATTGAGAGTTTTTTAACTTTTATAGAGCCAAATATTTTTTTCTAAAGATTAAATAAGATTTTTATTCACAATGATCTTATAACCATTCTTCACCACAGGTCATCTGAGGGTAAGACGGTAGAGGTGCCATATCGTGGAAACGTGCATGATACTGCACGTGATATGCTGGGTGGGGTTCGCTCTACTTGTACCTATGTTGGTGCCGTGAAACTGAAGGAATTGCCCAGAAGGACCACTTTTATTAGGGTTACAATGCAGCTGAATCAGATATTTTCTTGATCCAAACTGAATTATAAGGTAATGGTGTAGGTACTCGAGATGTAAATGGTTTGTATGGTTTTCTTCATATCACACAAAAATGATATTATGAACAAAATTTATTTTTAATGGTATCACTCTAAATTTATGTGGTAAGATGTTATTTCATCTAAAAAGTTTGACTAGGTAAATATTTTTCCATTATTTATGAAACTTATTTTTATCTTCTTAGTGAAAATGTCAGGCAAATACTTACAGTATAAACTCATTCATTTGGCTTTTGGGTTAAGATGTTATGTTTTACTGCAATTTTTCATAAACTTGCAAACTGGGTAGTTGCAAGCTGCATGCTGAAATTTGGTTTTTCTGTAAATGTGATTTTCATGTTAAAGTTTAGTTTTTCAATGCCGCCAGTCAAAAATATAAAAGGTACCGACTGATTAGTTTTGATTGACAGCAGCAAAATTCTAAAAATAAATTCCAACAGGCATTGAAATGGCAACTCCAGAGTTTCCATATTTTTGAAAATAACAGAGTGCAAATAATATACCCGTGAAATAGATAGCTAGCTAACTAATTACTAACCTTTGGTTGCCTAAAGTCTAATAGTTAAAATAGGCGAGCCATAAGTGGGGTAAACTAGTGCATGTGTGCTACTCAAGGGCACAAATTTTAAAATATTTTTAGAAACACTTACAAAAACTGAAACGGTATTTTATTGTACATGCTTTTTCTTCGTTTAATTTTACATGTTCGCATTTTTGTATCTATTTATTTGCGTATTGAGTTGTTACTCTAGTAAACGCCCGTGCCCTTGTCATGCCTCGCTGAATTCCTATGACTTGTCTAATTAAGCGCTAACTATCTCCTATTTCATCCTAACTATTTCAAGGGTATGTTATTGCACTCTAATCTTAAAACATTAATTTCTTAATGATTTAATCAAAATATGTGGTACAGATATCTTTGATCATTAAAACTTGGAAAAGTAACTTGCAATAAATAATTAAACAATTGACTATGATTTTGAAAAACAAATGAATAATATCGTACACAATGTATTTTTTGGTATGAATATTAAATTATAAGGAATGTATTTTTGCTTCTTGCTGTTTTTAAGTGTGTTAAGTGCTGGTAGTTTATTGTAGTCTGAGAACAGTCCTTTAACTAGGTTTGATGTACAATTAATTTTGTGTGTAGTCATGTTGGTGCAACTAATATATTTTTCCGTTTGAATTGAAATAAAATTTTGATGTTGAAATTAAAGTAATAATAATTTAATAATATTTTATTGAATTTGTATAGCGCAAATCTCAATTGGGCTGCAATTTTCATTTGCACTGTCCTATCATTATAAACAAAACAAAAATATATGCTTACTTAATGTGAGCAAATTGGTCTAAAACTGAGACGCTGCATATCACTTATAATTCTTTAAAGTTAACTAAGCATTCTGAAATAGGAAATGCTTTTTTTTCTGCAGATGTTCTATCATTTTTTTAGTACTTTCATTGTTGCTCCCTCTGCAAGAAAATGATAAAAATCATGATGTTGATGATGATGCTTGTGTTGGCATTGATGATGATGATGACAGTGATACAGTGGTACTGATGAAGTTGATAATAATAATAATGACTATTTTAAAACTCTGATAAACTTAGGGTTACTGATAAACTCCTCGCTTTTAATGTTGCTGATGGTAGTGATGTTGGTAACAATGATGATGACAATGAATGAGATAGAGTGGTACTTATGATGATGGGGTGACGATGATGACAATAATGATGATGACAATGAATGAGATACAGTGGTACTTATGATGATGATGGTGAAGATGGTGACAATGATGTTGACAGTGATGATGATGATGATGACAATTACGGTGATGATGATGACAATGAACTAGATACAGTGGTACTTATGGTGATGATGACAATGAAGGTGAGGATGATGACAATTATGGTGATGATGATGACAATGAATGAGATACAGTGGTACTTATAATGATGACAATGGCAGTTATGATGATGATGATGGCAATGACTGAAACAATGTTACTATGTTGATGATGATTATGGTGATGATGATGATAATTGGAAGTATGAATATTTTCTGAAACTACACAACATACCCTCCTAAGACCACCCCCCACCATTCAAAATCCCAATCATCCTTCACCATGAGTTAGATACTATTTCACAACGAAATATCAACACAACAATTTGTATTGTCAAATGGATTTAATTAACTGTTCAAGTCCTAACATAAGCAAGAAAAAGACAAATGTAGACATGATTCACTACTGTACAATTAGTTTAAATGAATAGATTATGTAAGCTTTTAATAATAATTCTTTAATATCCTAAAAAAAGAATGTTACAATTTCCACAAAGAGATGTTTCATTTTCATGCGTCCTTTGAAATGTCTGGGTGTCTTTGGTTCTGTCAATCAATAATTGACTGATGGAAATCACAAAAGCTGCTTTGATTCGGCCATAGAAACATATGTAACTAAGCGGAAAAGGACATTCACATTATGGCGTCATTGACTACGACTACCAGAATCCCTTGCACACTTTCTTTTGTTCAGTTAATTGGCACCCAATTGTTTGACCATTCTCATGAGGGAATATAAAATTGAATGAGAAAGAAAATTTGCAAAGCATTCAAATGTTATCATGCAAATGACCCATTTTAGGACTGCTAATAAAACAATTTCTAATGAGTATTAATAATAATAATAACAATAATAATAATAACAACAGTTTAATGATGACATATCTACAGGGTAGCTCTACATTCATCATGCTAAAGTTAAATATGGAATAATAAATCTATAATATAGACCTCTTGAGTAGTTGAGATGCCATACAGAACACACAGGTGCAGATCCAGGAAAATCCATAAAGGCAGGTATGTGACCCTTGCCTAATTCCGTCAATCAAGACATAATATCGTTATGACCAGCTGACACATGTCTGCTGACAATCAGCAGACACTGTGAATGCTTTTTGGGGCTTTTCTCGTCTGGTTGTTAGCTGATGCAAGTGTTGGTCAAGTGTCAGCTGAACATGTACTAACTGTGAACTAGCATGTGCCGCCATGTCAGGTGGTCGTAATCCACATGATTTTCAATGGTGGGTACTGTATTTAAAATATTTCCAATGATGACAATATAATTTTATAATTACCGGGATTCAAAGAAGAGATTAGAAAGAAGTTAATGCATGTTGTGTTATCTTTTAAGTATTGTTAACAAATAGGAAAAAACTATAAAAATACGAAAATGTTTTAAATACAGTACCCACCATAGGAAATCATGTGGATTACGACCACCTGACATGGTGGCACATGCTAGTTGACAGTTAGTACATGTTCAGCTGACACATTTCTGGAACTTCGCAGTAAGTGTTACATGGTATTTAGAGCCATAGTAGTTGGATTTCAAATATAGTTAAAATCAATTTTACACAATTATTTGTATGGAAGAAAATTAGAATTTCTGGGGGTAGGGGGTGGGGGTCTTTATGAAACATTTCTTGGTGGGGTATGGATATTTTCTGGAAATAAGCAATATACCCTCAGACCCTCCCCACCCCTTGGAAAATCCAATCCCCATTATTGGGGGAGGTATGGATATTTATTGGTACTACACAATATACTCTCCTCAGACCCTCCCCACCCCTTGGAAATTCTAATATCCCTCCATGGGGGAGGTATGGATATTTTCTGGAACTACACAATATACCCTCCTCAGACCCTCGCCACCCCTTGGAAATTCCAATCCCCCTCCATGGGGGAGGTATGGATAATTGCTGGAACTACACAGTATATTTCTTTTATGAGTTAAAATCTCTAATGACTTAAGTACTGTACAATCAACCAAGGAATTTTAATTTGTGCATGCATCCTAGTAAATATAGACCTCTAAACCCTGGGCGTAACATTTTCTCATTTCAGACCATGTGTCATTCTCTTAAGAATAAGATACACTCAACAAAATTACTCGATTCTGATTGGACAAGAGGGGTGCAAATAAATCCAAATTCGTCCTCTGTAGAGTCCCAATTAAGTTGCACAATTTTATCTCATCCAATTTTGAAAACTTGATTCAAAACATCACTCGTACCTGTAAATTCCGAATTGTACTTGAGATCGTGCGATTTCTTATGCTTATTTTCTGCTTGGTACTATCAATTAGCTGAAAGAATGTCCTGAATCTCTTTACCAGCCTACAATGACAGACAACAATTGCCCCTCATGTGCAATCATCCATGTACATAACTACAGAAACTTGCCATTCAGCTGGTAAAAAGTTCCATGAGACCAGAAATGACATTTATTGATAGCAACCTATTGTGTATATCCATCAATGAAAATATACTAAAGGAAATGACACGGTCTAAACTGGGAAAACGTTACACCCAAGTTACTAACAGTGCATAGTCTAGTGTTGAGAGTTGACAATTTATCCTCTCTCTCCCCTCCCCTGATGTTTTTATGAAGCTTAGCTGCATGTCCAATCAAATGCTCTGATATGCACCATCACAGCTATGATTTATAGTACATGTACAATCAGTATATCTTTCTGATAAGGGACGGACCATTAGATTTTTGAGGGGGGGGGGGGGGGGGTTGGGCAAAAACCAAAAAACAATTCAAGTGAAAAAAAATCATGCAAAAGAAAAGTGCTAGAAAAAAAATCCAAATTATGTCCAAAAAAAATTCCTGCACAGCCATGAGGTGTAAAATAGAATCCTGCATGAAATAAATTGCCCAATCCCCACCCCCCTCAAAAATCTAATGGTCCGTCCCTTATCAGAAAGATATATCTCACCACGTACTGTTGCGTGCAACATGCTTAGGCCAAGTTCTGTCTTCCTTTCTCTCCTGTGCTTCGAGGGTTTTTCTCCGGGTTGTCCAATTTTCCTCCCTCAAAAATGAACTACTAAAATTCTAATTTGATCTTTGGGCTTTCACCTAGTTTGGAGCCTAGCTCTGTTGTGATTGTCCCGTGCTGTGATACAACAGCTAAAGCTAGTAGATAGATTTACATGAAGCTATTTGTGTCGCCAGAATGTTGCACGCTGCAGTTGTGAGGAAACATCGTACCATGTAATTGGGCTTTAACACTGATTAGCATACACAACAAAATTTCTAAAAAATGGTTAAAATTTAGGAGTCTATGAGCTATATCTTGCAAAACATCTATTTTAAATATTTTTTCTGAAGCCAAACTTGAAGATGTTTAGATAAATAACAAGGGTATAGTATAACACTATTAATATTAACATAACCTAACTTCTCTATTATTAATAGTGTTTGAACATTAATAATTAATCGATTAATGACGGTTTAAAATTTTTGGCTGCAAATTATGTATGGAAGGAAGGGGGGGGGAATGAGATTTTTTGGAGGTATCAACCTTCTTGACAGCAACAAGGAGGCCGTCAAGGATTCTTTCTAATCAGGAGGGGGTTAGAAATAAGAAAAGGTTGTGCAAAACAATATAAGCTATTACTGAGGCTTTCAATATTCTGCGAAACCAGATATTTTCAGTCAATAACATAAAAGGTACTCTGACTGATTATTTTTGATTTTGGGAGTGGTCAGTAAAGTTGTATAGCATGTTGTGCAACAGTGTTGCCTTGAAGGGCGCAGAGTAAATATTGCTTACATTAGCCTATTTTGCATGACAGACCTATGTTGCATGAAGCATGAGCTTTTTTTACTCTTTGCAACAAAGAATATTGTGTTGCACACAAATTGCATAACACACCTAACACACTTTAAAGAGCAACAGAACCTAGTACGTGACTAAATATCTGATATAATAATACAACTATACCCTAACGCATGAATTTAAGGACCGGTACAGAAGTAGAAGGGTGAGGCAGAAAATGAATTTATAGGTAGAGCCAAATTTTTATGGCTAAAAAATACAGAACTGTCGAGAATTGAACCAATCAACACACTTGGAACTACTGGCAAACCAATCAGAAAACAGAGATAATAAAACTTTTAAGATAAAAAACAATATCTTAGTACCAATGATCAAGTGCAGGGCTTGAAATAGAAAACTCTTTTAGCCTGCCTAAGGAGGTCATTCCAGTAAATTTTGCATGTTATTTTATTATTCATTTGGCAGTGCATCCTTATTTTCGCCTGCCAAACCTGAAATTTGGCCATTGGCAGGCCGCATTTCGAGCCCTGCAAGTGATAAGCTATCTACAACCTACTTACAATAGTTTTGGGGTCTCGTATTACCCACCCTGACATCTCTAAGTTTTTCACAATCATGCAAAATCTGTTCACACATGGAGCGAATGTTTCCCCTTACAGTGCAAGTACTATGACCAGGGCCACTTAGAAAGTGAGAGCCAATCAAATTGTAGAATAAAAACAATACATTCCGACTTTGGGTAGTTGAGCCAATCAGAAAGTAGCTGTAAACAATAGCCTTTCAAGATATCTTTTTATTCCCAAGAGAAAATGACAATGGCTATCAACTTGTTTACACGTAACAGGGTCAAATTACCAGTCTAGGTTTCTGAGTGGCTCCACTACCCAAAGTTGGAATGCATTGTTTTCATTCTACATTTTAATTGGTTCTCTTGTCTAACTGGTCTAATTTGCCCTGGTTACAGTAGTTGCATTGTAATAATATGTCCTAGACATCAAATTCTAGTTCATTCCTTTTGACTGGGAAACATGGCACATATGCTCACAAATTGTGAACTTGTACGAGACAACACAATCGTGTTGTTCAACATAATGTTGCATGCAATCTTGAAGAAGTAGAACAGAGATGTATTATTGTTGAAGTGTGACACGAGAAATTTGATGTCTCATCGTTCCATTTGAATGACCGTTAATCGAAGAACAAAAAAAAACATTTAGAGGATTGGAGAATTAAAAGCTTTAATTCAGACTACATTCCCTGAAGATTGTTTAATTGTTGTTTGATCGTTTTTTTAAGATTTCAGTTCTTTGATTGACAGTCATTGAAATGCTAGTCGGCAAATGAGACATGAAACTTCATGATGGTCGCACTTTGACAATAATGCTAGTACAGTCAACTCTCGCCTTGCGGACACCGCAATATTGTGGACACTATGCTATTACAGACAGGAGAAATATCCTGGACAAAAATATTGACAAAGAAATGACCATAAATAATTTTCGCTATTTTGGACACTCACTATTACGGACATGAAGTGACGGTCCCAAGGGTGTCTGCTGTAACGAGAGTTGACTGTAAATTAATACGTGATAAAATCTCATTGTCTCACAACTTCATTAATAGTAATGTACACAAATATTAACATGACAATACTTGCCTCGCCACACAAGGAAGATAGTATTTATAATAACATAACTACCAACTGAAACTAATTACAGGATAATTTGGTCATCACTGGCCGTCGGTCTTTGCTCTCTTTGCCTCGGATGGACCCACGTCTGTTTGAGAATCGGGTCTTTGTTCGACACTTATATTTGAAAGTTGACCATCGTTAGTTTCGTGTCCCTGTTTGTGTGCCATCTCTGATAGCTGACTGGCGTAAATCATTCCTGGCTGGGCCATCCTAATACCTTGTTGTCCAGGTATGATACCTACAGTAGTGACCAGTAATCCATTACCAACGGCAGCTGGGACACTCGGACTTTGTGTCATGGTTTGCGTAGGTAAGGAAGAAACTAATGATGCTGGGAGGGTTTGGTAGAATGGAGGTAGCCTTCCCTGGACGGGAACTGTTTTTCCATCGATAGTGGTCCCAATGATCTGCTGATTTAGGAAAGACTGTGGTCGTAGGATGCCAAACTGGGGATCATAAATTAAAGTACTTCCTGCTGGTATAGCTGACGACAGCTGTGAGGATGTTGTCATGGTTACACCGGAAGCCTGAGCATTTGATGACATCTGTGGCGGCGTGGTTGCGGCTGCAATATTTGACTGTGTTTGTTTTTGAGGTAGCATATTCACAATTACCCCAGCAGCATTTGCAGCCTCCTCGGCTTGCACTTGTACTTGATGTTGTGCTTGATTAACGAGTGTGCTCTGTTGTACTTGCTCTGGTGAAGCTAAAGTAGTAGTTGGTATCTGTGGTCTTCCAGCTGGGGTCGGAGCTTGTGAAGTGGCACTTGGAGAGAGGAATATACAAACATCACCAACAACTAATTGGCTACACTGTAGGGAAAACGTTTGCAGGGACTTGTCAGGCGCACATGATGACCATCCCTTGTCGCACACGAAAAAAGGATGCTCTACAGCACAGGACAGTGTCACCTGAAAAATGTAGAGTGGTTTTTAAACTCTAAGCTCTAAACTCTAATTGAAATTATGATGGAAAGGATGATGATGATCTGACAATGATGATAGTCATGATGATGATGGTGATGACAAGGATGATGATGGCAGTGGTAAAGATGACTTGTGCTAGTCAATAATAAATGATGGTGATGATGAATGATACACATGTTGATGGTGGTAATGAATGATAGTCATGATGATGGTGGTGGTGGTGGAGGTGATGGTAGTGGTATTGGTGATGTGGAATGATGGTTTTTACAAGGATGATGATGTCAATGATGGTAGAGGTAAAGATGACTCATGCTAGTCAATAATAAATGATTGTTGATAATTAATGATCATAATGGTGGATTTAAACTAACCTGAACTTTTGTACTATTGATAGAGAATCCAATTAGCGACATCCCGACTTCGTCATTCTTACGGATGGTCATCACAGTACTAGTTTCTAGCTTGACCTCAGGACAAAGGTTAACGCTGTGAATAAAGTCTTCTGTCTTCAAGTCTTCCACTCTCTTAAGTTCCCCACTCTTTAACTGAATTATCGATCCCTTCTGAAATGGTGGTGGAATGTTTGCTGGGAATAGTGCATTTTGATTCTGTATTTGCATTTGTTGGGGTCCCAATGGAAGAGGGACGTTTTGTCCAGGAACCACATACTTCACACCACCTGTAACACCTGGATTTGGATTGGCTTGTTGCTGGAATTGTAGGCTGGTAGGGATGAACTGGCCTGTCTGACTTGGGGCTTGACTAGCGGCAAGCTCAGCAAGCTGGCTTAAATTACTGCTCAGTGCTGAAGTATAGACCATTGTAACTCCTGGTTCAAGAGGCTTGTCTTCTTTGCCTTTGGTCTGAAGGACTTGGTTTGTTCCACCACCGTTGGACACAATTGGGCTGCGTGGGATCATTCCAGAGGCAACTACGATTTCTTGCTCAACTAAAAATTAACAATAAACTTTGGAAAAAAGATCACAAGGAGAACAGGGAAGCGTATAGAATACAAGGGCAGATCCAGGGGGGCTGAAGCCCCTTTTCAGCAAAAAAGAAAACAGAACTGAAGAATTAGATGCTTTTTTATATTGTTTTCCAATGTGTTGACAGAAGAAACTCAATTAGCTCTCCCCCCCCCCCCCCCCTAAAATTTTGGCTGGATCTGTCCTTGGAATAGCCTTGCTAAAGGCACTAAATTACATGGAGCAATTTTCTCCCCATTTTTCTCGCAATGTGCAGTGCATAAACTACAGGGCAATTTGAAAAAATGTTGTGAGACAAGTAAAAGCAAAAAATAGAATTTGTTTCTACTTTTGGTAATAATTGCATCTGTTGCACCGTGTAAAGTTAAACCCTCTTGTAACTTGTCTCGTAACCTTGTTTATTTAATTAATTTGATATTTCTTTCTGTGCATTTGATCATATTCAACATGTTAATTTGTGCATTATAAATAATAAATATTAATATTGAATATTATTATGCAACAATGTGTGACATCCCAAAAAAGGTCTTTCTCATGCAATATTACACAAAATGTCGCATTGCATGTCTGCCTGTGACACCCCCCAAATAGACTGTCTTTCTCATACAATGTTGCAGGCAATGTTGCTTGGGTTTCTGCACCAACATAGTACTAACGGTGCATGCAACAATGTTTGACATCCAAAAGAGACAGTCTTTCTCATGCAATATTGCAGGCAATGTAGCATTGCATGTCCACACCATTATAGTACTAACCTGTCTTGTTTTGTAAAGGGCTTGCCATTCTGGAACTGTTTGATTGACACACTGTACTCTGGGTTTTTTTATGACTGTCTCAAAAAATCTGTAATGAGACAGAAAAAATTATGAGACTAAGATGAACCATAGGTAACCCAGAATCTGTTTATCACACTTGCTAGGTACTGAATACCCTGCAATCAAGCATGTGTGCATAGTCATATTTCTACCTTTGATTCAGAGAGAGGGAAGAAAAAGGATTATGAAATAATTGAGATCTAATGCCTGTCTAATTGGTCAAAAATTATGAAATAACTGAGTTAAATCCCATCCTCTTATTGGTTAAAATGACACTTTAGGCTAAAAATTATAACTGAGTTCTATCCCATCCTCTGATTGGTCAAAATGCTATTTTAGATGAGTAACAAATTTTAGTTGCACGCACTACCTGAATTTATACTTTTGTATATGCACTTTTGATTTATGCACTTGCTATCTTATAAAAAAAATGTCGAAATATTTCCCATTTTAGATACTTGATCTACTCTGATATAAACACTTGGGGCGCTGAGAAAATACTTGAGAAGCTGGAAACCACTCTGCTTCACATTTCCTGCGTTTCTCTCGTGTTCTTTCAGCACCCCACGTGTTTAGATCAGAGTATCTTAGAGTATTTTATATTTCTTAAGTTTGTCAATCTAAGTTAACGGCCTCTTTATCCAATGCTATCCACGACTATGTAGCAAGGCAAAGAATAACGGCTTGTCAGCCTAAAGTCATGATAACCGGCCAAATTAGTTTTAGCCTGATTTTCATAATTTTAATTACAGTTTTCCCCTGGAAAATCTCAATTTTAAAGAAAAAATATGTTGAAAAAGATTGGAAAATTTTCTTCAATTTCATGAAGTTTTTTTAGAAATAATGAAATATCAAAATATATTATCGAAATCAAAAATGAAAAATGTTCAAAACTGTACTGTGTTGAACAAAAATAGATTATTGCGAATATTAATTATTTCATCGTAACACCGATAATGTTGTGTGACACTGTTTATCAAAGGTATTTGAATTATGCAAATTAGGTTTCGCTTCCTCATCTTCAAATCTGAAGAAACCTTTTGAGAAAATATACCAAAACACGTCCGAAAATCTCTAGCTTTTAGAAATAGCTTCTTCAAATTATTTTTTTTCAAAGGAAATAATATATTTTTGAAATTATTTTGATAGGATTTGTTTTATTTAGGCCGGGTTGAATTGAAGAGAATACAGTTTTTACGAATATTTTGTTACAGTGTAAAGGAAATGATAAGAAAGACGAAAAACTGGTTTGAGACTAAGTGTAAGGTAAACCAAAAGCTAAATAAATGAGAAAAGAAAACATAAGAGTTTGTTTTTGTTATATTTATCCACCCAAGTTACACTTTGTCAAATACAATCGGGAGAAAAAATTGTTCGAATCTTCCTAAGATTTACTTGTGTTTATTGATTTGGATTTATTCACAGGATATGAGATTTGTATCCTAGAAGAAGTAGTTTTAAAATGATAGCGGTGTTGTCTGTCAATCCCATGAGAAGCGACCGATCGAGCGTGATTCTTTACATATTCAAACTCACGCCATTTGCTCCTTCACAAAAGTAAACAATGCCATGGCTCACGATTACTTCACAGACGAAAAATATCACTTTTGCTAAATCTTATCAATTAGATCTTCAACTGAACCGTCAGACTTCAAATATTTGAGTTCAAAAGAATCAATTTTTGTACAAAATTGGATCGAAATGTCCGAGAAAAAGCTTCAAGAAAATCGTAAATTGCACTGCTTGTACATTCCACGAACAAAGCCGTCAAAATAGTACGTCAAGAGAATGGGAATTTCCCTCAAAAATATCAGCTTAAATGACTTAGAATGTTATAAAGATGACATTTTCGGCTAATAGCAAAGCTTTACGTTCTATAATGTCTAAAAAACCGAACATCGGGCCTAGATTTTCTTCGTAAACCTACGTAATTCGAGTTTCCATCAAATTACAAATTCAAAGACTGAAATGTAACGCAACGCAGTTACCTCCCGATCGATCTTTTCAATTCCTTCCCGGCTTGGCATAATAATCTGACCCTACAGATTGCTTCAAATCAAAGAAATAAAAGATAAATCTTACCTTGATTTAATTTGGAGGGTGTTTAGTGTCTTTAAAGAAGGATTTCAACTCGTTTTTTTGCGTATTTCTATAAGTTACTAAAGGTCCATATCGCGTCAACAACTTTAACCTTTGAAGATGCTTGTTTTATTTGAGTTCAAGCAGAAAAATATCCCCAGAAATTCCACGCTAAAAGACGTCTAATAACCCACGCATAGACACTGAACAATATCTCGGACTGTCTTGATTATACAACTATAGTTGCTATCCAGAATTTCAGCTGGCTGTATCGTGAAAACGGTCACACTTAGCGGCTTTTCTTTTGGTGTCTCAGATCTTCTCAGAGTCTTGTCTCTAAGGCATCACATTAAATTTCTCTTCTAGAAAATCCGCTTTTTAGCTGGCTGAGAGTATCTATCTTTCAAGCAGATGCTGGGAATATTCACATAGTTGATGATTCGAGTATTTGGGATTTATAACGCAACGAAAACAAGAGGTGAAGTTCGCCGACCGTGGATTTTTATCACGGTTCTTGAATAAATAATCATTGCCTTGTTTGGCGCCATGTGATGGAGGAAGTCACGGCCTCCTGTGAACGAGGCTAATCATTACAGGCGGAAGTCACGAATTTTGTGACTAAGAGGGACTTTTTTTGGGGAAAGGTTGAGAGATGAAGAAGGGAGGTGGAAAACTTGAAGTTCATCCCATTTTCTTTAGCGGGATCTGGACAGTAGCTTTTTTATTGAGAGAGGTTGGATGGTTCAACCCCCTCTCTCTCACTATGCAAAAAAATAAAAATAAAAAAGATTGGTAGAAAAACAAACTTCCCCTCTTAATGCCCTAGTGACTGTACTGTCTGTAATGTAAATGTCTATTCATAATAGTTTCAAAATAATATTTGTCTAATTCATTCACAGCCATCAGTAGTAATGCTCCCAGCTGAGAAGATCTGGGAAGGATATTAATGACAGCTACGAAAGAGACTAAAAAATTTTTTTTGAGTGGAATTAACTGCTAACACTATATTCTATATTGATCTGTGAGTTAGCCTAGGCCTATCTTAGCAGGGGCAAATCCAGGAATTTTCCAGGTTTTCCAGGTTTTCCAGGTTTTCCCAGGAACTCAGGAGAAAAAGGTGGGGGGGGGGGGGGGGGTGACTAGCCACCTATTTTACCACCCCCGGATTCACCCCAGCTCAAACCAGCCCAGGGGTTAATAATCCATTTTACAGTTCTGTTCAGTGACCACGAACAATAGTTTCAAGCCAAGGTTGGAGTTTCCAGCCACGATAAACTATAGTTTTGAGTAACTCTAACCTCGACTTGAAACCATTATCAGTGGCCACTGTCAGAAGGGAACTGTAAAAAAGAGTATTCATGGCTTGATAAAAATGAGGTCTAGGTTACCAAGTTATTTCAAATTTTGGAACAAATGAGATAAGTTTGCACTCCTCTGATCTTCAGCAACAATTTAGATTCTGAGACACAACTAAAGCCTCCCATGAAACAACAACCAATAATACAATGGATATCTTTAAAAAAATTAGAATAGTGAACTTTATACAGCATTGAACAATAATAGTGGTATTGAACCATCATGTGCCAGCAGCCAGGTTAGATTGCAGGGCTGGATTATATGAAGGGTGGATAGCGCTAACTGATGGATAAATTTTATCCAGTGGACAATTTTGCTGGATAATAGCATCAACTTATACACTGGATAAAAATTTATCCATTGGATAGTGCTATCCACCATTTGTGCAACCAAGCCCAGAACGATAAAATCCTTATACCTTAAGGAATGGAATTCTTTCTCATGTGAAACTATTGTATATTCATTCCTGCCATCTAACATTGCTATTGTCAAGTGATGATGCAAAACCACTATGATGTCATGGACATTAATTGTTACCACTCTTTTCATTGCTACTGTACTTGCCGATTGAGATCGCTGATCCGTCAATTGAATAAATTGGTTGGAACCTTATACTCTCTGATTGGCGGCAGTGTATTCAAGAGCAGATCCAGGGGGAGGCAAAGGGGGGCTGAAGGCCCCTCCTTCAGCAGAAAAACAAATTAAAACAAAACTGAAGAATTAGATGCTTTTTTTATCATTTTCCGTTGCGTTGACAGAAGAAACTCAATTAGCCCCCCCCCAAATTTTGGCTGGGTCCACCCTTGGTATTGCCCTATTTCCCTGTTGCGACTGTTGTCTCTATTAGCACGTTAAGCAGTGAAAAGAGTGGTAATATGGATGGTTGCATATAATGCAGGATATACACAGGTATATATGCCTGTTTCAAAAAACATTGTCGCTCCAAGATCTAAAATGGGCATCTGAGACTAAACAGAATTTCTGTGCTTTAATGTTTTCCGGCTGAAATACAAAAAAATCACATTTCTAATTCAAAGATCATGCTTCATATTCCGATTTAAAATGATACTATGCTGTTCGGCTGTGAATACATTACAATTTGCAGCATGAGACTCAGATTTCAGATCTCACACCAACGTTTTCTGAAATAGGTGTATTTGTTACTGAATTTAGTAGCTATAACAAACACTAAGTTGATAAGTAGTTGCTAAGTAGTACCACACACCAGTAACAATCACATTGCCATTATCACAGTGCCATCATGCTGGCATTATATTTTCCTTCTGGAAGTAAACCATGTTCCCTTGCACCTTGTATTTGTGTACTTTCTGTTCACATCCCTAATGCAAACTTGACTTAACACAACAGTTATTAAAATTTTAAAGCAATGTTTCCATGACAAAAACAACTTTGATGTATGAATTAAGGCTAGAATACTAACTGTCCATTCAACTTACAATGGTCTGAGTAGGTTTTTTTTTTTGGATTGACAAAAGCCAAAAAACCCAAATGTCTGGAAGTTTTTGGCCAATTTGCATGGTACAACAACAATGCAACAGCAAACTGAGAGAATAGTCCTCAGTTCCCTGCACCATCTTGAAAGGTAGCTGTGCCTTTGCATCAAAGCAAAACAAACGGTAAGCTTGCAATGATAGAGACCTTTTTTAACACCTTGTACAATAATTATTCACGTCTCTATCATTGCAAGCTCACCATTTGTCTCGCTTCGATTCAAAGGCACGGCAGTGCCTTTCAAGATGGCGTAGGGAACTGTAAATGGGACTATTGCACAGCATTTTAAGCTAAGAAATGTGTGTGTGTAAATAACGGCTCAAACATGTCCTAAGTGTCTGTCATGTGCCACTGTTAATATTGCAGGAAAAAGTTGTACCATCTAAATACTCCATTCAGTTTTGTTCAGTGACCATGAATAATAGTCTCAAGCTGAGGTTGGAGCTTTTGCGCATGATAAACTATAGCTTTGCTATGAGCTGAAACTCCAACCTCGACTTGGAACTATTATTGGTGGTCACCGAATGAAACTGTAAAATGGAGTATTGGCCTTTTGACATCACACAATTATGAAAGCACAGTCTTTAAAAACGGTTTACTAAAAATAAGAAATAGCAAGATAAAACTATCTTGTTTCTACTGTTTTAAAAAAAAAAGCTAAAAGAATCACAAAGAACAGAAAAAGAGCAAGAAAAACGAATGTCCTGAGACCATTGCTGTTGATTTGTACTGGTTGTTCACTGTTTTGGACCTTGGTTTGTTTTCTTGTTATTGTCCGAGTGACACTCTGCTTTTCTTCTTGAATGCTTGTCTTTTCTTCTTCAAATATTCTTGTTTCGTCTGGAATCATTGAAAAAGACATTGCACTGGTGAGAAAATATCTTTGAATTGTATCCACATGATGAATTGTATCCACATGTATCCACAAGATTCTTGAAACAATCTCTGGGATGATCTAAGTCAGGGCATGGCTAACTCACAGATAGAACCCTGAAACAACCTCTGGGCTGATCAAAGTCAGGGCATACCTGCCTCACTGATCGAATCCTGAAACAACCTCTGGGCTGATCTAAGTCAGGGCATGGCTAACTCACAGATTGAACTCTGAAACAACCTCTGGGCTGATCTAAGTCAGGGCATGGCTAACTCACAGATCAAACCCTGAAACAACCTCTGGGCTGATCTAAGTCAGGGCAAGGCTAACTCACAGATTGAACCCTGAAACAACCTCTAGGCTGATCAAAGTTAAAGCACAACTAACTCAAAGATTGAATTTGAATTTAGCATGTTAGGTTGTTAGAAAATCTACCCGAGAAAAATCCTTAAATCGAGGGAAAAAGACCCTTTAAACTCTCCTCACATCGATACTCCAATCAATGAGATTTGAAAAACCTTCAATTCAAAGGATACTCAACTAACTTTAATGACATCTATACACAACTCACAGCTTGTTCACTTGTTTTACACATTGAGTGCAAAAAAGCAATAATTCGTATTGACAAAGAACAGAAACTATCAAACAAAATCAACTTACTACACCATTAAATAATATAATGATAACAATAAATAAAATCTTTAATAGACCCCTTTTGAATTCCAAATAGCGCAGGACACTGATTCTAAAAATAGCTTAAAGATTCGGACAAACATTGCATTCTGTTTAACAGCTACGAGGATAATATGAACCGATTTTATTATTTTTACTTAAAGTTACAATAATAACCCATGTAAACTAAGATCAACTGCGATCGGCTGTGAAAATTATCTGCTGAAAGTAAACTCGTAAGTTTGTTTGTCCGAATTTCGCCTTTGTCTTCGTTTTTATGACGTCACAGCTGCGCTGTGCTATTACCGCTGTGTTTCTTGATTACAGACTCATTTGCATAGGGTTAGCCTTGAGTTTGTGCAGAATATTCACGTGTTCCAGTCAAGGTCCGTCGAGTTTGAAAATGTTTGTATTGTTGAAGTTGTGCATTCTTTACTTTTCTGTTGGTATTTGTGAATATTTAAACACTGATACGAGGCTAACCCTGTGCAAATGAGTCTGTAATCAAGGAACACAGCAGTAATTTGGAATTTGAATCTGGTCTATTTAGTCCAGATTGACGGTCATTGAAATGCTAGTCGGCAAATGAGACATAATGGTAATAATATGAAATTCACACAGAAGAAAAAGGCAACATACTTGTTTTAGGTGCCAGAGGGCTTGGTGGTGGCGGCTCTTTCATGTGGAGAACTTTTGGATGAGCTTTTCTTCCTGGGGATTTTATTCTTGTAAAAAAGTCATTCTCTTTTGCATTTGTTGTAGGTAGATTTATAGTTCTTCGTCTCTACAAGAGTCAGGTAAGCAACTCAATAGATATTTCCAGAATTTACAGACTAGAAATTGCTCTATTTCACTATGACGTCACTGCTTGTTTATGTGGGGGATAGAATCGCCAAATCCAATAGAAAATTCAACAAAATTTGCTCCTAGCGAAACAGTTTATTATAAAATGGCCTGGTTTTCAGATATACTATGTGTTAATATGTACTAAAAAATATTCTGAGTTTGCTGGCTATTCTATTTCTCTTCATGGATTGATAAGGGTTTTAGAACAATTTTCGGTGAATTTGCGTTGATCTGACCCCCTCCGACGACCATGATCCTTTGCATTTAAACGATAGATTGTTTTGATTTGATGTCATAGTGAAATAGGGCAATTAAAGTAAGTTATGTTTCATCAAAATAAAAACATGTGAATAAATGTAGTCTAAAAATATTTACCGTTGTTTTGGGTGAAAAGTCTTTAGGTTTCATGGATCTCAGATAATCCCTTAAGAGTGCTCGGCATCCATTAAGGTTTTTCTCAGGCTCCCAAGTATTATCTTCAGGCCCAAAACCTTTCCAACTGACAAGGTATTCTACCATCCCATTATTCATTCTCCTTTTTAATATAGTTTTCACCTTAAATAAACATTATTATTAGGGTATTAGTTACTACATGATGCAGTCATGATGATAGGCATTGGTCTCAGGGCTCAAAATAGCGGCCTGACAGACCAAATTTCAGGTTTGCCAGGTGAAAATAAGAATGCACTGCCAAATGAATAATAAATAATGGCATGCAAAATTTACTAATATGACCTCCTTTTACCATGCTCCTTTACTATGGCAGGCTAAATAAGTTTTCTATTTAGAGCCCTGGGTGTCAACCCCGATAAGTCAACTAGGCGTAATAGGGTGATGATAATGACAAATGATGATGATAACGGAAGTAACAATGATTGTAATTATGACAATGATGAGAGATGGTGGTGGTGATGAGATGATGATGCTACTGGAAGTTCCATAAAAGAAAAAATACTAGATAAACATAAATGGAATAAATTAAATGAATAGAATTTAACAGTGACATTTCCACAGATTGGCTCTTGATTCACTGAATTCCAATTAGAATTAAGAAGTTTATTTTTGAGGGAGGAAAAATGGAGGACACAGAGGGAAACCCTTGGTTCACAGGAGAGAACCAACAAGCAATGCTACTCACATACGACTCAGAGGGTCTGGGATAGACCTCCTCGGCTCGGGCATGTTTTTTCCCATTTCAGACCACGTGTCATTCTCTAGAGTATCCTTTCTTTGTTTAACAGTTGCACTCAGTTGCAAATGAGAAGGCACATGAATATGGATGCAGCTCAAACAAAGAATCTAATTCTCAAGGGAATGACACGTGGTCTGAAATGGGACAACATTACACCCAAGCCGAGGAGGTCAATATTGAGCTTGGGTTGCCTTAGTGAGAGATAAGCACTCTCACCCCTATCCACCCATACTTCCCAAATAATAAAGATCTCCTCAGACTCTCCCAACACTATGGAAATTCCATTCAATATCCATATACAGTGCATACCATATATCTGTGAAACAAAACCATAGATGGATGTATTTATTGTCTAATTGCAGCTATTTTGCTGCTAAAGAAAATACCTTTAACCACCTGTATGCCCTTGGGGGGGAACTCCCCTATATTTGCTATACGGGTATGTGCCGCCCTATAGGGTATGGTTTTTCGGCTTTTGGGTCTGGGGTAGGGTATCATTTTTTGACATTTTGTCTGGGATAGGGTATCATTTTAGTCTGGGATAGGGTTAACGATTTGGTCATTTTTGTCTGGCGAATAGGTCTGGGATAGGGTCAGGGTTTTGAGGTCCTGGCGGCACACCTCTACCCAAGTTGGGGTGGTAGTACCCCCCCTCCCCCCCGGCTGTATGCTAGCCTGCAAAACAGACATTCTTGTGAGTTTGGGGAGAAACCGAGGTTTGGAAAAAACTTTGGAAATGTGGAACGAGCAAAAATCGAAACTGAGCAAAATCTATGCATCTTTGTTTTGGTTATGCCTGCTTGAGTGAATTCTCAACAATAGTTGTTGTTAAACTAAATACGTGGCTAGTAATCGTTTCACTGATATATGGCGTGCATTCTAATTGGAAGCATTTTTCCTGGAATCACACAATATAAATAAAATATCAGGCATCTTTACTTCATTCCCTCCCCACCCTTGGGAAAAACTAGCCCTCCTTCAACTCACAACATGACCTCGATTCGTTGTTTACAAACAGCGATTACCCATCGGGATTTTTTATGTATTGACAGTTATTCACAGACTATATATTTGTTTATAATGCGATTTCTTAGCTCTTAAGTTTAAAATCTTCGCAAAAAAGCTTACCAACTTTGTCAATAGCTGTTAGTTATAAACAAGAAATGAACACAAGGTATAGACAATCGAAACATGTATAATAAAAATCAAGATTTGCACTAAATTCTAACTCATTACTTAGATTAGAGACAAGTAATCATAATTACCTCAAAAACTTCGTCATCGTCGATATCAGTAGCCATTTATTTAAGATTTGTAAAAACTAAACAAACTCGAAGGAATTTCCAAAAAGCGCGCGCTTTCTGAAGAAGAACGCTATCACGTGATAATTAGATTGCGTGGAGTGAATGATCACGTGTTAAAGTTCCCGCCAAAGTTAAAGACCGTGAAGGGAATTTCATTACTAGTCGGCGTCCCTTGGATTGTGTACTTAGTGGGTCGAAAGATTGGAGTATTTTTGAGCTCAAAATGGTTCCAAACGATACTGAAAGCGAATATGAGAGAGTGAGAAGGATAAAGATTGAGGAGAATAAGGCGATGTTGAAGAAACTGTTTCCTCAGGGCACCTCTCTTGCGGTAAATACTGGAACTCCAAGAATCGCCTCACGTGGAGACGCGAGCGCAAAGAAACGACAACCGAGACGAAAGACCTTAGATTTTCCACTCCGCAGGAACCCAGATCGCAAAACACGGTCATTTAAGTGCACAGACGAGGAAGAAGAGAATGCAGAGAGGGTTATTTACACTCCAAACACTCTCATTGTCAAATGGAGAGGACCTCTGACAGAGAAGCTATTTGAAAAACAAAAGAGTTGCTCCTCCGATTCTGAGCTCAGCGATTCTGACTCCGACACAGACGGGTCACTGAGAAAAAAGCGGAAAAAGTTTCTGAGAAAACCAGCTCCAAGAGCACCAGTGGATGTCCGTGAAGAAGACCTAATTTTGGTCGCAGAACGAGTAGCTGACAAGACCTATGATTCAGTAAACGGTACAAGCTGCCATCAGTGCAGACAGAAGACGGACGATCTCAAGACCACATGCAAAAGTAACTCGTGTATAGGGATCAGAGGTCAATTCTGCGGACCTTGTTTAAAGAATCGCTATGGGGAGGATGCGAAGAAAGCTATTATGAGTCCTAGCTGGATGTGCCCCCCGTGTAGAGGAATCTGCAATTGTAGTTTCTGCATGAAGAAACGAGGAAGACGTTGCACTGGTATTATGATCCATTTGGCCAGAGAAAATGGATTTGAGGATGTGAAGACCTTTCTAGGAGACTAACAGCCTTGTCACTCGTGCTAGGGGACCTTTTTTTCTAAGAATGTTTCCAGTTCCAGTAAAAAAGCTTATGTTATTAACTTGCTTTTAAAGTTTCAGCGCATAGGGAGAGTCCCGAGTCTCAAGGGTATTGGCAATACTGAGGATCATTTTCGATTTCGGCAATCAATTATGGTAATGATAATCCAATTATGGGAAGGTTAAAATTTAGGGTGTAGATTATTTTAAAACAGTTTTAGTTACAATCCCAAGGAATATCTCTTGAGGAGAGGGGAAATATACCGCTTTATTTTTACTTTTTTTATACAAATTCTTCCAATCAGATGAAACCATGTTGACATACACTGAAATAGACCTCAGGGGTAGATCCCTGGATCCAGAAGAGATTTGCACCCCACTTCCTGCAAAAGAAATTGACATAAGTGTAGTTAAATTTGACGTAACTTTTGGGGGTGAGGCTCCTATGAAATTTAAATCTTCCTTATTTGCCAGAAGTAGTAAAGACTTTGGGACTAAGACTCTGAAGGACTTGCCATTTTTGTAGCTGAAACTACAGATGTCATCAAACTGGGTTTTTACACCAGAAAAACATGTCATGGTCACATCTACGACTCTGCTGACAAACATGAAACTTTTAGTCTGCATTCCTTTCTCCAGGTGTCGGCATTCTTTGATAATTTTCTTTCCCACAAATTATCAAAAGGAGGCTGTTACTTGGAGAAAGGAATGCAGACCATGAGTATGATATTTGTCGGCAGAGTCGTAGATATTTTGAGGTATGATGACATGTTTTTTTCAGTTGTGAAAACCCAGTTTTGTGACATCTGTAGTACGCAAGTAATAATTCTAAAGAGATTGGCATGGGATTTTAAAAATTTCTCATTATCTTAGCTTTAGTTTTGTATCTTAAAGATAGTCTATCAAGGTATATATCAATAATTTAAGAGTTTATAAAAATATGTTTAACGATATATTTTATTTAGTTTTAAGAGTCATGCCCTAAACATTACGAATTTTTTTATTTGTACAAATGTAGGATTAAAAGTAAGATGCTAAAAAAATATTGACCAAACCATTAGGGAAACAGCACCCTAGGCCTAATTCGAGGCTCAGATAATGTCCTCCGTAATACGAAAGAGAAAAAAATCGTATAAAAATGCACTAGAATTTTAAATTTTGCGTGCGCGTTTGTTTTCTTATATGATTCCCCTATGGTATATAACGCCATTGATAAGTACAAATACTCAAGATTTTATTTTTGCCATTCAATTTTATCTAGATTGGGCTCCCTGTGGTCTACCATTTTGAATATATTGATGAAAAATATTTTTAGGGCCAAAGCAACACCAAACATATCCTCTATGATCAATCCTGTACTATATCCTATGGTCAAAAAAGCTTTGGTCAACATTTTTTTCGCATCTTTTTTATATTATACTTTTATATGTTAGGAATTGTTGCCATATTATTTTTTGACATCGTTTGAAAAATTATGTTCTTAAAATAAAGTTTGTTGTATAAAATTAGATACTATAATTTGAGATTCATTAAACATTATACTTTGTATCATATTTTTAGTTCTTTATTTTCAATAATACTTGGGATATTTAAGTTAAAAAGCAATTTTGACAGGCATTTGAATATTTTATTGATTTATTACAGGAAAATGTCAATTGGTCAATTGATCGACACTTAGATGGGTGGTATAGTGTTGAGAGTGGGTTTGCTTCCTGGACTCAGCGTAGTTGCTTTATGGTTCTCTCCTGTGCTTCGAGGGTTTTTCTACAGGTTTTTCTCTCCTCTCAAAAATCAGCTAATTTCCAATTCGACCATTGAACTAGGGCCACAGGTGTGTTGGTCAACTATTAAGTTACCTTAAAAATAACATATTATTTATATAATTAATGTTAGCATCACAGAAAAAAAACGGATTCCCAAATTGGGAATTTCCTTGAATTCCCAACGAATTCCCATTCAATTCCAAGAGAGAACAAAATTGGGAAAGTGGCACTGATTCCCAATGTTAGTTTGTTGGGAATTTTGTTTTTCTATTGGGTATTAGAAGGAAATTCCCAACAATAAATCCCAATGTTGGTGTTCGAATTGGGAATTCAAGGAAATTCCCAATTTGGGAATCCTTTTTTTTTTCCTGTGGTAAGTGAAGTTTAAAACAAAGCTTAATACTTTAAGCCATGAGCATAGAACCGAACTAAACCACATAAATTTTCCCAAAAAAATGACCACAAAATAAAAAATTATTACTTTAATGGGATTTTCTTTCATATTCAAAGTAGGTATCTAAGCAACCATCTGTTTGCGTAAACCCTCCTACAACATCTTTTAGATCAAGAAAATACCCATACTAACCTACTGAGAGCCAATATAATTTCAAGAGATGAAAGTGTCTGAAGGAGGTATTTTCTGGTAATTTCTTTACAGAATATGCGAAGCTTAATGGGAGCTGTTGGGGGTCAGTGGCCTAGAGCATTCTGTGGGCCGGGGGAGAGATTTTTTTTTTTTTTCGAACTGACTTGTATAATAACAAAAATGCAAAAACCACATGGCAGCTATATTTTTTTCATAGATTCAAATCTCCAGGACATATGGATTAAGTATAATGAAAATCTACAAGGGAGGGAGCTATTCATAGAATGTGCCGTACACGTCAAACAGTTCTCAGTATGACGCATCAAGCTACCCTGCTGGTTAAAACCTGTCCAGCTTAGCTGCAGCTGCAAGGCTGAATTTTCTTTTAATACTTCCATTAGAAATAAGATATAATGTTGACTCGATCTAAAAATTAGATTTTTGAGTTTTTTTAATGCCTTTGTGGATTTCATGTTTTAAAAAATGCTGCATTGTTATTTTGGGTTTCCTGTGTTTTTAGGATGGTGGTAGACTGGGGTGAGCGGAAGCTGTGGCTTCGCGGGATGCGAAACTCTGCACGAGACGAAGCACCACAAGACTGACTCAGCAGGGCAGAAGAACTGTGCTTTAGAAATCTTTATAAATATGATCAGATGCTAGCGATCGCAAGCTTTCACGATGGAGAAGGACCATCTACCACTCACGCCAAATGTTGTGAGGGGTTTGAATGATAAACTTTACGAAAAACGGAAGACTGCAGCTCTAGAAGTTGAGCGGTAAGTGGAATGACACTCACTTTTAATGTTCGTGTTTCGACATACACATGCACTTCGAACTAATGCTTTTGACGTGCTTTTGAAACCGTTAAAGGCTGCGAAACGCCACCAAATAACTCTCTAAAGCATATATGTAGTATTTGTATTCGACATTTAGACTTTTATCTTCGTTGTTTCAACTTTAGTGAGAAAATTTCTCAACCATGTTCAAGTAAACTTCAATGTCTTCGTGTCTCAATCTCGAGATTCTTTCTCTTTTCTCTCGTAGTATGGTGAAAGAATTTGTCGCGAACAATGACGTGAAGCAGATCAGAAGATTAACGATCGTACTGGCCGAAGAGTTCGCCGTATCGCATAACAGCCATGCAAGAAAAGGGGGATTGATTGGACTTGCAGCAACAGCTATCGCCTTAGGCAAGGTAGGGAGAAAAGGCCACTGGATTGAACTAAATGAGAGTGTATTTTTGATGGTACGGCAATTATATGTCAGGTGTTGTGAATATGATGATGATTATTATTCCTTATGAATAACTGCCTCGTGTTTGACCCATGACGTCTGTTTTTTGTTTTCTTTTTCGTTATTGTGATGTTATGAAGTCCAAAAATGTAATAATTACCTCGTTGTTGATCAAAAGCAATAAACATATTGATTCTTAATTCAAACTCTTAAGATTTCTTTTGAAAATGTACAAAAATTACTTGGCGAACAGGTGGCTGTAAAATTTGGTAATCTTTTTTAAGGTCCATTCAGTCAGGTTTTTATTTCTCTTAAATTAATATAAAATTAAAATTTAATATTCGAATATGTAAGATTTTAGGTCAGAGATATAAGTTAGAGTGCATTTAGTCACGCTGTTGAATAGTTAGATAAGTTTATATAACTTAGATAACTATTTAGTTGACGTCACCTAAAATAGTAAATACGTGCCAAACCAATGGTACTGCGAATCTTGGGGTTTATCTAACCAGAGAACGTGTGAAGAGACTGACAATTACATGTATATCTTCATTTTCTCCCTGATTTTCAGACTGTTGGCACATGAAATTTCAAGTTGTGACGTCAACTAAGATAGTAAATAACTTGGGAAGGTAAAAACTGTGCCCTCGGTCTTGATAACAGACCTCAGCATAACAGCCTCGGTCTGTATATTCAAGACCTCGTGCACAGCTTTTCCCTATCTCGACCTCCTGGCCGGTAAATAACATATATTAATTTAGGTAGCGTTAACTATTCAACAGTTAGACCAAATTCACTCCAAAGCTGAAGAGAAGATAATAATAATGAAAGAAGGACAGCATACTGTCAGTAAAACAAGAACAAACATCCTGATTCTTTATGGGACCTTTGATGTCTTGGGAAATTTGTGGATCAATTGAGACAAAGACGCTGCTAAACTTTTTTAAAAAGTTATCTCATAATATTTAGAATAATGACAAATATATCTTGCAATGAAGTAAAAATAAGGACCAATTCCTTTTGATTTTGGACCTAATGAAAGAGGATGATATATGCCACACTCAACCAAAAATCTATATACTCCATTTTGCAATGGAATAAAGCTTTTAGGTTCAACATCAATTATATCACTTCCAGGTCTCAAACCAAAAGCAGTTCTATAAAGTATTTCTTACTTTTTCTTCATGACAGAAAGAAAGTTCTAATTCTTTCAAGTGGAGTCTAAATCATTGAGAACATTTTTTCACTTTTAGTTTAGCCATTGTTGTGAGCAGTTGGACACGGATATATGTCACAACTTAAACAATCTATATAACCCACAAAGAACACTGCTTTTGCTCTACTCTTAGTCGTCATTGTTTCCCTGATACTATTTTGTTAAGACAACCTCGGTTCAGATCTCTCTCTCTCTTATTCAAAATTCTTGTATCTACGCCTGTTAACATATCTGTCTTTGTTAAGGTTTTACACTCTTTCCAGCTTAAAGAACTGATTCCTGTAAACAATATCACCAGCTTAAACTTAATGAAGAAATATATAACAGTTTCCCCTGTTTGATACTCTGATAAATACACTTGATGCTGAGAGAAAATGAGAGAAGCGTAGAACACCACGTCGACGCAAAGTGGTATTTGCAAAGAACAGTGGTTTCCATCTTCTCATGTGCTTTCTCAGGATCCCAAGTGTTTTGATCCTGGATCCTGGAACTACACATTTTATAAAATAACAAGCTGCCCAAATTGACACAAACAACTGTTTAATTTTTTCCTATGAACATTCAAATCAGAGCTTGCATGGAAAAAATGACATGAGCTTATTTGATAATCTTGTGAAACATGGTGGCATGTGTTATGATATAATTCTGTGTGTATATTCACTATAGTGTTGTTTCATTGATAGGATGCGGGACTATACCTCAAAGAACTTATACCACCTGTACTGTCCTGCTTCTTTGACCAAGACAGTCGTGTGCGTTATTATGCCTGTGAAGCACTATATAACATTGCAAAAGTTGCAAGAGGATCCGTTATTCCTTACTTCAATGACGTATTCGATGGCTTGAGTAAGGTTAGTAGGCATATGTGGTCACTCTATCACTACTGGCTGAGAACCTGTGAAAAATATCTCCGTATTTTGGAAATTTCACAGGTTTTTCACAGGATTTTCGCAGGATTTTCAAACATCCAGACCTGTGAAAAGGAACACTTTCACAGGTTCCAGAACCTGTGGAAATTCTGTGAAAAACCTGTGAAAAATATCTATGTATTTTAGAAATTTCACAGGATTTTCGCAGGATTTTCAAACATCCAGACCTGTGAAAAGGAACACTTTCACAGGTTCCAGAACCTGTGAAAAACCTGTGAAATTTCCAAAATACAGAGATATTTTTCACAGGATTTTCACAGGTTCTCAGCCTGTAGTGCTATGGTCATATTTATGAAGTCAATTCAGCTTATGAAATGGCAAGAAAGGTTATTACTGGAATAGGGCATTTGCAGGAAATAATCACATGACTATTACTGGATGCATGCCAAAAACATTTAGTCTTTTCTTATTCAAATAACTTTTGCTGGATTACAAATGTCATATCCAAAACCTTTTTCAAAGTACAGTCAACTCTTGTTACAGCGGACCCATCACTTAGTGTCTGTATAATAGCGAGTGCCCGCAATAGGGAGAGTTAATTTTTGGTCATTTCTGAGTCAGTATTTTTGGCCGGGGATTTTTCTCCTGTCCGCAATAGCAAGGTGTCAATAACACTAGGGTGTCTGCAAGGGGAGAGTTGACTCTACTTTATTTTCTTCTTATGAGATGCTTTTGATTTCAATATATGAAGCATTTTAAAGTTTGTTTGACATCCAGCAGAGCCCTTCCCCAAGGGACCTTTGGCTGAATTGATTCAATATTAAAGTGATATATCACCACATGACTGTTTTTTGTAAAAAGCCAATCCTCAATATTATGTAAACTCTGTAGTTGCATGTTGCCCGTTTGAATTTGGCTTTTCACTGCTGCCAATCTAAAATGTAAAAGGTGCCAAAACTGATTATTTTTAATTAACGGCAGTGAAAACAAGCTGTTGATTGTCTGAGTTCCCATTAGAATCGCAGTAAATAAATTTCTTAAGATAAAAGCATATACATATTTATTGTTTCATGATAAACAGCTTGCGGCAGATCCAGATCCTAATGTCAAGAATGGTGCAGAGCTACTGGACAGACTAGTGAAGGTAAGTCACTTGTCTTATTTTGTTAGTTTTTCATAGTTTACTATTTTATTAAAGGAGGGGAACTCTTACTAGATTGGAAACTTGTTATTGGTTGTCTAATTGGTTTGCTCTCCCCACCCCTCCCAAGAGCGGATCCGGCCAAAATTTTTTTTGAGGGAGGCTAATTAAGTTTAGGGGGGCTGATCGAGTTTCTTCCGTCAACACAACGGAAAACATCATAAAAAAGCATGGTTTTTTTCTGCTGAAGGGGGGACTTCAGCCCCCCTTTGCCCCCCCCGAATCCACCCTTGCCTCCCCCCCAAGAAAACACCTATTATCCTAAAAACAAAGCAAAACATTTCTTTTTTAAGAGGTATATATAAGCAGAGCTTTCAATAATATTTGTAGTAGGTAGATTGGTCCTAAAAAGTAGGGAGCTGAAGCCACTGGTGTTTGTATATAACTTTATTTGCGCTGAATTAATTTTTTGTCAAAATAGCTTGCAGTTTGAGGTGAAGTATCCCTCGATGAACAGCCGGTAGCCGCCTTTTATTGAAAGCTCTGTATAAGAGGCTGAGGACACTAAATTTGTTGATGATTTGTTTTTTAACAGGACATTGTGACAGAGAGCTCATCATTTGATTTGATATCTTTCATGCCGTTGCTAAGAGAAAGGATCTATACAAAAAATCCTTATGCAAAGCAGTTTCTGGTGTCTTGGGTAATATTATTATTATTATTAATATTAGTGGATGTTTGCTCTTTTAATTAGTTGTTATCTTTATTACATAATTCTTAGTTACATATTTTCACCTCATGAGAATGGTAAGACAATAGACCCCTACTTGCAGCACATCGGAATGCAGCTTAATTTGGAGGGCATAACAATAGGTTTCCAATTCTCAGGAGATTGAAATTCTTTTGTTTTGTCCTCCAAATTGAGCTGCTTTGACATCACATGCAAGGGGTCTATTTGGAGGACATAACAATAGGTTTTCAATTCTCACGAGATCGAAATTCTTTTGTTTTGTCCTCTAAATTGAGCTGCTTTGACGTCACATGCAAGGGGTCTATAGACCCTTTGCAGTAGTAGGTCTTATGACCCTACTCCGTGTAAAACAAGACGTTGTGTCAAAATGAAAGCCAGAATTGCAAAGAGCATGTAGATATTAGTAAGAAGGCAAAGTTTCAGTGAATGAAACACAACACAGAAGAAATAAAAATAGATACATGTATGTTGAGTATTTCATAAGGATTTGCACATACAGCTATCATATTAAAAACCCCTATATGAATCCTCATGAGACATGCATGGGTCACATAATTTATACTGTAAGTGCAAAAGGCCCATTGGTGCTAAAAACTGAACCAAAGGAAAGAAAATGTGCAAGGTATTCTAGTAGTGGTACACTGTAGTAAACGACACTGTAATATTGCAAATTTAGCAAGCATGGGTGTCACAGCAGTGAGATTGCTTGCCTCTCACCAATGTGACCCGGGTTTGAGACTCTCCAGACTTGCTGTCATATTTGAGTCAGAGTTGCTTGTTGGTTCTCTCTCGTAATTGGAGGGTTTTTGGTAATTGGTTTTCCTCCAGCTGTAAAAATCAACTTCTAAATTCCCATTGGAATCCAGTGGAAGAAGAGCCACTCTGTGGAGTCACCTGTTAATTCCCATTTCTGTTATGAATATTATTTTGATTGTAGGTTAGTCTATGGAATCAATATGCCACCATTTATCTCTCTCTAATTTTCTATTGCACTCTTCTTTGTTGTTTAGCTTATGGTTCTTGCTTCAGTCCCTGACCTGGACTTGATAGGCCATCTGCCTGAATTTTTAGATGGATTATTTGCGATATTTAAGGATCGCAGTGGAGAGATAAGAAAAATGTATGTAATATCAATAATAATAACAACCAACTTTATAATTTTATTGATGTTAAACACCAAACAGTAAAATATTGATTCACTAGTAGCTCTATTTTGCCAAAAAAATACATGATTTCTGTAATTTAACAAACCTCTTATTGATCATAGACGACATCTCAAAATGTTCAGAACTCAAGCGGAATCATGAGTGCAGTAGTTTTGAACATTTTAAAACATCATCTATGATTACAATGAAGAAAAAACACATCTAAAAGCAAAAAAAACCGCATACTACAGTATGTGATGGTCCTCTCATTGGTCATAGGTGTCAGTCAATCCGATTATGCTCTGTTATTGTAAAAAAGGTAATGCTTGTTGATACTGGAAACATTTTCCTTTTTTGATGTGGATGACAGGTGTGAAGCGTTGCTTGGGGAGATCTTACGTGAAATTAAGAAGTCACCAGAAACTGTTAATTATGCTGAGATGGTCAACATTCTGGTGCTTCATTCACAGTCCGAAGGTGAGAAGAAAGGTGGTTTATAGCCATTCTCAATCACACTCACCCTATAGTGAATGTTTCTGTTGGCGACAAAGAAGGCGTTTCCATAACATTGTTGGAAAACACAAAGCTATATGGACACGTGCCTATAGAATGTCATGGAAATGCCTTGATTGACGTACACCAAAAGCTTTGTCATCTCTACAGAAACAATTGCTAGAGCGGCGCATGTGATTGAGAATGGCTGTTAAGGCTTGATCAATTAACCCATATTCTTGATGTTAATTTAAATATTAAGAGGATTTTTTTTCAATAATGAGCCATAATGGCAAAAAGGGCCAAAAACTAGACTTTTGTATGAGTTTTGATCCCAATTTTCGTTTTGGGTTAACACTCAAAACCTTTTTTAAACAGTTAGAAACTGATGTACTATGATAAAATGCCTGTTTGAAGCAGTATTTTCAATTGTACAAAGATGTTTTGTTGCATTTGTGTTAGGATGTAGCTTTGTCAGGCTTTTTTTATAGAAAATATATGGGGAATAAGGCCTGAACCTCATTTTGGAATAACATTTTTGCTTTGGGTTAACACTAATTTGATTCCACTTTCATCGGTCATCTCACATCCAAACAAATTAAACTTTCTGAATAACAAGATTTTAGCCTTGTACAATAGCCTTTCTTCAAGAAAATAGTTTTTGGCACTCTCATTTACTTAAATCATCCATCTTTCCATCCTTCTCTTCCTCCCTCCCTCCCTTCCTTTCATCCCTTTCTTCAGTCATTCACTTTCTCACTTTAGCCTGGTCCTTTATTTTTCTTGGCCTGTAAGTTTCCATGAATATGTTTTATCGACCAACAGTAATGTGAAAATATGTACAAAGCATAAAACTCAAAGCACACACAACCAACACTCCTGTTGAGCTTACACATTGAACAATTACAATCTTCTCTCTACACTTCCTTTCATCCTTCCATCCATTCCTTCATTAACTCACATTTTCACTCAATATTTGCTTTTTCAATTGATTATTCCTTCGGTTGTTGATTTACCTTTTCATCATTACTATTCCTTCAGTCAGCTAGTCAGCTTATAAGTATCTTTTTCTCCTCAGATGAAGTAATACAATTCACAGCATTGACGTGGATTAAGGAATTCATTGCTCTGTCTGGTCGTACCATGTTACAATTCAGTGCGGCAATCATCCAGTCAGTCCTTCCCTGCATTTCCTATGAGCAAGACAAGCTCAACATCAAAGACGTAGCCACAACAGTAAACCAGTGTTTGATGCGCTTAATCACTGAGGACGATGATAAAACAATAGAGACAGGAACTGTGTCCATGGAGTGTGACGATATCACTGTTGTGCAGATTCAATTAGATCTGAGACCTGTTGTGGAGGTTCTTACCAAACAATTGGCACATAAATCAATTCCAACTAGAATTGCAATGCTCAGATGGGTTTTACAGCTGCATTTGAAGACACCTAATAAGGTATAATGAAAAGAATATGAACTAAGAGAAGGAATCTCATGAGCACTGTTTGATACTATTTTTAGAATCTTTAATTCTATTTTTAGAATCATTCACTTGATCATTTGTTTTTCTGCACATGTGAACTGCATGCAGCTATCCTATTTGTTCTGGTTTTCTTGTCTTTTTCAAATAAGAAAAATGTGAGCAAGCAGCATAGAATGCTGCATTCGCATTCGTCGTTCGAGAGTGCAGGAAAACAAACAATGGCAATATTGCAATATTGTGATTCTAGAAATAGCATCAAATGGTGCCTTTAATGGTTTCAAGCATAAATACCATGGATTCCTTCTCTCAGTTTATTCTAGTATTAGTGTTTCTTTTCATTTTGTATTTATAATTTCCTCTCTGGTTTACTTGGTTGAACATCAGCTTGGGAAGATGAAACATCAATAGCCAGTATCTACTGATGGTTAGAATTTTGCCGTGGCTTTGAAGACCATGTTGTAAAACCTCAACTCTGTATCATATAGACCCATTCCATACACCACTCTACAAATATGCCAAACCTAATTGATGATTTAAGTGCAGCAGAAGAGTGTCGTGTGAATCAGCTGCCACTCCAGTGTTGCATAATGTGGCAAGCCCTGTCAAACTTAACACATTTGCTGTACCAAATTTTGACTGCCAGACCAAACTTTATTATTTATATAGCGTGCATATCCTGTGCTCATTGCATCACCAAACTGATCCATATGCTGCACTTTTGCCATTAATTTATCAATTACATTCGGCACAGCCAGCTTACTGGTAATTTACTTTAGTTCTACATATTAAGTGTGTTATCTGAATCAGAAGTCGCTTCAAACTGATTTGGAGTCAACATATGAATCATGAGTTTAACGAGTGGCATATGAAGCAAGTCTTGACTAGTTTTATACTCGATTTGTGATTCCCAAAACAAATTGCCTATTTTTGATTGACATTGTTTCACAAGTTTCTAATCTTTGTGTCTTTCTATTTCAACAGCTTTTCCAACACATCGAAGTATTATTTCCGGAATTATTAAAAACTCTGTCAGACCCATCAGATGAGGTATGTACCTTAAAACCAGATGATTTATTATAATCTTTTCTAAATGATGAGTGGGCGCGGCAGGGGTAACCTTAAAAGGGGGGCTGGGTTTTAGACCTTGCAAAAGTTTAGACTCTACTAGCTTTAGCTGTTGTATCACAGCACGGGACAATCACAACAGAGCTAGGCTCCAAACTAGGTGAAAGCCCAAAGAATGAATTAGAATTTAGTAGTTGATTTTTAAGGAGGGAGGAAAACCGGAGAACCCAGAGAAAAACTCTCGAAGCACAGGAGAGAACCAACAAACAACTCTACTCTATGTATCTTAATAGTCCCATTTCTCATTTGGTAAATACTGCAGCTGTGTTTTATGACTGAAGACTCAATCTCTCATTGCTAGGGTTTTTGATAACATCTAAATTTTTTCTCAGGTATCTAGGCTTTGTTGCTTGCTCCTTATTGGTTCAAGTTTGACATAACTTTGATTCAATTTTCACTCTAAAGCTGCAGTTTGGGTAACCATTCATGACGCCCCCTTGTCATGACGCCCCCAGCCATGACACCCCCACTTATACCATGACGCCCCTAGTCTCTATTAACACTTATTTAATGAGAAGTTTAACGATAATAACATGTTATGGTTTGAACTGCAGTTAATATGTACCCCTGTTGTATTTTTTCACAGGTAGTTTTACTGGATTTAGAAGTTTTAGCTGAGATTTCAGCATCATCTGCTGGACCTCCAAGAGAAAGCCCTCCGTCAAGCATGATTTCATCAAGTTCTCCACCATCACCAGAAGAATCCAGCGTACTCCCTCGTCAACTGAACAAATATTTTCACAAATTTATGCACAGTCTTATGATGCTGTTCAGAAAAGATAGAAAGCTTTTGGAAGAAAGAGGATCATTTATATTAAGGTGACTTTCTCAAGTTTTGTTTGACAGGGTGAGAACCCCTCACCTTCCCCCTGGGGTTTCAGGTTTGATTTTTGTTGGGTCTTGATTTTAAGGGTTTTTCTCTGGGTTTTTCAGTTTTCCACATTTTAGAAAACCCAACATGCTCAATTTTAAATTTTATCTGTGAGTTAGCAGTGCCCTGACTTAGATCACCCTAGAGGTTGTTTCAGGGTTCAATCTGTGAGTTAGCCATGCCCTGACTTAGATCAGCCCAGAGGTTGTTTTAGGGTTCAATCTGTGAGTTAGCCATGCCCTGACTTAGATTAGCCCAGAGGTTGTTTCATGGTTTGATCTGTAAATTAGCCATGCCATGACTTAGATCAGCCCAGAGGTTATTTCAGGGTTCGATCTGTGAATTAGCCATACACTGTCTTAGATCACCCCAGAGGTTGTTTCAGGGTTTGATCTGTGAGTTAGCCGTGCCCTGACTTAGATCAGCCCAGAGGTTGTTTCAGGGTTCAATCTGTGAGTTAGCCATGCCCTGACTTAGATCAGCCCAGAGGTTGTTTCAGGGTTTGATGTGTGAGTTAGCCATGCCCTGACTTAGATCAGCCCAGAGGTTGTTTCAGGGTTTGATCTGTGATATAGCCATGCTCCCACTTACAGTATATAACTAAAAAAAAATATTTTCTTGGTTTCAGACAATTATGCTTGCTGTTATATGTAGAAGACATTTATAGATCTCTATCAGAAATCCTTCTTCAAGAAGAGGACTTCCAGTTTGCTGCATTGATGGTTCGGTATCTCAACATGATATTGCTGACGTCAGGAGAACTCTTTGATCTTAGGTTACAGCTGAAGGAGCTTAGCACTGCTGTAAGTAAAAGACATTTCTATAGATTCATTCCCACGATGCTTTTATTCCCCTCGTTTTAGAAGATTGACTTTTTTTTCTCCCCGCAAACGGCAAACGTGACCACGTTTTCATAGTTTTCATGTATTTTACCTTCTCACCAAGTGCAAATACTCTTTTGTTTTTCTACTACTTGGACTTTTTTGCGATTCTTTTTCAGTAATTTAAAAGAATTTTTTACTGGTCAACTGACGTTTCACGTTTGCCATGAACGTAAATCTAAAACTCTCTATTGCCAGCAGTTCACCCCTTCATACTTTTTTGAAATACTGGTAGTTTTAAGCAGATTAGTATCTTTATTGTCCAACTATTGTGTGTGGGTCTTAACACTGTTTATTTTTGTTATAGGAAAGCTGTTCATTGTTTTGCTGTTTGTACAAGTCCTGGTGTCATAATCCTGTGGCAACAGTTTCTTTATGCTTGTTAACACAGAACTATCATCATGCTTGTGATCTTATCCTGATATTGTATCCTTTTTAGCTTCATGTCTTACATTTTTTCCAACTAGTAACATTAAAGTAATGTTATTGTGGCGGCCAACTCAAAATTTGTAAACTACTTTGGCCACTACACATGAACCTAAATCTCTAGTCTACATATTAGTTCTACAAATTTATACCTTTAATTTATAATTCCCTTCGTAATATTTAATTAATAATTCAATATGTGTGAATAAACTATAGCTAAAGTCTAAAGCTATTTCATCATTATAGAGCTTTTATAAGTGAGATGTCATTTATCTGGAAAAATGACTTCCAAAACGAAATTTTAAAGGGCTCCTATAAAAGATTTTCTTACTTTTCTTTCATGACAGGATTTGTTGTCTAAAGCCTAAATTGTTTCAGGTGAAGGTTAAATCATTGAAAACGATTTTCACTTTATTTTAGTGGTTTTTGTAAGCAGTTGGACCCAAAAATGTGTCAACAACTTAGCAGCTCAATAATCAATGTCTCATTTGTCTTTGAAACTGTGCATTACTTGTATTTCATGATTTCTGTATTATTTTCTTGACAACATTTTAGTGGTGATTTAGAAGTGAATGTAGACTTTTTAGTACAAATAGACAAGCTTGTTCAGCTTATAGAATCTCCAATATTTACTTGTAAGTAGAAACAATGTGAATGACATCTTCTCTCAAATGTGAATGACATCTCTCAAACTGTACAGTCACCTATTTTAAAAAACGTCAGTAGGAGATCTGAAATCTGACGACTTAGTATGATTCTACAAATTAACCTTTTCTGCGCTAGCCGTCACCGGGTATAAATTGTTTTGGACTGTGTTACAGTCACCAAAAAATTCAGACATTGCTCTCGAGTTTCCGTGCAAATGTGTGGACTTAAGTCAGTGAAATTGTATGGGAATTCAAGAACAATGTCCGAACTTTTTGGTGACCATAACACAATCCAAGCTTGCGCCGAAAAGGTGAATGGTAACATTTTCACAGCTGAACAACACAGTTTCCTTTCAAATTGGAATATAAGGCATCACCTTTGATTTGAAAATGACATTTTTCATATTTTTAACCAGAGAGCATAAAAAAATCTGTTTCGTCTTGATCAGACCACCCATTTCAGATCGCTGACCAACAATGTTTTTTGAAATAGGTGTATGGACATTCATGGGACTAGTAGTTCATACTTCTAGATTCTTGGGTGTGTTACCTCATACCCGCTATGTTGGTTTATAACGAAGCAACCTTCATGATTAGCTTCTCTTGTTAGATCAACCGACTGCTTCATTGTTATTTATATCTCTAGGGATTTTGAGTCCTGTGGTTGCACCCAAAGAATAGAGGCTTTGCACCATCACGTGATGGCAGGCATGACAGGAGGCACAGCAATGGAGCCTTTTTTCCCCGGGAAACTGAATTCTTTCTCATGTAAATCAGACCAGACCAGATTTAGTTGTTCCTCCCTCCTGCCATCACTTGATGGTGCAAAGCCTCTATACAATATAAATTATTGCAATTTTGACTAGTGGTCTTCCAACACCATCGATATAGATCGGTATTGGCAGCTCAAAATCGTAACGAGATAGGATAATGAAAAGTGATTTAAGAGAAGGATGGTAGCTGGGAAAGAAATATTAGTAACTTTTAGAATTGTCAATCGCTAATCAGGGAACTCAAAAAAATCCTGAGTCTATCTGACAGGAATCAAACCTGTGACCTTCCAGATACCGGTCGAACGCTCTGCTGCTAAGCTACAGGGAGACTCATGGCTATGGTCAATCTACTGGGTTCTTAGGGCAACTGTCCTGCGTACTTTTATGGGAAGTGTAGGTGATGTAGCAGTGAGAGCGCTCGTCTCTCACCAATACAACCTGGGTTCGAGACCCGATGAGCTCGGTGTTGTATGTGAGTTGAGTTGTTTGTTGGTTCTCTCCTGTGCTTCGAGGGTTTTCTGGGTCCTTTGGCTTTCCTCCCTCCGCAAAAATCAACTTCTAAATTCCAATTGAAGTCCAGTGGAAGAAGAGCCACTCTGTGGAATCAATCTTTAATCCCATTTATTTTTATTTTATTTTATTTATTTCATTTTACTGCTGGCTCAAATTGTCTAAAAAGTAAGTTGTAGTCATGACTCTTAATCATCATTTTTTGTTTTATTCACCAGATCTCAGACTCCAGTTATTGGACACCCAACATAACTATTTCTTATTAAAATCACTTTATGGTCTTTTAATGCTGTTACCTCAAAGTGATGCATTCACAACATTAAGACACAGACTGGACTGTGTACCTAATGGACGTGTCCTCTCAGAACAAACATACAGGTATGATACTCTTTTCTTTAACCAATATGCCATTTAATCATTTCTGGCCACGTGTTTCCTGGCATCAATCACGAGACTTTTTGCGAAAGTGTCCAGTAGTGTTAGCCAGGAAAGGGACCAAAATTAGTATCAATGAGGAAAATCCTTAGTCATTCATTTAACAGGATTCGTGCTACTCCTTGAAAACTCCTTGAATTTAATTCAAGTTTTCAAGGGCACTTGAAAAGCTCTTGAATTTTATGATTTTAGTGAAACTCCTTGAAAACTCCTTAACTTCTTCACTTTGATCATTACTTGCATGGCTCTGAAGTAGATCTAGTCAGAAAGATTGGAAAATCTGAAAGTCGGCCATGTACAACCACCGTGTAAAACCTTGGCATAGTTAGCTGAACATACTCCTTGAAAATTCATTTTTGGGTCCTTGTATACTCCTTGAATAGTCCTTGAATTTTAAGTGGTTACCGCAGCACAAACACTGATTTAAGTTTTTTTTGAAAAGAGTATGAAATAATTTTAAACATTTGCAGCATAACAATTTGCAAAGTATATAATTAAAAGATTGCCTTGATTTTGTAAAACACTCACTCGTGCAGCTTTTATGAATCTTAAAGTTGAATTTCATGTTTTCAATTTCATTTAATCATTTGTTACTTTGACTAATGAATGTATTTGTAATCATTTGATACATTATTGAATACATATTTCTCATGTTTTGCAGAGATGAAGCACGACAAGACTTTGAAACTCGAGAACACGTTCAGAGAATCAACTTTGAGGATTTGAAACAACATTTTATAGCAGTACAGAAAAAGCATATGGTAACAAAGCATAGAAAACCAAAGCATCAACAGCAGAATCTTCTCAGTGACTAGCTATATAGTAAACAATTATTGGATGAGCTTGGAACATGATGTGTTAAATTATGAAGGCAGGGCCTTGTTATCTGCCGAAGCCATAGGGTGAGGCAGATAAAACAGCTGAGGTCTTTTTATCTGACTGAGAACCTGCCGAGGTCTTTTTAACTAACTTGAGAACCTGTGAAAATCCTGTGAAAATTATCTCAAAATATTTTTGAAATCTCACAGGTTTTTCACTACAGGATTTCCACAGGTTTTTCAAAAATCCAGACCTATGAAAAGGAACTCTTTGGAGGTCTTGATAATTTATGATATCATGCGAAACAGAATTTAATTATTGTTTTATTATTTCGTATTTTGTAAATTGAGAAGAAAGATATAATATTCTGCTTTGGTTGAACTTGACATGATAAATGTATTATCTGCAGGAAAATCTACAGATATTGCATTTGTTATGTCAAGTTCACACAATATCATATTAAATGAGTTGCAAGCATTCCCAAGAGTCAAAAGTCAAAAACATGGCAGCCATTGTGGTACTGTTAACAATGGATGCTAATGAGAAATCTTTTGTTAAATGGCACCAACATGGCCTCAATGACGTAATGTGCAATCGAAGAATACTGTGTGTACAGTAGTTGTTTAGTGAAGACAAAGAATCATAGGTAAGCTACTAGCAGAGTTATTAAGATAATAGAGCACCAATGTGTGGTGTTACCAAATTCCAAATTTTGCAATTCAGTTTTGAAATGTTCATATTTTGAGAAAACACAACATTGCCTACATTTCTGCCGACTTTAAGGTTGTTGCATTTAAGCTCCAAAAGTCCCCATACAACAATTTCTCTTATTTTACACTGGATCCATTTACCTTAGATCCAGCATCAAATAAGAGAAAATGTGTGGCGAATTTTTTGTTGTAATAAATCATCTAATATATATCTCAGCTATCTCAGCATAATCCTGATAATATACAGAGTTGTTTGCGTCAACTTAGCTTATTATAAAAAGGGGCCGATTTGGGCCAGTCTTTTACATCATATGTTGTTTGAGTTGTCGTGACAACACAGCTAAATAAGTTGACTTTGGGTGATGGCCCTAAGAAAACCGGGTAGGAGACTATAATGATTGGTCTGTTCTACTCACGTAGTTAAGTACAACATAAACTTGACACAGTGTTTAAGTTTTCTACTTTTAAAAATTAGGATAATCATAGATAAATGTTTAAGCCATTGCTAGATTTTTTAGGAAAAAAGAACGATAAAAAACTAGTCGTAAAGCTTTCAACTTTTAAATTTTCCATGTCTGATTCTTGAAATTGGTTAGTAATAAGTACAGTTACAGTGCTCAGTTTACTAAACTTTATATTTATTTATCTCACACCAGTGGAAACACAGTCAATCAGAATGCCTACAAATTTCTTGCACACTGATTGGTTATTTTTATCATCAATAAGAGAACAGACAGATAAAGCTGACGTTTAATTAATAGTGTGCACTCTTTTCATTTTTTTTGTTCTTGTTCTCGTAAAAAAATATTAGCAGTTTTTTACTTACCTCTTATTGAAAATAAATTTCATCATCACATTGTCAAAGTAGTATACAGATCCACACTACTTTGACAATGTGATGATGCAATTTATTGTAAAAATAGTATAAAAACTTATGTTTATTTGTTAAGTATTCCACAGTTTCTTCCCACAAGTACTTCTTTAACCAAGTGGGTAGACTCGTATTTTCAATGGTGTAGGATAAAATAGTTCTACATCATTATAACCATGCTCTTGTTACTCATAATGTATTAGTACATTCACCCAATGGCTCATGTCTATACTAGTATGCAAGTGCCTCAAGTGGTATATTACATGGTGTGCTGCTTAAAACCATTGTATAACTAGTATATAGTAAATATAGTAGACTGCAGAGAAAAAGGGGCCGGGCTTGGAGGTATAGTCCATATGATGACCAATAAATTTTCATTATTCTTTCTTCACTATTGATCACACCAAAACAACAATGTAATGTGGCCTGAGCCTCACTTCTGAGGTCAGTAAACAAAAGCAGAAATTTAATAGAATAACAAAATAAGCTACTCCTGGATTTGATGCTGTTAGTCCACATACACTGGAGTTTTAAGAGACGGCAATATTTTCAAATCTACGCCCGGCCCTCCCCCACCACATAAACACATATTGGTTGATCAGTAGCTCTGGTCCTTGTTATCTTTTCCTCACATTTTCTAAAGTTTAAAATGTTTTGACTAAAGTCTTTTCTATATTTTCTCAAAATATGCCTATGAAAGTCAAGATTATGATGAACTGTCAATAGGTTGATGAATATTAGTTTAGTCGATCAAGATGACGTGGTAATTGAAAATATATAAATATATATATCTTATAGTTTTAAAAAATTATAAGATTTTGTCCTTTACATTATTGATCGATTAGACTACTTAGTAAAGTACTTGATAAGAACAATTAATAAATAAATTATACTTTAAAAATTATAATTCTCATTCAATATTAGACAATTATTGGATTAGGTTGAGCATGTTATAGACCCCTTGCGGCACGTGGGAATGCAGCTCAATCTGGGGGACAAAACAATATGTCGCAATTCTCAGGAGATTGGAATTCTTCTGTTTTTTAAAAGGATCTATAATAAATTATTATGACTTGAGGTCACAGCTGCTGAAGCCAAACTGTCTGCAGCCTGTTGAATTGCCTTCCCTTCTTTCTCATTCAATTCCCTTACATCCCATTCCCTTCTTTCCCATTTCCTTTCCCATTTCCTCCTATATTATTTCCTCTCATCCCATTCTTCCTCAACCCACCCATTCACTCTGTTTATCAGTTGACTGCTGCAGTCTGCAAATTTGACATGGTTCCAAAAGGATTTAAAATGAGAAGTGGGACCTTGCGATGATGGAGACATGAATGATATTGTCCATGGTGTTAAAAAAGGGCTGTATTAAAGCAAGGGCACTGCCATTCTCGCTTTGATGCACAGGTACAGTTACCTTTCAAGATGGCGCAGGGGCAGTGAAGGGGACTCGCAAACCAGAAATCTATATGATAATGCAACAAAGTGACAAAACCTGACCAGGGGGAGACTCGGAATATTAATTTAAAATAGAGGTAAGGTACCTTAACCCAATACCACACAGGAAACCCATAAAAGGTAGGGACTTAATAGAAATTAAATTTGAGAGCTTCAAGTAAACCATGTGAAAGTTTATCCCGATACATATTTATTTACATTTCAGCATAAACAACTTTTTCTTTAATTTGTGCAAAAGGATCCGTGTTGGATCTGCTCCTATATTTGGCACATGATTGCAATAATCTTTACAAATATTGCATCTATGGCTTTCTGATGCAGTCCTAGTATGAAAGATAACCATTTTTTTCCTCTAAATTTTCATGTGATTTAGCGAAATAAAAATATAAATAATCAATGTTATTGTTATGGGATCCCTGTGTCGCACGTGACTTCGTTCAAGCGCGCGTGGCGGGTAAACAGATTTGTATTTTTTCAAGTGTTTTTGAACTAATTTTGTTCATAATGAAGCTTGAATTATCCTTCCTTCCACCTTAACTACAGCTGAACTACTTCTACAAGGCTGTCGCATTGAAAAAAGCTGGAAAACTTTCTAGGAACGAGACAAAATGAGCATTTTGGGCCGACGTCCGTTGGAAGTGTATGACCGATGACAGACGTCAGGAACGAAAACTTGCTCAGAAATTGTAGGTAAAAAGGCTTCTTTTTAAACTATTCTTACACGTTGTCTATTAAAACTTAAGATAATTTGTATGACAAGTCAGCTAGGATAAGGTTATTGTGTTATTTTGTTATTTTATTTTGTGTCTAATTTTTCGAATCGTACATTTGGAAACATATAATAATTTGGAATATTTCTTTCAAAAATCTTAAAACATGAATGAAAACATCTTTGCATTGCAGTTATAATGTAGTAATGGAAGACCTGAAGTCTAGAGTTCTAACGTTTATTGAAGAAAACCAAAGTTTTGAGGGAATTTTATCAGAGGTGAGAACTTGGGATGCGATTGGCTAATGAGACAAAGCAAGGTGCAACATTGCAAGCAACAAATTTGAATCGGGGTGACACACATTGCCATAAAATCACGCAACATCGCTTGTGTCAGCCTGCTTTGTTAAGATATTTGGTCAGCAGTTATAAATTTGTGCAAACTGATTGGCTCGAAATTTTAAAATGTTGCAGCCTTGTCTAAGCCATGTTCACATGATGAAATTTGTTGTGCGCAATGTTGCAAGAGCAGAGCGCGATTCAACTTCAGATTTGTTGCATGCAACATTGCATGCAACAAGTTTCAGGTGTACACACGCTGCAACAGTCCTGTTGCGTTCAATGTTGCATCGCGTGTCAGACTTTAATGGGACAGATTTTTTTCTGTTGTCAATCAAAAATAATACGTCGATACCTTTTATGTTTTTGACTGGCAGTAGTGAAAAAACAATTTCACAACAAGCCGTTGAAATGGCCAGAACTGAAACTTGTCGGGTAAAATCTTTGCTTTGCCGGTCATTTTGACCAGTAACATTGAGCCAGTAATGAGGTATGACTGAGCTAAAACATGACTCAACTGACCAGCCATCATTTTAAGCCCTGAGAACTGGGGATTCTTCATGTTAAAAGAAAGTATTTGAATACAATTCCTCCATAACCCTCCCCTCCCATGTGAAATTCTAATCCCATGCCATGGTAAAGGTATGGAAATAGTCCCTTTTCTCATTCTGTAAATACCGCTGTGTTTTAAGACTGAAGACTCATCTCTGCAAGAGTAAATCATTTGCAATTTGTTAACTTTAATGTAAAGAATGTGCAGCTTGAGCAATACCAATGTTTTGAAATCCCACAGACTTTTAATGGTATCTGTGAATAGCTGACTTATAAACGAGGCTAAGCCTGTGCAATTGAGTCTGTAATAATAATAATAATAATAATGATAATAATCTTCAAAGACAGTGGTATGCATTGAATGTGAAACTGGTGTATTTATTGGATTTCCATATTTTTTCCTTATTTAGACATATAATGAAGGTAAAGCGTCTCCAGATAGTTTACAGCTTGGATTCAAAGAGGATTCTAGTTCAGCTGATGGTAATGTTTTGTTTATTTTAAAAAAGCATCAAAATTAATGTGCAGCCACTCCAAATGGGACCTTTGTTATAAAGTTAACCAATCACATTGTGAAAATTGGAACCAATCAGAAGAGAGCAGAATCAGTATCACATTGACTTCAGCCAATCACAAATCTTGGCTTATTTGTTTCTTGCTTTTATAATCATGTACTAGGTTGAAAAGCTCAATAAACAGTTGAATATTTGGTGTAATTTTAAAACTCATTTAATGTTTAGATAAATTATCTTTAAAAAAAGATATAGAGGATATTACATAGGCGCGCGGAGATACAAATTTTATCTTTGATAAAGATCTTTCATGAGTGAGCGCAGCGAATCCTTGAAAAGTCCTCGAATTGAAAACACGTTTTTAAGGGCGCTTGAAAAGCCCTTGAAAATAGGGGAAAACGCCAAAACTCCTGGAATACTCCTTGAAATTAATGCAAACTTGATGTTATTTCTAACTTTCCTTTTAAAATAAATAACAATTATAATTGAATGAAGAGTTTCTGGTTGCTTGTTTACTGGTTCGTTGCGTGTCATGATTGTTTTTTATTGGTGGACGTGGCCCCGGCTGAATTAGCTGCACTGTAACATTGAATCAATGTTTAAACCACATTCTAATACAAAAAACTTTATCCTTGAAAATCAAATTTTTGTGTTTGAAAAGTGCTTAAAAAGTCCTTGAATTTTGAAACAAAAATGTAGCATGAACCCTGATTCTAGTCAATAACCATTGGTGAGCACAAGTTATCTGTGGGTATTTGGTGTATGTTTACTTTGTTGCATTATTGATTTCAGATTGTGTACATGTGTTGAAAAACCAGGCCAAAAGGGCTTCCTGTGCATTGGACCTCTTGGCTGCCGAGTCCTTGGCTAAAGGATTGGTTAAAGAAGTCTTGACTGGTTGCCATGGAAATGGTCAGCAGTTCCTTGACCAGAAGCAAAATGTATGTAGTTGAGGCCTTGAAACCTTGGGGTGCCAGTAATGTGCCTCCTCTTATTACATCTGTGCTTAAGAGCTCATTCCTCTCATTAATCAACTAGACACTTAAATAAAGAGATTTATTAGTATTTATAAATTTATGTAATCATGGTGTGTGTCTGGTTCTATTTGGCTTAGGCTGCACGCCATATATCAGTAAAACAATTACTAGCCATGTAGCACTGTAAAGTATTTAGTTATCAACAATAGCTAAGAATTCACTCAAACATGAACCAAACAAAGACATGTAGAGGTATTTTCTTTCCACCCCTTTTTTTATCCTTTGCGACAATGCTTCCCTTCACAGTTCCCTGCGCCACCTTGAAACATCACCGTTCCTGTGCATAGAAGCAAGACTGGTAATGACCTTGCAATGATAGAGACCTTTTTTGACACCTTGGACAATTATTCATGTGTGTCTATCAACCTTGCTTCAATGCACAGACACGGTTACCTTTCAAGATGGCGCAGGAAACCATGGAGGGGACTATTTTTCACTTTTCATTTGGCTTGGAATTATTGACTTCAACTTGTATGCTTTCCCAATATCTGGTATTGCATAACGACCTCTATGCATAAAATAAACAATAAATGTTCTTTGCAATGATTTCCTTCTATAGGCTGTTGTTTCTACCATCATAAAGATAATCAAGATCCTTCTATCAGAGAAGTCTTTTAACAGAGTCCACTTTGCCAAGTGTCTTTCCTCAGAAAACAAACAAGAGGTACGAGTAATACTTTGTATTTTCATTAAGTAGTACTCCAGCGACAACTGGGTATCCAATTCGCTTGTTTTGCCACGATGTTACAATGGGGGGAGGGGTATGCTGCTGTGAGCCTGTTATCCAGCAACAACTGGGTGCCAGATTTTATTTTACTGGGTGCCATAATCCTTGTCAGATATCAGTTCAGGGCTCGAAATAGAAAACTTTTTTAGCCAGCCATAGTAAAGGAGCATGGTAAAAGGAGGTCATTCCAGTACATTTTGCATGCCATTTTATTATTCATTTGGCAGAGCATCCTTATTTTTGCCTGGCAAACCTGAAATTTGTCCTTTCATTTGGCCATTGGCAGGCTGCTATTTAGAGCCCTGTAGTTGCTTAGATGACAAGCTTGAATCTTTTCAATTTTGGGTTCTTTGGAGTCTCTTTTGTCCTGAGGAAGAGGGGGGGAACTCTCATGTAAAAAGGGCAGGGATGATTGTCGGAAAAAATATGTTTAACCAAATGAATTTAATCCTAAAAGAGATAATTTGGGCGTGGTCCTGTTTTAATTTTAGATTTAATTTTAGATTGTTTCTGTCGCAACAAAGAAGCTTTTGATGGACGTCAATCAAGGCGTTTCCATTACATTTTATAGGCATGTGCCCTTATTGCTTTGTGTTTTCCGACAATGTTATGGAAACGCCTTGTGATTGACATCCAGCAAATCCTTATTCGTTGCGACAGAAGCAATCGCTATAGGGCTGTGATCGAAAATGGCTGTAATTATTCACACATAACAACATTTCAATATTATTCCATACCAAATCTTCAGGGCCAGATTCTTCCTATAGAAGTGTTCTGGAGACTCCACACCTGTCACATCTTGTCCTTCAACACATATCTCGCCTGGTAAGCCTTCTGCATGCAGCATTCTCTGCATAGAACAACTCACATGTTTATTAATATTGTAGGGGTGGGGAGGGGGAATACAGAACCTTCACTGGAGAGGCATGTCAAACAAAAATGTTTTACATGATCATGAACAGACATTAAACCAATGAGCCATTGGAAAAGGATAATGTTCCAGTCAATATGGGTGCCTTGTAAGACAGGCCTATGCCTTCATAATAAAATGACATCTTCAAATGTTTTTTGTTTGTGAGTCCTTTTGAGCAATAGCATTCAATAGAGATGCTGAAATATAAATTTTAGTTACAATATGGTTCTAATTAAGCAAAGTTAACTTGGAGCAAAATCTGTTCAGTAGTATGATTAGCTCTTAACTGTGCATGCTCTCTAGCTGTTGCTCGGCCACATGGTTTGCTTTGCCAGTTGCTTGTGTTTCTCTCTTTGGCCCCACCCTCCCTGCCCTTGGGATTAGATATGGTAAGCAATTCCATTGTGCATACAGTGTGACAGGTACCAAAGTTGGCCAGTGCAAGTTTGCCATGGTTACCTGTTTACTAGCCTCGTTTATTGCCCAGTTTGCTGACGGGCACCAGATCCTCCATCTTTTGAAGCAATAAGTTAAAAACCATTAAAAGACTCAATATTTTAACCTTTTCCCCCAGCTGTTCCTCTAATCCATTATCATGCCATGCAATAACCAAGGGTTTGATAGATGTCTGCAATGCTACATCACTCTCACAACAAGAAAAAGAGAAACAAGAAAGCATGCTGTCAGGTAGAGTGAACCCTGAAAAAACCTCTGGGATGATCTGAGTCAGGGCATGGCTAACTCACAGATTGAACCCTAAAACAATCTCTGGGCTGATCTAAGTCAGGGCATGGCTAACTCACAGATTGAACCCTAAAACAACCTCTGGGATGATCTAAGTCAGGGCATGGCTAACTCACAGATTGAACCCTAAAACAATCTCTGGGCTGATCTAAGTCAGGGCATGGCTAACTCAGATTGAACCCTGAAACAACCTCTGGGCTGATCTAAGTCAGGGTATGCCTAACTCACAGACAGAACCCTGTAACAACCTCTGGGCTGATCTAAGTCAGGGCATGGCTAACTCACAGATAGAACCCTAAATCAATCTCTGGGCTGACCTAAGTCAGGGCATGGCTAACTCACAGATTGAACCCTGAAACAACCTCTGGGCTGATCTAAGTCAGGGCATGCCTAACTCACAGATAGAACCCTATAACAACCTCTGGGCTGATCTAAGTCAGGGCATGGCTAACTCACAGATCAAACACAGAAACAACCTCTGGGCTGATCTAAGTCAGGGCATTGCTAATTCACAGATCAAACCCTGTAACAACCTCTGGGCTGATCTAATTCAGGGCATGGCTAACTCACAGATCAAATTGAAAATAGCATACTGGTCTTAAATGAGATTATAAGTGATTTTTTCTCATGTGTTTGCAGTACTTCTTGCTGTTATTGTACCATTGGGATACAAAGAGAAGGATAAAGATAAGGAACCAAAGAGAACGAACCTAGAGAAGGTAAACATGCAAATATGTGGTGACATGTGTAGCGCTTTAGGACACTTGCTTTCCTGTATTGTCCAGTGTATCACAAACAACAATACAGGAAAATTGCTGTCCTAAACCTTGACAGGTATATGAACTTGGAATTACTGAAAAAAATTTTTCCAAGGCCATGGAAAACTCCTCGAATTTTCTATTAGTATTAGGTTAAAAGAAAAGATGTCAGCAAAAATCAAACAAGATCAAAATTTGCTGGCAACAGCCAAAAAATCCATTTTGCTCATATTCTAGTATAAGGTAGACCTATAGCCATAACATATCGTGGAATACTTCGTTTTTTGAAATATCGCTTTATTCCAAGAAAAATGAGAAAAACCAAATTGTAAATAAATGACCCTCTGAAAGAGCAAAAATATCCTCCAACTTCAAGGATTTCAAATATGTGTATGGGCTTCTTAGACAAATGAAATTAATATTAGATAAATGAAATTGAAAATAAAAGTGTTTTCTCTGCCAGGACTACGTTAGTTGCTTGGTGAAAACTGTTTCACTATTTCTAACGTGAAATTTTAAGTTTAAGGGTCCTGGAAAATTGATGAATTTCAACCATTCCCAAGAGAATTAAATAACAAAAGACATGGCAGCCATGTTGGATGATATCACAAAAGAATTCATTGACAATTCTTTTGTTAAGTTCCTCCAACATGGCCGCCGTGAAAACCATCAATTCCTGGAATTTCATGATCTCCTAGTAGTATACGATCTGTGTTGTATTCCAGGTACCAAAAGATTACAAACTTCACCCTCTTGGTTACTCTTCTTAAGAAATCATCTTTGATTTCACTCATTTTCAACAGATTGCAGAGGATATACTTCAAAGTGTGATAGATGGTAAGGTTTTTGACATGCCTTGGCAGTCTTCTTGAGATTCATTACCTATGCCAACTTTATATTGCAATAAAACTAGATTAGAGAATGCTATCCACTCTTGGCAAGTTTCTTACAGAAAAGGCATGTTTTATTAGCTGATAACATTTTTATGCCAATGGCAGCAATGTTTTAGGTTTCTTACACAGTGAATTTTGCACAACTGTTGCAGATGTGGGTACGGCATATAATGCAACTACATACTTGCTTGCAATGTTGCATTCAGCAGTTGCACTGTATGTATTCTTTTTACTCATTTCACTGCAGCTACGAGTACAGAGCAGGGGTTTTATCAAGGGGGGCTATATTGGTAATTTGGGGGAGGGGGGAAACTAAAGCATTTCCTAGCTTAACCTATTTTATTGCTATCCCAAAATATTTTGGGCTGTTAAGCTTTTGTAGGCTAGTTCCTCTGTGGTGCCTGCCTTAGATATTACAAATCGTAATGCCTACAGAATAAAACAGTACAACTGTATTTCACCTGCATAACATCATTTATACTTTCAAAACAAAACTTGTTTATTGCTGATCAGGCTGCAGCAAACCAAGCATCTCAGCTGATCATACCACAGAAGAGGCTAACAGGTGAGGCATTTGCAGTTGTGGAAAGTGTTATCATAAAATGTCACTAAAAATGTGAAGGTGAGGTCGTTGACCTAACCCATGTTCTAAAATTAATGGCATGTTTTTGAAAAGAAATTAAAAAATTATGATTGTGAAAAACGTCATCTGAAAGAAAAAGATGGGCAGAGTTACAGTATAATTATGTTAACTTCATTGTTCAGCATTGTATATGCATCATCCTCATGGTGAAAAAGTTACATTAAACAACTGTACATATTGTTTGCAGGGTTCGTGCTACTCCTAAAACTCCTTCAAAACTCCTTGAATTTAATTCACGTTTTCAAGGGCACTTGAAAAGCTCTTGAATTTTATGATATTAGCAAAACTCCTTGAATTTTTGCTTTGATCATTACTTGCATGGTTCTGAAATAGATCTAGTCAGAAAGATTGGAAAATCTGAAAGTTGGCCATGTGCAAGCACCGTGTAAAACCTTGGCATAGTTAGCTGAACATACTCCTTGAAAATTCATTTTTGGGTCCTTGTATACTCCTTGAATAGTCCTTGAATTTTAAGTGGTTACTTCAGTACAAACCCTGTGTTTGCCACCATCACTCCCCCTTACACAGACACACCCCCACTTGTATGTCAATTCTTTTATGCCACCCGTTTCCTAATTAACAGGTTAGAAGTGTTTGAAGTAATCAGAAGGATTCCTGACATTCCAAAATCCACCATGACTTTATTCTTTTCTGCTCAGTTACACAAATTATTGTTCAAGTCCATTCCTGGTAAGACCTTTATACATTTAGTAACACTTTTTATATCAAAATAATTCACTGCAAACGTTTTCATTGTGACCAAATGGGAAGCATGGTTGTCGTACACCACTAATGTACCCCTGTCACCAATGAAAGCAGGGTTTAAATCCCAGGTTCAGTGTCTTTTATGGATTACCATGTGGATCTGTCCTCGACTTTGGGTGTTCTGAACTACACCATGTTGTGCTGGTTGGAGCACTCATAGTGGGGAGTATACCCACATACCATTATTACCATTATTCTAATAAATTTAAGTTACCTAGATAGATAGATAGATAGATTAGTTTGCATTTGTATATGTCTTTAAAAATATTGTAAAGAGCATCCTGACTCTTTTTATGTGCTTTTAAGAATCTATTATTATTATTATTATTATTATTATTTTGTGAGTAGAGTTGTTTAATGGTTCTCTACTAACTGTGCTTGGAGTGGTTTTCTCTGGTTTTCCTCCCTTCACAAGAATCCAATTCTAAATTCTGATTTGATCTTTGGGCTTTCATTTAGTATGAAGCTTAGGACTCTGTTGTGATTGTCCCACTCTGTGATACAACAGCCAAAGCCAATAGAAGTATATTTTAGTGTGCATCAGTCTTTGTATTTCTATGACATTGCATAACATACAGTTATTCCTCCTCATCATAGACTCACAAACCTCCTTTGCTGTGATGAACCAGAACAAATGGAGTTTTTCAGCTCTCTCACAAGACACAAGAACAAAATTTCAACAGGTAAGGAATATTAAATTGCTTCAATGCTAGGGAGCATTCATTTTTTAGGAGGGGGGGGATGGGCCAGAGAAATCACTTGAAATTTGTTAATTTCTTGTCCCCCCTTCCTTTATGTAGTATGAAATATTTGATGACCCCCTCCCTTTTTGACTGAGTAGATATTTAATGCCCCTCCCCCGGATACCTCCAGCCCCCTATACCCCAACCTCCCCTTTCCCTCTCCTAGAAAAGGAATGCTCCCTTAGAAACAGTAAATAGGAAACTTTGGAAAAATGATTTAATGCCCCTCCCCTGGATACCTCCAGCCATTCTCCCTCCACCCCTCCCCCCTCCTAAAAAAGGATTGCTCCCTTAGAAATAATAAATAAGAAACTTATTCTGATGTCTTTCAAATTTAAGCAGGACAAATATATTTTCGAAGGCTGTTATATTTAGACCCTCATTTATATATTTATTTTGGAAGTGTTAAATGTTAATAAAAAATACTTTTGCTTCATTCTTTTTACTCCAGTTCCTCTACATGTTCAAACCTGAAAATATCATGCAATTGCTCAGCCAGGCTTTTAGCAGAAAGGAGGTTAGTAAGGATATTTGTTAGATTACCATGAGACTACCTTTGCATTCCTGGTTGGAGTGTAATGTCAATGTCTTTAATTCTTAAGGTTGATTGGGGGACTACGCTATCATTTCTTGCTGTTTTCCTTGTATCTGAAGAAAGTGCTACTAAACTGATCAAAGGTGAGCATCAAAATATTCAAGAACACATTTGTATCCATTCATCTACCAACCAACACATGCATCCATTCATCTACCAACCAACACATGCATCCATTCATCTACCAACCAACACATGCATCCATTCATCTACCAACCAACACATGCATCCATTCATCTACCAACCAACACATGCATCCATTCATCTACCAACCAACATGTGCATCCATTCATCTACCAACCAACACATGCATCCATTCATCCATCAACCAACACATGCATCCATTCATCCATCAACCAACGCATGCATCCATTCATCAATCAACCAATATATGCATCCATTCATCCATCTACCAACACATGCATCCATTCATCCTCCAACCAACACATGCATCCATTCATCCACTAACCAACACATGCATCCATTCATCTACCAACCAACACATGCATCCATTCATCTACCAACCAACACATGCATCCATTCATCCATCAACCAACACATGCATCCATTCATCCACCAACCAACACATGCATCCATTCATCTACCAACCATATAACACCTGAATTTTACCATATAACACCTGAAAAATTCATTTATTATTATAAGTTCTTCTATTGCATTTTGTGATTCAGATTACACAGACCAGCTTCTTGATGAAGCTTTAACCAGTTTTGATGTGGATGCATTGAGTACAGTTTTACTGGTTATCAGACAGTGTGCTCTAGAAGGAGCTCATGTCTTCCCTTCTTATTTATCCTGGTTTAAGGTACTTGTAATTGTAATTTGTTTTTTAAATTTTTAAAAATTTTTAAAAGTTAAAATGAAAGTGTTATTTTAAAGATTGGAATTGGATGCACTTGAAATCTTTCATATTAAACATAGGAGATGTAGGGTTCAATACACCACCATAAAATGCAGTCTTCCATTCTTGCATTATTTTTCTTTGGCCATCAATCATCCCTAATACATTTTGTTGTCACAACTTTCTGTAAAGCTATTTCTAGAAAGAGTGGAAAGCCAAAAAAAAAATCTTTTTAAATCATTGCAGCAATCACTGATTAGCATTCAAGCATGGAACTTGAGTTGCATTAGTGAGCACTGTCACTGCTTTGCCTACCCTGCATCTCATTCCACCATCCTCCAGGTGTAATGTTTTTACATATTATGCTTTGAGTATTGATGAGATTGATTTTCTTTTCTCTCCAGGTCAAGTTTGGTGACCAAGCAAGTTCACTCCTGAACAATAAGAAAGTTGTGCAATTCTTTTTTCAGCTTCTTAATGATTGGGTACCTTATGAACCAGCCCATTACCTGAAGGTGAGTATAGCTTGGCTCATAGTGAACAATATTTAGTTAGTGGTACCTACAAATGGAATACAGGGTTCCAAAAAAAAGAGGTTGAGTAAACAGTATTGAAGTAAAGATAATGAGAGCAGGCAGGAGAGGGGTACAGAGAATGAAGCAGAAAGACATACTGGGGTAGACAGGGTGTGCAGGGTAGAGAAGGTGTGCAGAGAAGATAGGGGTGCAAGGTAGATAGGGGTGCAGGATAGACAGGGTGCTAGATAAAAAGGGGTGTAGGACACAAAGGGGTGCAGGATGGATTGGGGTGCAGGATGGACAGGGGTGCAGGATGGACTGGGGTGCAGGATGGACAGGGGTGCACAATATACAGGGGTGCACAATATACAGGGGTGCAGGATGGACAGGGCTGCAGGATGGACAGGGGTGCAGGATGGACAGGGGTACAGGATGGACAGGGGTACAGGAAGGACAAGGATGCAGGATGGACAGGGGTGCAGGATGGACAGGGGGGCAGGATGGACAGGGGTGCAGGATGGACAGGGTGTGCAGGATGGACAGAGTGTGCAGGATAGACAGGGCTGCAGGATGGACAGGGCTGCAGGATGGACAGGGCTGCAGGATGGACAGGGCTGCAGGATGGACAGGGCTGCAGGATGGACAGGGGTGCAGGAAGGACAGGGATGCAGGATGGACAGGGTGTGCAGGATGGACAGGGTGTGCAGGATAGACAGGTGTGCAGGATGGACAGAGTGTGCAGGGTAGACAGGTGTGCAGGGTAAACCCGGTGTGCAGGGTAGACAGGGTGTGCAGGGTAGTCAGGTGTGCAGGGTGGACAGAGGTACAGGTTAGACAGGGGTGCAGGGTAGACAGGGTGTGCAGGGTAGACAGGGTGTGTAGAGTAGACAGGTTGGCAGGGTAGATAGGGGTGCAGATTAGACGGGGGTACAGAGTGCACAGGGTAGACAGGGGTTGCAGGATAGACAGGGTGTGCAGGATAGACAGGGGTGCAGGGTAGACATGGTGTGCAGGGTAGGGGTGAAGTATAGACAGGAGACAAGGGCATACAGGGGTGTAGGGTTGATATGAGTGCAGTGTAGACACATGTACAGAGACTCAGAATTGCAGGGTAGACTAGTTAAACTGAGAGTTAACTCTTTCAGGTTCAGATAATCAAGTCTCCAGAAGTCCCTTCCAAACTGCGTACATTTGTTCATGACTATATTGCTCTGGCCAAGACAAGACTAATGGACTTGAAGGTAGTAAATCATATGCATGAACAACTAATATATTTATAGTACACGCAACAAAATTACTCGACTCTGATTGTTCGAGAGGAGTACAATTATAGCGTTAATTGTACTCCGTAGGAAACACGGCCAAAACAATGTCAACAGCAGCAAAAAAAAGCCCTAAAAACTAATAAGAACTAATCTTTTTTATGCGTTTCAGTTGCGTGATGGACTGAAAATCAGCCACCAAATAGACAAAGTTGGACGGCGTCGCTTCACATTTTTTACTGAAATTTTGTTGAGTGAACTATAAACAAAAATCGCACGATCTTCTCGTACAATTTGGAATTAATAGACACTCGTACTCGCCTAAAGGCTCGTGCAATTACAAGAACTTTCAAAACATTACTCATGTCTATTAATACCAAATTGTACTCGAGATCATGTGATTTCCTATACAAATAACTGTGAACTTTAACTAGGATTACTTTTACTAACCATGCATGATTACAACGTGTCATTCTATGTCAAGGTGTTAAGATTCGGTTCATAACTTTATCTTTACTATTGGCTTAAAATGGCCAGAATGTAGACCAGATTTTATTAAAGGCAGGAGTATGACATTTTGAATTTAAAAAATGGAACTTAGGTCCATTCGTGTTACCAAGAGGGCTTAAAGTGCCTATGACCCCTAATTCAATATTTTCAGCATGGGTTCTACAAGAAGTGAATAAACGAATTGTGAAATATTTTCATATGATTGGAGTGATGCATCTTGGAGATATCAAGGTTTATACTTCCAGTATGCTAATGAGTGTGATGTCATAGTAGGCATTGGGGTTTATCTGTCATCATTTTAAAATCAAAACACTGATTACTATGAGAAAACAAATTGGCAATAACCTTTCTATAAACCCTGAGTAAGATAATTATGTTTTATACAGGATATTTTACTACCCCAGTAAATTTTCGTATACTTAATAATGCCTACTATGACATCACACTCATTAGCATACTGGAAGTATAAACCTTGATATCTCCAAGATGCATCACTCAAATCATATGAAAATATTTTACCACTCGACTATTTACTTCATGTAGAATCAATGCTGGAAATATTGAGTTAGGGGTCGTAGGCACTTTAAAATTACAGCCTATCAGTCATCAGCCATCATCACAGGCTAAATTAGTTTAAGCTTGGTCATACCTCATTTCTGGCTCAATGTTTCTGTTCAAAATGACCAGCAACGCAAAGGTTTCACTGGATGAGTTCCAGTTCTGGCTGGACATTGTTCAATTTCCTGTAGTTATTTTAAGCCCTGTAACAAATTGCATTTGTCATGCTAAAAAATAAAATATTTGAGCTTTATTTTATGGGTGGAATGGATGACTGCACTGCTACAGCACTGTCTCTCATGGCTATTTAGTTTCAAAGTGCATGGGTCTCTGGTTTGATGCTAGGCTAAACTTCATCATTATGTGAGAAAAATTTGTCCGATGTGTCGTTCTCTCCCAGGGGATTTTCTCTGAATTCTCCAGTTTTTCTCCCTGTAATCAATGTGTGTAAAATGTTTGGATGTAAATCATGAGTACTGTATAATGATGGAAGAAATTATTTAACATGCATATGTTATATTACTCACCACTTACAGGAACCAATAGAGCTGGCAGGAATGTATGATCACCATGGTTCAGTTTCATTAACAGATGGAAAGTCTGAGCAGTCAAAGGTTTGGATCTGTTGTCTGTTCTTTTCTTATTCACACTTTCCCCTCTCTTTTTGTTCTTAAGTTGTGTAATGTTCCAGGGGCAGATTAAGTGAAGTGTAATCTCCCAACCCCCGATCCTCCCAGTATTTTGGGGTGGTTGAACCTAGAGTCCATTCTAAGACTATTTCGTGTGCTTCTGCCCCACTTTCTTTGTCTGCTCCTGTATCCATGTATCCCTGAAGATGTTTTGCAGTGCAGTGTCAATCAAAATGTTTGTCAGTTGTAAGGCATGTTTGGTTAGAGTATACGTAGTGGTTGTAGAGCATACTGCTAAAGAAGTGAATTAGACTGACGTTTTTCTTCATCATATTATTGAATAGCAACAAGAACAAGCCCTCAAGGATGTAGAAAAAGTGCTTGGGTCATACCAGAAGACAGGCAAAGTACCAGGAACAGTTATGGAAGCAAGGTAAGCCAATACCAACATCAATAAATGAATTAATAATAAATGAGATTTAACAGTGTAGTTCCACAGAGTGGCTCTTCTTCAACTGGATTCCTCTTGAAATTTAGGCATAGAAAAATACGGAGAACTTGAAGCACAGGAGAAAGCAATTAGCAACTCTGTTCGCATACAACGCCAAGTCTAGTAATAGAACCCGGGTCACTTTGCTTGGTAAGAGGAGAGCTCTCTCACTAACTATGCCACCCATGTGCTTCCCATATTTTCGGATGACAATCACTTTTCCATGCAATAGAGAAACTCCAACTGACTGTATTCAGCAAAGAAATAATAAATGTTCTTTCTAATTATGTGTAGGTGGTGGTGTTGGTTTGATTTGGTCACAATCTTCCAAAATATCACAGCTTTATCATCTTATAATTTGTTTTTTATTTTGCTTTTAGCATCTTCAGAAAGCCTTACTTCATTGGTTACTTTCTTCCTGCTCTTCTAACCCCAAGGAAGGTATGTACGGCATAGATTTAGTAACAAGAAAATGGATATTTTAGTACTGTAATGGTTGCTTGATTACAGACCTAAGCCCTTTTTTTTCATTCATTAGATACTTCGGCGATCCTTTACTGCAGAGTTCATTCAGGGACTTATTTTCCCAAAGGGGGAGGGACTAAATGTTTATGTTTTATTCTTACAAAAGAACAAAAATTAAAATTAATGTATTAATTCTAAAAAGCTGCCATTTTGTTGCTATGAAGGGGGGAGGGGGGGGGGGCTGGAGATCTTGGCCTCCCTGCCTACGACCGTGTCATTTGTATAGGTTGAGCCTTGTTTAACAGCAAGTCATTGGCAAAGTAAACTGTATTATAATTAGCCTAAATCTACTAGCGATCTATCTCAAATTTTGTCCTCTAATTGGCTGAGCTACTAATGCTGGTTGCTAACTAGTGTTTTTAACCTAATTTCAAAATTGTTCTTATCCATTTAATTGACCCATAAATTAGTAGTTTTAGATTAAGACATTTAGACCTCTTGTCTTCATGGTGTACAAGTCTGTAGCGCATCCAGCTTTTGGCAGTAGTAAACTTATAAATGAGGCTTAGTCTATTGTCATCAAATAAGTGGTATGCACTAATGAAAAAAAAGGAGTATTGTATTTAACAAAGTAATTCTTCTCTTTTGTTTGTAGCTGCCAGATACTCCTGATACAACAGCAAAGCTGATAAAAACTCTCAGCAAGTAAGTTCTTGCTTCTGTTTTGTTAGAGTATTTCTTACATTTTTATTCACATCCAACGTTGATGGGTTGCAAGGCTACAAAAAAACAAAGATATCCAAAATAGTGCCAAATAGTAATGTTTATCTAGTATACTTTATCAGGAATAATAAAGTTTAAAAATGTAAATTGTTTTGTCAAGCTCATCTTTCTTGGGGAAAAATCCAATTTCCAGTTTGTTCTAGAGTGCCTGACTAGCGAACAGAAGGTCATGCCTGAATCCTGCCTCTGGTAAAAATTAGCTTGACCAAGCTCAAACACATCTAATAGTAATAAAACATGTTTATGTTAATTTGATTGTGCAATTTTTCGAAGCCTGCTTGCTGATTCTTATTCCAAAACTTCTACTCTTACCCATCACATTTTATGGACTTTGGATAAGTTTGAAAACCCTCAAAACTGATAAAGTTATTTCAAGGCTGCCAAGTTGAAAGGCTGGACCAATGCAGTGTTTTAGCTTGAAAAGAGGATTCAATTCCTAAGGGAACGATCTTGGTTTATTTTATATATTTTACATTGTTCACTCAAAATAAGGGTAAGCTTGTTTTGCCTTGTGAATTTTGATTTTGTTTTTAATGCATCATAGGGCTAGTAAAATACCACCAAACATGCTTGATGCCTATCAAAAGCTTGTGAGAAAATGGCTTTTGATCATGATGGTAAAGTAGTTCTATTGTGATAAACAATCATTGACATTGCTGTATGACGTTAACCATATTGCGCTACAATTATCTTTTGCTGCATTGTGAAACAAGAGTGAAGCATGGCTGATGTAATGGGTGACACAAGTGTAGTGTATGGGTACAGCAAGTGTAGTGCAGTGTGAAGCAAGTGCAGTGCATGTGTTCAGCATGTGTAGTGTATGGGTGCAGCAAGTGTAGTGTATGGGTGCAGCAAGTGTAGTGTATGTGTGCAGCAAGTGTAGTGTATGGGTGCAGCATGGCAGTGTATGTGTTCAGCAAGTGTAGTGTATGGGTGCAGCAAGTGTAGTGTATGGGTGCAGAAAGTATAGTGTATGGGTGCAGCAAGTGTAGTGTATGGGTGCAGCAAGTGTAGTGTATGGGTGTAGCAAGTGTAGTGTATGGGTGTAGCAAGTGTAGTGTATGGGTGCAGCAAGTGTAGTGCATGGGTGCAGCAAGTGTAGTGTATGGGCGTAGCAAGTGTAGTGCATCGATGCAGCAAGTGCAATGCATTTTTACCATTTTGCAATATAAAATGTTTGTGCAATGCTATATTCAGTTTAGTCTATTTGGTGTTCTTAATCTATTATCATATTGTCAATTTAACAGAGAGTTCCTCAGAAGATGACAGCCTGCTAAGTGACATTGATAGACTGAACAAGAGTCTCAAAAGCTTTACATTAGATGTACTCCATTCACTACAGGATGGTGATAAATCTAGTACCAAATCCAGTAAGTAAAGCCAGAAGAACTATGAAATCATATATATTCATTCACAATATAGATTCACACTTCACTGGAGAAGGAACAAAGGATGTCTTTGGGTGGGATGACTGCAACCAAGTAAATCCTAAAAAGCTTGGCAATTTTTTTCTTACACATGCTTGTCACATAAAGGATTGAATAGAGCTATAATTGTGTTGACTCTTGTGTGATTTTAAGATTTTGAGGGATCTCCAACATTTTTTCTTCGTAAAAATCAATTTTTCAGTACTGAAATATTTATTCTAATTCTACACATTCTAGTCAATCACTCTCGAAATGATCTCATAAAGTTACAAAAACATTTATTGTCATTACACACGTTTTTCAATCAGTGTTTTGGTTGTCTATTTTCAGGCACGTCCTCCAGGCTGTCTCTGCTAACAACACACATTAAATTCATGATCAAGAACAGTGACATGTTGCCTGACCCCTCCCAAGTGATCCTTGATGTTTGCTCACCTGGTTTAGATCCTAAAGCTACCCAGGTATGGTTTGAGGGGGTGGGGGTAGGGTTAAAAATGTCAATTGATTGATACAGTGGTCATGATCAAGAACAGTGACATGTTGCCTGACCCCTCCCAAGTGATCCTTGATGTTTGCTCACCTGGTGTAGATCCTAAAGCTACCCAGGTATGGTTGGAGGGGAGGGGGGTAGGGGTTGAAATGTCAATTGACTGTTACATTGGTTATTCTACTTATTTGAACTCCTTAAACTTCCATATCCATGCTACTTCTTCTCAGATTGGTGATGCATTATTGAATGCTTTTTGCCGAACATGTATGGCAGTAAGAACTTTGAACTGTTCACCTAAATCAAGGTGAGAGTTTTATTCTTGTTGTAATCTGGTTTTTTAATGTCTTGATTACTTGTACATTCCGATGTCTTTTAGTCTTAAGGAGGCTGTAGACCTTGTAACTATGGAAACTATGGTGCACACTGTAGTATCTTGAATTCTAATGTTTTGATGCAGTGCATTTATTTTTTCTAACTTTTCTACAGGTTCAAGTGGGCAGTAAATTTTGTTGCCATGGTAACTTCAATACCAGCAATTCACCTGGCATTGTACTTCAGGTTATGGGATCTTCTGTGTCGTAAGGTAGGTATGCTTAAAATCTAATGTGATAGAGAAATTTGATGGAAAGAAGATATCCATAATTCCATAGTTGGGATGTGTTAACCCTCCTTAAGAAAATTCCATTATGTTCAGTCAACTAGAATCCAACATGGGGAGCAGTTGTCTACACTCTTGTAAAAAGGCCCTTTGCAGCTCATTAATCACGTGATGATTAATTCACTGACAGCAAATGAATGAACATCTTGATTCCCATGGGTGAAATATACTGGTGAGCAAACAAAATTTCTACAACCTGTTTCAAGAGATCATAATAAAACTGCATTTCGTGACACACTGGTTACACATCATTCCATTCAGTTCCTTACAAGTAGCTAAAAAGAATCACAAATTTAAAATAAATAAATAAAATTTGCTCACCAGTACGGACACATGACAGTTAACTGCAAACGGCCTATTAAAGTCATTTTTCTTGGGGTATGGATAACTACACACTAGATGCCCTCCTCAGACCCTCCCCACCCCTTGGAAATTCCAATCCCCCTCCAATAGGGGAGGTATGGATATTTTCTGGTACTAAACAATATATCTTCCTCAGACCCTCCCCGCCCCTTGGATTTCGCAATCCCCCTCCATGGGGAGGTATGGATATTTTCTGGTACTACACAATATACCCTCCTCAGACCCTCCCCACCCCATGGAAATTCCAATCCCCCTCCATGGGGAGGTATGGATATTTTCTGGTACTACACAATATACCCTCCTCAGACCCTCCCCACCCCTTGGAAATTCCAATCCCCCTCCATGGGGGATGAGGGAGGTATGGATATTTTCTGGAACTACACAATATATCTTTCTACCTCCACCTCTTGGAAATTCCAATCCCCCTCCATAACCACCTCTTCAGACCCTTTTCTCCCCTCATAATCTTAAATTGCCCTCCATCAAGGGGTTAAGAAATTGTCTGGAACTACTAAATAGAGGGATTAATTATAGAACTAATGCTTTAGTATGGTTATTATTTACAGAGTGCAGACCTTTGTCTTACAGTGCAGCACATTCAGGGTCTAGCGGCATTTCTGTGTCACCTCAGCTCTCAGGAACAAGAGATGACACCAATAACATTACTGCTCAATGGGGAATCATTCAGCAATGATCAGAATAAAAATCATGTGAGTAGCCTAGTTATATGACTACAAACCTTATAACTGAAAAATTTCACTTGATAAGACTTGTATAAATGTGTAGTTCCAGAAAATTTCCATACCCACCTTGGAGGAAATTTGATAAAAGGTCCCCCCCCTCTGAAATTTAAAGTTTCCTTCCATTACAAACCTTGTAATTTTGTTCTTACTCTGACCCCCACCCCTATGGAATTACCAATTTTCTTCTATGCCAATGTTGTAATTTTATTTTTCCTACTGACCCCCCACCCCCTGAGAATTTCCAATTTCCTCCATGGTTGGGTATGGATATTTTCTGGAACCAAAAAATACCATATCAAGAATACAATACTACCCAAGTGTGCCAATGCAGCATTCATGGTCTTAGGCCCTGGTTAAACGAGGAAAAAAGTTTGCAGAAACATGTTTCCCCTAGCACATGTTCCCTGATGATTTCAAGTTTAGCCACATGCGAAACATTGCTACGTGCAAGAAATTTTGCTTCCAAGATGTAAAAATGTTTCTGCTGTGCGACAGAAACATTTCATGCTTCCAAGACGCATGGAAATAATGTTTCCCACTGTTTCCTTGTTTAGCCACGAAAGTTGACATTCTAAAAGTTCATTATTTAGCAACGCTAGCTCTATCTTGAAAGTAAGCATGCGCTAACCGATATTGAGTAAACATGTTTCCTGATTTTCCCTGACAGTTTTGCCACCTTTGGAAACATTTAAGAAAACATGTGTCCTTGTTTAGCCAGGGCCTTAGAATATCTAAGGAAAAGGTGCTGCTGCAGTAAAAAGACTTATTGTATTTTGTTTCCTAGATTTGTTCATTTGTTGAGTCAATATTCAATGCCTTACCCTTTACTTCTTTCAAATGGATGGAATTCACTGTTAGGTAATTTGATTATTAGGTTTATAGCTTATATATATTGATTTTTATTTTTGGGAGTAAATATTGCACTAAGGAAACCAATTGGTTTTCTATAGTTGTCAAATAATTGCCACTTTCTTCTGAAATGCAAAATCTTTGTTATTGCTGGTTTCGCTTGTCATTGTCATGAATCGTGCAGAATGTTCAACAGCTAAAACCCAAGTTTTCAATAGGCTAAGAATTCTTTCTGGTTTACAGCACATGGTGGTCAGTGTTTGACCCAAGTAGAAGCAGACAATTAGATTCAAAGACTTTAATCAGCTGATTGAAAATCAGTAATAGAATTCTGTCTGACAGTACATGATGGTCAGTGTTTGACCACCATCTAGAGCAGATATAGAGATTCAGCTGATTGAATCCCAGCAATAGCACAATATGTGCATGCTTACTTTTTACCTACCTTTAACCCTGTAAGGTCCACCCCAAAAAAAGAATTCACCCAATGTACTCCAGCTGATTGAAACCCAGCAATAGCATCACCCTGTGAGGGCCACCCCAAACAAGAATTCAGCCTCAAACTGCACCTAAAACTTAGTTATTGATATCTGTATGTTCTGTAGGTTAAGTAGTGCTTACCTCCAACATGCTGCTGAGGCATTTGCTAGTATCACAACACCCACATCCATGGACGACAATAGAGGTACAGCAAAGTGAATACTCAGTATTTTTGATAGACTTGCTCCAAGTCAACCTCTCTGAGACTCACAGAGTCACAAGTGCAGCAAGTAGAAAAAGAGAGTGTTGAAGTTGTGAGAGGATGACTTGTTCCTCATGCAGGATTCTCGTTTGTGGTTTGCACCAATAATGGTGTGTATTGCTGTAACATTGCTAAATTTTTGTACATTGATAGAGCATGAGCATAATTCTAGGACCCATTTATGTAGATTTCCCTTGTGTGTGATGTCAGCAGCTCAATCTGGGGGACAAAACAAAAGAATTCCAATCTCATGAGAATTGGAACCTACTATTTCGTCCCCAAATTGAGCTGCATTCCAAAGTGCTGTAATGGGTCTATAATAAGCGGGAAACAAGTTGGAAGAGTACTTTGTCCAGCACGCATGATCCTGGTTGAGCTGCGAGCGTGGACTAATATGGAGGCAAAGGATCATATCTTCAAAGGATCTTTTATGGTGCCATGCATTTGTATAATATTAGTATGGACAAATAACTGCCATTTTAATTCAAATTAAAACCTGTTTTCAATGTTTATTTTTAAAATCAAAACATGTACTGATTTAGGTGATTTTTGTCATTTTAAATAGGACATCACTCTCATTCCTCTGAATGTTGTCCGTTAAATGGTTAAAAATGAGTACTGTCTTACTAAATCTTTAATCTTTGTCCTTCATTAACATTCAGATAATTCTACTTGTCTTGTTCCTGTCACAATCATCAAAAAGGTGAGTTTCTAATACATTATTTAGATACGATTTCTCTGAGTGTCTTTCTTTGGATGGCATGTATTTACCATGTCAGAGGTTTTAACCAATTTTACTGATTATTGAAAGTAAGAAGAAGAATAGTTGTACACCATCTGTGCACATGGAAGTAAAACATTGCTAAGTCTGACTTACTCTGTTTTTTTAACTGTCAGCTTTGGTATGCAGCTCATCGTCTTTCATTTGGTGTTCAGTCTTTGCAGATAACAAATGACTCATTCAGTAAGTGAGCTGTGAATATGTCTTGTGTATCTATAACAGTGAAGAATGTCCAGTTTTCTGCTTGAAGGGTGTTGGCTAACAGCATACCTACCAACACCCCACTGTAACACACCAACTCCCCATTGTAACACACCAACACCCTACTGACAACCCAGCAACCCCCTACTGACAACCCACCAAAACCCTTCTGGCAAGCCACCAACACCCTACTGACAACCCAGCAACCCCCTACTGACAACCCACCAACACCCTTCTGGCAAGCCACCAACACCCTACTGACCACCTACCTACACCCTACTAACAACCTACCAACACCTTACTGACAACCTATCAACACCCTACTGACCACCTACCAACACCCTACTGACCACCCACCAACACTTTACTGACAACTTACCAACACCCTACTGATCACCCACCAACACCCTACTGACAACCTACCAACACCCTACTGACAACCCATCAACACCCTACTGACAGCCTACCAACACCTTACTGACAACCTATCAATACCCTACTGATCACCCACCAACACCCTACTGACCACCTACCAATACCCTACTGACCACCTACCAACACCCTACTGATCAACTACCAACACCCTACTGACCACCTACCAACACCCTACTGACCACCTACCAACACCCTACTGACCACCTACCTACACCCTACTGACAACCTACCAACACCTTACTGACAACCTATCAACACCCTACTGATCACCCACCAACACCCTACTGACCACCTACCAACACCCTACTGACCACCTACCAACACCCTACTGACCACCCACAAACACCCTACTGACAATTTACCAACACCCTACTGACCACCTACCTACACCCTACTGACAACCTATCAACACCCTACTGACCACCTACCAACACCCTACTGACCACCCACCAACACTTTACTGACAACTTACCAACACCCTACTGATCACCCACCAACACCCTACTGACAACCTACCAACACCCTGCTGACCACCTACCAACACCCCTGCTGACCACCTACCAACACCCTACTGACCACCTACCAACACCCTACTGACCACCTACCAACACCCTACTGACCACCCACAAACACCCTACTGACCAACTACCAACACTCTACTGACCACCTACTAGCATCAACTTGATATTCACTGCTTTTTTCTTTCAGTCAACACATTGGACATTCTTAATACAGTAACATCATCTGCTTTGTACAGAAGACTTTTGGCATTAGCCCCAAAGGTAAGTTTTATTTGTTGAAAAATACAGTACATCTCTAGCTAGGTATTGCAGTATAACAATTCTGCCCCACTCAGTAATCAAAATTGAATCATCATCATAACCTAATGCTGTTGATACTTCCAAATTCTATACTCTTCTCTTGTTGTTTATTTCTAGGTTTCTCTTGGAGATTGGCTGACTTGGGAGATGATGTTGTGTGGACAAGATGATTTTCTATCTGATGCTGACTGGTAGGCTTGTATTAGAGCTATAGACCCCTTGCATTGAATTCCTAGAGGAATTAATCTGTGGGACAAAACAATAGGGCATCTTTTCTTATGGAAAAACAATCCATTGTTTTGTCTCCCTGAACAATTCCTCAAGGGACTGAGTGCAAGGGGTCTATAAAAGAGTTAACACCTGGCATGCATGCATGCATGCATTCAGTCAATGTAAATGAGCGCATTCTCTACTTTCACATCCCCATAATGCCTTGCGTTTTTGGGGGGTAACCAATCAAAAAACTGTCCCAAATTGAAAGGTTTCTTAATTGAATTTATACTATACCTGCTTTTATCTGTACAATACTGATTATCAGTTTATTCCAAGTTATTTTTGTGTGTACAGATCATGAAGAGTTTTGGTCTTACAGAAAATGTATTGACTTACAAAAAAATGTTTAAAATTTACCTTAAACGTCTTCAAGCCTCTATCTTTTTCTGTTTTTTAATTCTTCATTTTATCTTTGGATACCATACAAGGTATTTTCAACATTGTCTGATCAGCCTTCAGCAAAATAAGTGGGTTTTTACCCTCTGGTTACCCCCCACAGACGCAAAGGATTATGGGGATGTGAAAGTCGAGAATAGGGTAGAACCATATAAGAGTGGTATGATATAGCTTCAGCTCTAGTTTTCCAAGTACTAAAAAAAAGAAAATACAAGTAGTGCATTCTGAGACATGAATGATCAGACATTGTTAAAATGAATTATATGTATCACATGGGCATGAATGTTTGTCATGTTGTAGGCATCAATACCATGAGGTGACAGTGATGGGACACTTTTTACCAATGTCCTTGAAGGATGGAGGATGTGATGGTGACTACAGAACAGCTTGTTCAATTATACTTGATCAAATACTAGACAACAAATTGAAGTAAGTATCTTTTTACCATCTTAACTGGATACCTATACCTACCTACTTAGCCAACCACCCATTCATCCGCCCCTCTTATCCATCCATCTCTTTCCTTCCATCCATCCTATCCTTCCATACATAATATCCATCGGTCAATCCTATCCTTCCATCCATCCTATTCTTCCATTCATCCTATCCATCCATCCATCCATCCATCCATCCATTCATCACCTACCTGGCCAGCTTACTTACTCAACCACCCACTCATCTACTCCTCTCACCTCTCATAGATCCATCTCTAATTCCATCTATCCTATCCTTCCTCATATCCTATCAAGTATCCTATCCTTCTATCCATCTTATCCATCCACCCATCATCATTACATCCATCCTTCTTTTCCATCCATCCTATTCATCCAGCCATCCTATCCATCCAGCCATCCTATCAATCCATCCATCCATCCTATCCATCCATCCATCCATTGTATCCTTCCATCCATCCTATCCTTCCATCCATCCTATCCGTCCACCCATTGTATCCTTCCATCCATCCATCCATCCATCCATCCATCCATCCATCCATCCATCCATCCATCCATTGTATCCTTTCAACCAATCACCAAAACACCCAACACATTCATTCATGTTGAATATATTCTTAGTATCCATGGTTACATCAGAGCAGTCCTGTTCAGTAGTACCCGACTGTTTACATGCCATGGTAAATTAAACTGCATAGATTTTCCTGTCCCAGAACACTAGACATGTTCCTGGTGACCTCATTATCAATGCACATTGCAAACAGCCTGGCAAGCAACATTAATCCAATTTTCTTTTTGTGCCCTCCCACTGAAGAAAAGAAGGGCTCTGGGCAAATGTATGGGATGGAGCCAGCTTTAAAAACTATTTCTATAAAAGTTCACAAATTTCAATTCTGGAAACTCAAGCTCCATAGTTAGTAAAAAAATGAGACATCTGAAACGTTTGGTTAATTGTTTAGGGATTGTAATAGTCCTCTTTAGTTCATTGCATGCAGGTTTAGCATTGTTATATGTATCCATATGTACCATTAAAAATCCATGGGATTTTTCAAAAGTTTGGTATTGTTTAGGTTGTACATCCTTCACATTAAAGTTCCTTTTTGGGAATGGCTTCCTCTGAAACAAGGCTTAACTTGTATAAATGGGTCTGTAGTCAAGGACCACAGTAGTGATTATTGAATGACAAAAGGTACCATAATTATCAATCGATCAATCAATCAATTAAAGAGGGTGACGTATTAACCCAGTGTGTTATCTAACTTACGGCCCTAATGAGTAATGAGTTGTTATTTATTGCACTAAAATCAGCTTGGCAATGTTTGTCATTGAAGGAACTACTGTTCGTCCAGCATACATAGTTGCATGAGTGACAAGAACACAGCGAAACAGAAAAATTTGGAGCAAAGGAATACCAAGGATCTTGTTCATCTCTTAGAGGTTTGTATAATTATTGTATATTGTATGATGTTATGTTTATATTTCTTTTTTTGCAGAATATAACTCAGTTGCTACCGTGTAACCCACAACCACAAGATACACAACCTTCATGGCTCTCTTTATTCTATTTTGTAATCATATTCTTTTATGCAGAACTTCATTTAAACTACAATCTTGGACAAAAAGAGTTGAGAATTTTTCATCCAATTATGAAATAGTAGACTTTCCTTTATTAAAAAGAATATTGTCTGTACCCCCTCACCCCCAGGACAATGTTGGTCCCAGTAGGTGAAGCAGCCCTTTCTCCCTCGAAACAACATTGTTTAGGGGGGGGGGGGGGGGGGAGGGTCGTTTTAAGGGGAATTTTTCATGTTTTTCATGAAAATACCATTAAAACTAAAAATATCTCAACATTTTTGACCCAGATTGTAGCCCTAGGCTAAACTGGATGATCCTGTTAAAATTCCAAAATGTTAAATAAACAAAACAAAAAATATTGTACAATATTTATTGTTATGTTTCGTTTTTGCAGAAGATAACTCAGTTGCTACCTCGCAACCCACAACCACAAGATGCACAACTTTCTTGGCTCTTACAACAGTACCAGAAAAGAATAGAAAAAATCAGGAAAGAAAAAGGAGAGGATTCTACTGATGGTTTACCTCTAGATGTCTTGATAGAGAATGAAACAAGGTCATTTACTTGGTAAGTTTGGCAAATAATGTGACTGCCTTCTGGATGTAAAAAGGTAAAGGGATGAATTGATATAGCGCCATTTCCAGGAGCTCAATGGCGCTTTACAAGATCAGTGGAGGACTTTATGGGCTGCATATTAAGGTGGTAGTAGCAGCCGTGCAGCTTACAATCATGAGTGATTTGTTAGTATGTTAGTATTATGCCTCCAGATTGGGATAGGCCGTTGAACCGAGAGGGCCTACGATTTTAAGTTCTTATCCGAGTAAAGGATGTATGCTACTATAGGACGTCATTCATCTTTCGCTACAATGGTTCTAAACGTTCAGGTCGCTGGTTCAAGCCCTACGGACACTTCATGTGAATCAAGTTTGTTTGATGTGTTCTCTCCTATGCTACGAGGGTTTTCTCAAGGTTCTCTGGTTTCCTCCCTCTGTAAAAATCAACATGAGTTGATTGTGGTGTACAGAGAACAATGAATGTATTGGTAGTGTGTGTAAGTAAAAAGTGTCCCCAGTTAGTTCATGTTCACCCAGTTAGTGGTGGCGGCAGTGAGGTGGATGTGGGGGTTATCTTTATTTTAGAAGGGTAGCATAAATAATCTAACAGTTATCTAACTTTAATGGCCCCACAGTGATCCAAATACCCTATTTCCCATTGTAAATTTGAATTCTCTATTTTTCAGGGTAATGCTTCAGCTTCCCGCATATCTTTTGTTCTGTGACAACAAGGAAGTGACTCCATCATCTGTTAATATCTTGGCTGTGGCTTCCTTTGTCAACGATGCCCTGGTTAGTGAGTCCTAACTGATGAAATGATTACTAATATTACCCCAAGAAAAATTATCTAGTATTTGAATGTTTGATAAGTCAATTACTGTCGATTTTCTATCTATCCCATATATTTGTCCTTTCCTCTCTTCTTCACTTCAGCTGTTCAATCCATTTTCTCTTTGAACCATCTCATGCATCCCTCTTTCCATCCCATTCATTCATCAATCAAGCAATCCATCCATTTTTTCTTCCATCTTTCATCTCTTGTTTATTCAGTTCACTCCCTTAGAATTTTGGTGTCTCTTCTTTCCTACATTGAAGAAGAGAGGACTGGTATAATTGTATGGTAAAAAAAACCAGTTAGATGGTAGTGGTAAGAGTTTAAAATCGCACTCAAGCAACTGCATTGTCACCACTTTTTCCCATTTGGTCCAAAGAGAATTCATTCAGGATATCTGTGCTGTTTACCTCTTGCTGTCACCACACACCTTCTAAAGGTAAATTGTATTTTGGCTCTAATGAATACACTTCAACTCACTTCTTTCCACTTCAGCAAATTAAAAGATGCTACCCTTGCCGCAACAGACCACATTAAATCCAAATGAAAGCGCACTGTACCACACCACACCACAACCATGATATACTACTATATGGTAGTATATGGTGCTATTATGCAAGTGTCCTATTGGTACTAATGAAATGAACAAAAGAAAGGGATTCTGGTAGTGATAGTCAATGACGCCATAATGAAAATGTCCTATTTGCTCATAAAAAACTAGCTACACTACGCTAAACTAAACTAAAATGGTGATAATGACTCAAACCTATGAATTTTTTTTTTCAGTACATATTATCTGTTTCCCAATCAAAGATCAACACCAGGTAATATTTGTTTAGTAGAAAAAGTGCCCAAATAACTAAGCACATGTAGATAGGATTTTATATGAATGGGAAATGTTACAGTTTCGTACAAGTGTTTGACAAGTTTTAATTGATCTCTTTACAGCTAACCAATTGTGTTTTGACACTTCACTTTAATGTTTTGATATCGTTACATTGATGTATGGACTCCACCTATCCAAACATCAAGGTGAAGTGCAGATGTCCAATTGGTTGGCAGTAGAGAGTACAATTAAAATTTGTCAAAGAGTTGTCAAAAAGAAATCAAAAACTTGTAGAAGTGTTCACAGTACGGTGCATAGCACTGTAATACATTCAGTCATTGTTTCATTTCAATACTTTCTAAATACAGCTATTTCAAAAAACGTTCATGAAAGTTTTGTTGCATGTCACATGTTGCATACCAAGCCTGACATGCACTATGGGAGATGTGAATGCATTCAGTAAAATGTCACAATGATATTTGAGCAAGCATTTGAGGGCTACAAGTATTTTAGTGTATTATCTTCTGAAAAGGGTAGGGGGAGACCGCACATCTTTTCACCCCCACTTCTTTCCACGCCCCTGATACAAGGTTTTTAATCACACAGGTTTAATGATTATTGATTGTGCTTTTCCCCTAAGGGCAGGGACATCACAACAGCTTTAGCCAATGACATATCTACCTTTTTTATTTATTTTTTCTCAGCTCAACACAACTGTCAATTCTCCATCAGTTTTGTAAAGATTGTCCCATATTCTTTGTCTCCTTACAAGTAAGAAAGTTCATGGGAGTGAAAAAATGTGGTGTTGGACTTTTATTAGCCATTCCTTAGGTTAAGGGAAAAGCTGACTCGAGTTGGCATAGCAGTGCATTTTGGGGCTATTTTAGGGGACAAAATGGACGTAATCTTGGAAATATGTCCACTAAATTTGCCCTATTTCACTATGACGTCACTGCTTGTTTATGTGGGGGATAGAATCACCAAATCCAATAGAAAATTCAACACAATTTGCTCTTAGCGAAACAGTTTAATCTAAAATGCCCTGGTTTTCAGATATAATATGTGTTGATATGTATGGCTATTCTACTTCTCTTCGTGGATTGATACAGGTTTTAGAACAATTTTCGGTGAATTTGCGTTGATCTGACCCCCTCCGACGACCATGATCCTTTGCGTTTAAACAATTGATTGTTTTGATGTGACGTCATAGTGAATTAGGGCAATTGCACTGCAATGCCAAATTGGCACAGGTTTTTTCTAAACCTCCAAATGGTAAATATTGTTGTTATGTTCCTGTTTGGGGCATAAAACAACTTAACTGTTACTGTTTGTGACATGGCCATCCAGGACAGCTGTGGCTTGAGTTACTCACCTGTACAGTAAGAATGTTATGAGTTGTTTATAGTGAATGTGGAAATGTCAGAATTAGGTTATAAAGGGATGTTTTAAAAAATTGATATTCCAACTTTAGAAGGACTAGATGTTCTCTTTCTGTACTACTTCGGTTTTGTATTCTCTGTTGTATAGGGTTTGCATCTATTTTAAAATGGAATAACTTTAAATATTCATACATTCCAGCAAAGTTCTGTGTAATTTCAATTGTTAGTGTGTTTAAGGGACTGGTCATTTTTCATAGGGAAGGGGGCTTATGCAAATAGGGGGTTGGTCACCAATTTTTATGCAGGGAGAAAAGGGGGGGTCATATCAATTTATACAAGGACTTGCCAAAATATCATCAGGACCTTAGCCACGATAAGTGAGGCAGTTGCCTCGGTAAAATGTCACAAATTTACCTCAAAAGGCTGAAAACCGCATTTCCAAAAAGAATTTAAGGAAGCATGCCTCCCCAGCCCACCTAGTGATTCCTGCCTTTGATTGCGTCATTAAGCATTTCAGACTGGTTACCGTCCTGATCAGTAGGTTTATCTGTCATTACTTATGCGACTTAACCTCTAATAACATTAACACTGGCCTAATAAATTTAGTTAACATTGATGAAAATAGTTTCAGTATAAAATGATAATATTTCTTATTTTCACGAACATTGCAAACCCATCGACTTATGGAAAACATACTCTAGTAATACCTCAAACACAACTCTAGATCTGTGGCAACAATTCTCAACAATAGCAATGTATTCATCAATAATAATGTACATGTGATTTTCTTTTGCTTTGTCAATACTGGTGATACTTTATGAACATCATCAGGACTTAGTTGTCTACATGGCTGGGCTAGCTAGAATTCAGAATACCTGCCCCACATAATAGTTTTGTAGTGAGAATGTTGTTATGTGACTGTCATTATCATCTTTATTATCTCTATCATCACTATCATCATAGCTGCTATCATATTTGCTATACCTGACCCACATAATAGTTTTATAATCTCTATCATCACTATCATCACTGCTTCCATCATATTTGCTATACCTGGCCCACATAATAGTTTTATTATCCCTATCACCACTATCATCACTGCTTCCATAATATTTGCTATACCTGGCCCACATAATAGTTTTATTATCTCTATCATCACTATCATCACTGCTTCCATCATATTTGCTATACCTGGCTCACATAATAGTTTTATTATCTCTATCATTACTATCATCACTGCTTCCATCATATTTGCTATATCTGGCCCACATAATAGTTTTATTATCTCTATTATCACTATCATCATCGCTTCCATCATATTTGCTATACCTGGCCCACATAATAGTTTTATTATCTCTATCATCATTATCATCACTTCTTCCATCATATTTGCTATACCTGACCCACATAATAGTTTTATTATCTCTATCATCACTATCATCACTTCTTCCATCATATTTGCTATACCTGACCCACATAATAGTTTTATTATCTCTATCATCACTATCATCACTGCTTCCATCATATTTGCTATACCTGACCCACATGATAGTTTTATTATCTCTATCATCACTATCATCACTGCTTCCATCATATTTGCCATACCTGACCCACATAATAGTTTTATTATCTCTATAATCACTACCATCACTGCTTCCATCATATTTGCTATACCTGACCCACATAATAGTTTTATTATCTCTATCATCACTATCATCACTGCTTCCATCATATTTGCTATACCTGACCCACATGATAGTTTTATTATCTCTATCATCACTATCATCACTGCTTCCATCATATTTGCCATACCTGACCCACATAATAGTTTTATTATCTCTATAATCACTACCATCACTGCTTCCATCATATTTGCTATACCTGCCCCACTAAATAGTTTTATAGTGAGAATGTCGTTATTATCTTTATTATTTCTACATCACTATCATCATCCCTTCCATCATATTTTCCATCATTTGTTTCTGTATTATTTATGGGGGGTTAATAACAAATTGTGCCTCACAATTATTATAGGTGTTTGCACATGATGGTGCAAAACCTCTATTGCTCCAATACTAGTGTATTATTTTCTTCTGCTACAGTATTTCTGGGATCAGATTATTATCACTGGATCCAGCCTGGACCCATCACCAGTATCAACAGTACTGACAGAAGCTAAGGCACTGCATGACTGGACTATGAGGTAAATATATTAATATCTATTCTTCTTACATTCAATTACTTGATTAGAGTGAGAGTTGACAATGAGAGATGTGCTTACTGAGGGATGGTTAGTGGAGGGGTCTATGCTGATGAATGGAGGGAGGGGTGACACTGAAGGAGGGGGTGATCACTGAAGGAATGGATGCTGGTGAATGGAGGGAGGGGTAACACTGAAGGAAGGGGTGATCACTGAAGAGATGGATGCTGGTGAATTGAGGGAGGGCTAACACTGAAGGAGGGGTTGTTCACTGAAGGGATGGATACTAGTGAATGGAGGAAGGGATAACACTGAAGGAGAGGGTACTCACTAAAGGAATGGGTGCTGCGAAAGGAGATGCTGGTGAGGAGAGTTGACCTACATTTATTAGCTGCTTCACAGGTACTAATCATTCAATACAATTGCATCCACAGTTTGTGTTCTGGATTAGATAGTTCTCTTCCTACACCACCCCACCCTCCACATATTATTGCAGCATCCATCTTCTTGGTTATAAGCAAGTGTGACAGGTTAGTACTGGGAGATTTTCTATTACAGTAAAAACTCGCATAAAAGAACAAGTGAGTTAAGAACACCCAGCCTAACTTTTGGCGTTTTTTTAGTACCATGTAAATAAGAACACAATCAGCCTGAAAAATTAAAAAGTGTTCTTAAAAAAAATAAGATCAATATTACCAGTAGCAGACTCCATGCCTGACCTGACAATAATTTATTTTTCTACTGTTTTGATACAGTTATTATTGCAGTCAAGATTTTTTTAATAACATTTTTGAACTTACACATTGATATCATCTACATGTATTGGTAGTCTATATAGTAATACTGTATATATTTTAGGAACATTTATTTTAAGAACACCTTAAGAACACCTTCAGGCTGATTTTTCAGTAAACACCCGTTAAATAAAAACAAAATCAGCCTCAACTCCAAAAATGGGTGTTCTTTTAAATATGTGGGTTTTTACTGCATCTGGTAACACCAAGGTGTGTTGATATAAATATACCTACTTCCCAACCCCTCCTTCATATAATAATTGGCAGTTAGTCCTTGAGCCCAAATGGGCTGTTGACTCACAGGTCATGAAGGCGAGAGGGCTAATATTGGTTTAGTCAAATCCAACTAGTCAGTCAAATATATAGATGCAAACAAGTTTTGAATGAATGTTAAATCAATTTTAACTAACACTTTTCACTACTAGTGGGGTATAACTTATAGCCTATTAGTAACTCATCCAATCAGAACCCAGCATTGATAGACCCTTAGTTGGATTTGACTAAAATCAATTGTAAGAGCCCCCGTTCCTTGCCATTTGTCATGTAACAACGTCCAACAGACAGTTGCCTGAAGACCACAGGGGTTAGTCTCTGACAATGTATGGGCATTGATAAACTATGACCACTAAAAGATTTATTTTTGTACTTATGTGTAATTCAACTTCATGACTTGGAATTTTCATACTTGTTAAATCGATTATAGTTTCTTTAATTTACAGCTTGGTTTGTTTTTATTTTCTGGTAACACCAAATTTAACGATAAAACTTTAACTTTTCTTCCTCTTCCCCCTCCATTAAGAAAATAAATCAATGATAGCTTCGAATTCCTTGATATTCTTTCTGTTAAATATTTGTAAGATTCTTCCTGACCTTAATATTGTAAATAATATAGCGGCTAATTGTGTCATTCAGGTTTCTGTTATAATAGTCCAGTTTCAAGTTCCAAGTTACTGCTATGTTTCTTGATTACAGACTCATTTACTCAGGGTCAGCCTCGAATCAGTGTCTAATTACTTGCAAATACCAATGGTAAAGTAAAGAATGCACAACTTCAACAATACAAACACTTTGAAACTTGACAGACCTTGACTGGAACACATGAATATTCTTCACAAAACCGAGGCTAAGCCTGAGTAAATGAGTCTGTAATCAAGAAATACAGCAGTAATTTGGAACTCGCAAAGGGTCTATTAGCCTATGCCTTACAGCTTATAAACGTATATATCTTTTAAATCAAAATCTGTAATATTATCGGCATTAATAAATTTATCTTGAATCTTGAATCTTGATTAACAATATAACCTGTTTGTTTCAGTTCCAATAAAGTCATTCCAAGTCTGCGGAAAATAACAAGATCCCCTTTATGTATGACAAAGGTAAATGGCTTAAAATAGAATAATAGTGTTACCTATCCTTCTTGTGCATCATGCCACATAGGAATAACACAATTAGTAACCATATATGTGCAATATGTGCTTCAGTGTGTGAGCAAAAGCACCATTGAGACGTAATAATATTAATGATAAAAATGAATTTTACTTTGGATGTTACATAGATAGTGCTTCTGTTTTGTTTGCTTGTGACACATGACAGTCCCAATTTAGCACAGATGGGACTGCCATTTTATGTGGTCATCTGAGCCATGGCAAAGGTCTAACCATTTGCAGCATAGGCAGCCCTTCTACTCATATATTATAAGTTCCTTATTGTTGGTCTGGCCGAGGCTTGAACCCAGGTGGTACTCTTGCCCGTTTAGGGTAGGGATGTGCCGATGAGCCCTCTGAACCCTGACCCTGTTCCAGAGTAAAATCGCTACTTTTATGCATGAGTCTTTAGCTGCAAGAAAAATGGCTTTGCCACTTTGAGATGTAGTTTTTTGTGGGACAGACTTCTGTTCCCCCAGCCACTACTATTACCATTGTTTTGTCATGATAAATAGATATTGCACATATATTTGCTTGCATCAATCAGTCGAATCAGTTTATTTGTTATATGTCTCCTTTATTGATAGTAAGGTATATGTATGGTGGCTGAGCTGAATCCAGAAGTTGTCTGGGGGAGACTAGCTACATTAATCTTGAAAAACCTTCAAATTGAATTTCTGTCAAATTGAGACACCTTATCATTTGTTTCTTGTGGTATTGGTGTTACATTAGGTACTCTTTCACACTGACAGGTTTGTTTTCGATTTATATATTTTAGGTTTTAGTTTGTTTATTTGGTTGCATTGTGTCAAGTCTGTTGGAGACATTGGTGCAAGGACATGAGGTATTTAGATAGCTTGCTTCACCTGGATTTAATGTTTGGCGATATTCCTCCAACATAGAAACATTAACATACTGTATATCCTCTTTTAAGCTTTTAGACTGGCGGCTTATTAGAGGCTGCAGAATTAATATTTTCCCCTGATCTTTGGAAATTCATTTATTACGTAGTATATTTGACATTAAAATGACTTTCAATGGCCTGACGAGGGAAAAGCAACACAACATTCCTTATGGGTGGGGGCTTGGGGAATTAATTTAATTTTTAGCTCCTCACACTTATTTTTCAGGGTTTATTTTAGCTCCTTATTATGTATCGGGGGTTGCACCTCAGACTTTTCGTGGGGCAGGGGGTTTAAACAGGGTAAGAAATAAATCCGACCTTAGTAAATAGTTTCGCCCTGTAGGTAAGATAAGTTACGATGAGTGCTCTTGGACCGATTGCACTCATTATAAGTGCCAGCTATTGTAACGCACTTATGGTAACCTGTTTTGGAGAGTTCAAATTTCGCTTGCACTGACCGTGAGTGCAAAGGCACATAACTAGGTTATGGTTAGTGCATTTCAGAACCATTTCCACTTACCATACGTGCTTTTTAAATAAAATTCGCTTGACTCCCTCATTAGCACAACTTCGGATGACGGGATCCTATATTACTTTTATAATAGCGCATTTAACACATTTGAGATCGGTCCACGAGCAAAGTTTAACTCGGATAAACAAGTAAATATATTTTGGCAAATACATTTTCAAATAAATGATTGTTCAACATAGATCATTTAAGAAAACTTTGACGTCTTGTTTACCTGGGAAATAACGATATTAAATAAGACTTGCACGATTATGATATTTAACTTTCGGAGGACATTATTATCACGGCAGCAATCATAAGAGTAAAAATTTGATGATTGTCAGAAATTCTTATGGTCGGTGACTCTCTGTTAGACTTTGTGAGATATTTTGCTTTGTCTTCAGCACTTACCGGCGGTCACGTTCTCACGTTGCACTGACGGTATTGCTTGAATTCGTCTCCAATTGATAACTTGGTAACATCATTTTTGGTTTCATCCTTAAATCAGTCACTCATTTTGGCGACAAAAAATCAATAGCTTTCGTCGGAAAGACTTAATTCCAGATTTTCCCGTGAAAGTAACCGAACTGCTTTAGTGTTGAGGAAACAATTCTTAATCGAAAAATCCACAACAGTGAACTCTGAACTCCTCGTAAATCAGTTTTGTGTTTACAACACACGGTAACAGGAAACCGATCACATTAGCACCACTGACAGCATTAAGGCGGAATGTCAAGCGGCTGTCAGGACTGACAGCATGATCTTTGGTATCTTTGCTTTGCTTCTCTTTGCTTTTCCTTTTAGGATCACAAAGCAACATGGAAAGTCCCAGTATTAAAAAAACAGTTAAAGGCTAGTTGTAAACGCACTTGTAAATAACAAAAGATATAATGGCAAACCGTTTCAGAGGACTTTATATGTTTGATTTTTGTATGGTCTCATTGCAAGTACGCTTCGCTGGTCCTCGCTCAAGCCATACTTGATAGTTAGTTTATAAAAAGAGGTCGAAACCATCTCTGGCCCTCATGGCATTTGCAAATAAAGCAGTTTCTGCTGGTTTTTTCCTCAGACATTTCGGCGGGAAATGCTTTGAAATTATTATCGTTGTTGACCGTCTTCAAAAGCGTTAATTTAGCTAAAAGCATAGTTACTGTATAGTTTCTTTTCAGTCAGTTGTCGACGTAAAATAAACTAACCACAAATAAATATGTACTATTACGACGATATATTATGAAACATTTGCACGTTAGCGTTAGCGATACATAGCTAATTAACATGATCCGGTCCGTGATCAAATTTCACCGCAACTCACTATCGCGCCAAGAACCATATACTACGTGACAATGGATCACCTACAGCTAGCTTTTGCTTTATTGCTAAAAATTCTTGCAAGGAAAGATTATTGATACAAAATATGCTGGTGTTTTAATCTTATGATTGAATTGATTTTTGTTGTTGCTCCAAATGGCGTGAAAGTTCGACATTGCGTGAGATGGAGGAGGAAATAAGGAAACAAGATAAAATACTAATGGCGCACGGAAATGCCGGTAGCTTTTATACTTATTAAAGAAAGTAAAGTAAGGGACTAGATACCGTACGAGTATTTTTGAAGCGTTAATAACTTGGAGAAGCCTTTTAAAAGGCAAATAGAAAATTCTCAGCTTGCGCCCGTTCGAAGACTATGTTAATTTCCTTCGCATTGAGTTAGTTTTTTTCCCGCCTAGTGATTATTATTATAAAACAGGGTTATCAAGGTTACCAGAACACTTCTCATGTTTGTCATCTCTAACGTCTAAAATTACCTGATATACAAATTCTACTCAAATTATGCGTCTTTGACAGGCTTTTAGCAGAAAATGCGTAAGTGGCATCTAAAGGGATTTTTTGCGCAGAATGTGCTAATGGCCCGTACTTTAAGTAGAACATGCTTATATTCCCGGTTTTTACGCTTGACGGATTTGTTTTGACACTATGGATTTTCACTGACAGTTGCTCATTATTATTTCGCAGGTAAAGAAGACGTCAAAGTTTTCTCAAATAATCTAGGTTGAACGATCATTTATTTGAAATGTATTTGCCAAAATGTATTTGCTCGTTTATCCGAGTTAAACTTTGCTCGTGGACCGATCTCAAATGTGTTAAATGCGCTATTATAAAAGTAATATAGGATCCCGTCATCCGAAGTTTGTATTTTCTAAGTATTAAATTAACTATTCTAATTCCAAAGTTGTGCTAATGAGGGAGTCAAGCGAATTTTATTTAAAAAGCACGTATGGTAAGTGGAAATGGTTCTGAAATGCACTAACCATAACCTAGTTATGTGCCTTTGCACTCACAGTCAGTGCAAGCGAAATTTGATCTCTCCAAAACAGGTTACCATAAGTGCGTTACAATAGCTGGCACTTATAATGAGTGCAATCGGTCCAAGAGCACTCATCGTAACTTATCTTACCTACAGGGCGAAACTATTTACTAAGGTCGGATTTATTTCTTACCCTGTTTTTAGTGAAAAAATGCTTTTTTATCAACCTCCCCCCTCCCCCATTTATTATACCTTCCAGAAAATAATAAACAATCCCTAACATGCTAAATTCCTATCCCATCTGTGTGTTAGCCATCAGGGATGAATCCAGGGGTGGTTAAATGGGTCACTAGTCACCCCCTTTTCCTCAAACTCCTGGTACAACCTTTGTCATAGTCACTCCTCTTTTAAAATTCTTGGATTTGAACCATGCCCTGACTTAGATCAGTCCTGAGGTTGTTTCAGGGTTCAATCTGTGAGTTAGCCATGCCCTGACTTAGATCAGTCCTGAGGTTGTTTCAGGGTTCTATCTGTAAGTTAGCCATGCCCTGACTAAGATCAGCCCAGAGGTTGTTATAGGGTTCTATCTGTGAGTTAGCCATGCCCTGATTCATGATACATTGGCTTACTAATATCTTCTCCTTTTTCAAGATTTCTGAAAGCCAAAAGATGACTAATGTTGCCAAGGTAAATGAATAATAATATCCTGCTATAGAAACTAGAATTACAATCTACTACAGTCAAACTTTTATAAGATGGCCACCCTCATGTGGCTGCTAAACAGAGGATGGTTGCTACATAGTGGTTTTTCTGATCTAAAGATAAATATTTTCTACAGGAACTCCTAGAGTTGAGCCCTGAAGTTTTGATGGTCTTCGAGAATGGTAAGAAAATTTAACAATTTTTGGTTCTAGAAAATATCCATCCCTCCATGGAGGAAAGCAAAAATTCCCAGGGGGTGGGGGTGAGGAAGAACAAAATTACAAGTTTTGTATGGAAGAAAATTGGAAATTGTGCAACTACAATACTAAATGTTATGGCCCCAATCATGTAATTTATTATTATTATTATTATTATCATTACCATTATTATTATTATCATTATCATTATTATCATTATCATTATTATTACTATTATTATTATTGTTAATTATTAATTCCATTGCTTGTACTCTCAGAGAAAAAGCATCTTCATTCTGAAGATCTACTAAGTTTAAGGTAAACCATGCTATCAACTATTTCTCTGAGCGGCAGATAGCACCTATTTTCTCATTTGTTTATGTCAAGATTAACATAGACATCTTCATGCATTTATTGGAACAACAGTTTCCAAGGCTACACACACCCCAAAGCTGACCTTGAGCTGTGAAGGAAACCATGATCATGATGCTGAACCACCCTGGATTGTCCCGCCTTCGGCCGTTGTTTCGTTAGCCCCCACAATCAGAGATACGCCCATGGTACCTGAATTAGTCGAGGCATTGAGCCAACAGAAAAATATCTAACATCTGTTTCATCGTCTTTTTCTTCTCTCTTGAAGGAATGTGAAGCATTCCTTTTTTTAGCCTCCCAGTAACTATATATTCCAAGACTTTCAATTAGATTTACAATTACTATATTTCCTTTCCTTAGGAATCTCATTGTCCCAAACAAGTACAGTAAACTGTTGCCATTGGCATTCTTTACTCTGTTGGTAGAATGTAATGAACATTTGATTCTAAAGGTATACCAAAATGCTATACTAAACCACCAGTTGAGTGACCATAGTAGTTGTTTCCTAGTCATGCGCTATCATATTACTTGTTATACAGCTTGTTATACAGCTTGTTATACAGCTTGTTATCCATTGTTTTGTAGCTTAGATAGTAGACACGCTCTGATTGGTCAAAAAATGTGCTTTATTAGAGAACAGAGCACAGTTGAATTTCAAAGAATTGTAAGAAAACAGCATTGAAATAGCTTTTCTGTGCTCTGTTCAGTAATATAGCACTCATAGGAAGCGCCGAAGACACTCGAGAAGTGTGAGAACCACTAATTGACGGCTTGTGCTTCTCTTCACCACTTCTTTCGTGATTGTGTCACCTCATGCGTGCTTTATTACTGAACAAAAAACCTTTTCCATTCGTTAAATAATGCTTGATCATAATACTTGTTTTGTAGTGATGCGCTTTCATAGCTTCTCTCATAGCACTTTTTCTTGGTGATGCGCTATATTTTACTAGTCTTATTGGTTTTTGCCTATGGCCATCCATTACTTTGTCCAGTGTGTAGTGTTACTATTGGATATTTACAATTGATATCTGTAGGTAACATCAGTTAGAGAGTTTACAAGTGTGACTTTAAGAAACTACCAAGAATTATCCAAGTTGCGGGAATCCTGTGTTGGTAATCAGACTTTCAGTTCCTGCAAAAAGGTGAGAACATTAAGCATTCACAGGGTGAGGGTAAAATTGGGTCGCGATGGCATTGTAGTGTACTGTGGGACTGTTTTGGGAGACAAAAAAGATGACTTGGATCTGTCCCCTTAATAGTCCCACAATGTTCTGCAATGCCAATGCGACCCAGTTACCGCCACCCGGTTAGCTCAGTTGGTAGAGCATCGGTCTGTTGTGCGGAAGGTTGTGGTTCAAGTCTCGGCCGGACCAACACTCGGGGTCTTAAAATAACTGAGCAAAAGGTGTTGCCTCTGCAAATGGTTAGACCTTCAAGTCTTCTCGGACAAGCTCTTAAAACTGTAGGCCCTGTCTGTTCACTATATAACCCTGTAAAAGGCGGATGTAAAAGATCCACTGAAGATCCACTGGCAATGACCTTGCAATGATAGATACCTGTTTTTTTTTACACCTTGGACAATTATTCACATGTCTGTCATTGCAAGGTCACTTCTATTCTCCCTTCAATACACAGGCACGGCTACCTTTCAAGATGGTACAGGAAACTGTGAAGGGGACTATTATGTGATTTTTAAAAAATTTGGAATTTGAATTTGAAATTTGCGCACCATAAATTAATAAATTCAATTAGTTAATTGATTAATTAATTACGTTTTTGACAAAATTGCAATTTTGAAGATTGTTTAGCATTTGATATCTGATCATTGTCATGGTAACTATGATGAATGGGCTTTCACTTTCATGGTGTTTTTTCCTTCATAAGTTATTAATTAGTTTGATAAGTTACAAGTTTGTAATCATTTTTCCATCTTTTTAGCCCTTCAAACTAGATTTTTCCAGAAAGGTGAAGGACTTCATGGACAAGTATGTTGGTCATGTGTAGTCTTTCCGATCAGTGACACCAAGACTTGAGTTGCACTGCGCACACCAGGTGTGTTAGATGCACAGGATATATTGTTTGTATATATGGTGCACAGTGTATTTGATATGTTAGATGCGCAGGGTACAGTGAGTATTAAATACCCTGTGCACTCTACGTGTATTAGATACACTGCGCACACCAGGTGCGTTAGATGCACCGGGTATATTGTTAGTATATGATGCATTGCGCATACCAGATATGTTAGATGCGCAGGGTACAGTGAGTATAGAATACCCTGCGTATATTAGATACACTGTGCACACCAGATGCGTTAGATGCACCGGGTATATTGTTAGTATCTGATCACTGCGCATACCAGATATGTTAGATGCGCAGGGTACAGTGAGTATAGAATACCCTGTGCACTCTAGGTATATTAAATACACTGCCCATACCATGTGTGTTAGATGCACAGGATATATATTGTTGGTATATGATGCACAGTGTATTTGATATGTTAGATGTGCAGGGTATAGTGAGTATTTGATACCCCGTGCACTCTACGTGTACTAGATACAATGCACATACCAGGTGTGTTAGATGCACAGGGTATATTGTTTGTATATGGTGCACAGTGTATTTGATATGTTAGATGCGCAGGGTACAGTGAGTATTAAATACCCTGTGCACTCTTCATGTATTAGATACAATGCACATACCATGTGTGTTAGATGCACAGGTTACATTGTTAGTATATGATGCACAGTGTATTTGATATAGGCAAAATGTGCGTTCAACAGTCATTATTAAATACCTATGCATTTAAAAATTCACAGTATGTTCATTTTTTTTTGATAGATAAAAAGCGCACAGTGTACGACTTGAATATATAATGTGGATCGTTCTCACAGGGCGTTTGCGGTATGACAATTTGGTATGCTTTTACTTGCAGGAGATTGCGCACATAAAAAGCAGTTCGAGATTGACGACATTCCGTAAGCCAAAGACAGCGCGCGATAGCACCCCTCGGCCACGACACGGTCACGGTACGACTTGTATGTACTTGATGTGATCTAGATACATCGTGTGCACTGTCCATAGTTATATATTGCCAATGCGTGTGTTAGATTTATCTTGTACTGTACGTCGTACTTGTACTTTATTATTGGATGAAAGGAGTAGTTTGGCTAGTTACATTGTACGGTTAGTGTGTGTCGCGCGCTTGACCATGCAATACATGGATAAGCGCAAAAACATTTTCTTAAAAACCATACTATAATAAAAAATAAAATACCGTAATTACTCGTTTAAACGCCTTTAGCGTTTATTTAAAACTGGTCCTCGTTGACCCGGCGTTTATTTGGCGAGTAAATACGTTAATACGCATGTGATAATAACAATGATATCGTATTTAGTAGAGTCTTCGTACTATCACTTTAAATAAAGTTGTATTTTTATTGAGTAATTTCTTCGTCTGTGGGCGTGTATTCTATGTTGGAGGAGGCTAGTGTAAGGCCTGGATATTTTTGGGGGAGGGGGAGAGGGGGAAATGTAGCATAATATGATTTTGCAATTATGTGATGGTGTTCGTATTTAATTTTATTTTTAAAAAATTTTGAGCCACACCACCTACCCCTTCCCCCCTCCCAGCCAATCATTTTCTACCGGCCTGTATGTTGGGTTTGCTTGGTCCGTGAAACAAAGTTGTATACTTAGTGACTGACAGTCAAATTAAAACAAAAGAAAACAATGTAATTAGTGTATACTCTGTATGTTGGCTATTTTTTCACGGGCCAAGTTGAATTACTCTATTGTATTGAGTGATAATATTTACAGAAGTTTTAAACAAATGGATTTTTTCAGCAGCAAATAACAATGCTTAAAAGGCGTTTTTTTGTCTTGGGATCTCAATGGGTTCGTTAAATTTCTTTAGCACGCAATAGGCGTTTTCCAAGGTACATTTTCATTGTTCAATAGTCCAATAAGAAAAAGAGCTAGTAGTAAGAAAATTAAGATTTGTTGAGCACTGAACTGTATCTTGAGAAAGATTTGTGTTGTCGTCCATGTTGATGATATGATCGAGCAAAGAAACGACGATAGAGCGTGGAATAAGTCAAGAATGTGGCTGGATTGAACTTGAAGATGCCCGGTACGTTATGTTTACAAATAACTTCAGGTTTGTCACTTTCTAATCAGGTTTATTAGGTGTATTTCGGTATTTCTTTAACATACATAACACAATAAGGAACTGGCCATCACTTATCCCCAGGGAAGGGAGAGTTCGGAGTATTTTTGTTGCGAAACAAAAAACGGGGTACCTGTGGTCACACTTAATTGATTTTGGGGTCCCTGTGGTAAAATAACAATTTTTTTAAAAATTCAATTTCAACGTTTTTGAAAGAAAATTATATCCTAATCAAGCTTTATAGACTTATGTATCTTTTTTGGAAAAAATCGGCAACTCGCTCATCTTTTTAATTAAAACACGTGAACCATTAAACAAAGACAAACCACAGGCAACCCAGACTGGATATTTTTCACTCTTTCATTATTTCAGATTTCTTAAAGGTTTTGGAAACTCTTGTCAACGCGATTATTTAGCGCATGATAAGAGGTGATATTCATGTAAGTTGTATTGAAAAAGAAAAGCAGCAACATCCAAAAATATGGAAAAGTGTAAAAACAGTAGACCGCTGACTGGGTGACTGCAGACCAGAAACTTTCTTCACTAATAACACCGTCGCTTTCATAAAATCGGAAAAGATAGACTCAGAATTGTAAAGCCCTTATCCTAAGCTTTCTAATAGTGTATATTTTGCTTAGGAAAAGGCATTTTTTAATTTGACGAAAATTTGGGACCTTCGAAAAAACGCGATTTTAGAGGTTGCAACTTCACAAGCCTTGTTTTCTATGAAATAAAACAAAAAGTCCAAATTTTTTTGGCCAAGATTTAAAGCTAAGAAAGGAATTTCTAATACATCTAGCGCTTTTTGAGAGAAGTCATTACTTTTTCTTCTATAAAGCGTTTTTTGGCGATGATTGGATTTTGGGATCCCTGTGGTAAAATAATACAGGTTCATAAAGCCACAAATCTGACTTTTCTTTTGCTATGAACTAAGTTTTATGAAAATTTTGCTTAATATAAAATTCCGTCCTTGTTTTACGAGGTTAGCACTTAATAGCCAGTGGTTAACAATCCTTTGGCCCTTGTTCCATAATCGAATTAGAATTTAGGAGTTGATTTTTCTAGAGGTATAATAAATTGAATTCCTATGAAACAATGTACATGTACATTTATTTATGATGTTTGAAAAAGATTCCAAAATTCCTCTGGTATTTCTATTATTAAAAAAACGCATTTCGTTAACTGCTTCCTTAAAACAACACAAACCACAGGCAACCCAGACTTGATATTTTTCGATCTTTCATTTCAAAATTTCATGAATCGTTTTCAAACTTTTGTCAACGCAGTTATTTAGCAAATTATAAGAGGTGTTATTCATGCAAGTTTTATTGAAAATGAAGATCAAAAACATAGAAAAATATGCAAAAGTGTAAAAACAGTAGACCGCTGGCCAGGTTACTGCAGACCAGAAACTTTCTTCACTTATAACACCGTTGCTTTTATATAATTGCAAAATATAGTTTCAAAAACGTAAAGCCCCCATCCTCAGCTTTCTAATAGTGTATATTTTGCTCAGGAAAAGCAGGTTTTTAATTTTACGAAAATTTGGGACCTTCGAAAAAACGCGATTTTAGGGATCGCAACTTCACGAGCCTCGTTTTCTATGAAATAATTTTAAAAATCCAAATATTTTTAGGTCAACATTTAAAGCTAAGAAAGAAGTGTCTAATGCATCTAATGCTTCTTGAGAGAAGTCTTTGGTTTTTCTTCTATTAAGCGTTTTTTGGCGATGATTGGATTTTGGGATCCCTGTGGTAAAGTAATATTGGTTCATAAGGCCAGAAATCTGACTTATACCGGTCTTCGAAAAACCTGTTATACAGGAATACTCCTCCACGAAAAAATGCAAAAACAAGTTAAACAGCTTCATATAGGATTGAATATTATGGATTCATCGTTTTAAAAATAATTTCAATTTTTTAACTATAATTTTTAAACGTTTTAGGATAGATATCTTGTCAGCTTTAAGGGTTTACGGCAAGGGATTTCAATAGTTTTTCATATACCGCTCTTCCAAAACCCTATCATACAGGAATTCTATTCCATGAAAACATGCAAAAACTAGTTTACACAGTTTCATATAGGATTGAGTTATATTGATTCATCAATTTTGAAATGATTTCAATTTTTTTACTATATTTTTTAGTCAGATATCTCGTCAGCTTCGTGGATTTGCGGCAAGGGATTTTCTAAATAGTTTTTCATATACCGGAATTCCAAAAACCTGTTATACAGGAAATTTTGACCACGAAAACATGCAAAAACTAGTTCAATAGTTTCATATAGGATTGAATGAATACGGGACAAATTTAGGAGTTGATTTTTGCGGTGTGTTGAAGGGAAAACCAGAGAAAAACCCTCGAAGCACAAGAGAGAATCAACGTGCAAATCTACTCAAATATGACACCGAGCAATAATATCAATGATTTGAATGAGCAAAAAATTGCATTTTTTTACTTATCGATGTAAGGGTTGCATTTTGTTTGTCTTGGTATAAGATGCCAATCTTTTTTTTAAAAGAAAATTAAATTCTAATTAAGCCTTATAGATAAAGTAATTATTTATCTTAAAAGAACAAATCGTTTCTTAAGCAAAGAAATCTATAAAGCATTATTCATATTAACGAAAATTCAGATTTCAGGTCTTATGAACCTGTATTTTTTTACCACAGGGATCCCAAAATCCAATCATCGCCAAAAAACGCCTTATAGGAGAAAAAATATAGACTTCCCTCAAAAAGCACTAGATGCATTAGACACTTCTTTCTTAGCTTTAAATCTTGGCCAAAAAAAATTTGGACTTTTCGCATTATTTCATAGAAAAAAAGGCTTGTGAAGTTGCGACCCCTAAAATCGCGTTTTTTCGAAGGTCCCAAATTTTCGTCAATTTAAAAATTGGCCTTTTCTAATCAAAATATACACTAATAGAAAGCTTAGGATGAGGGCTTTACGTTTCTGAAACTATCTTTTCCGATTTTATGAAAGCGACGGTGTTATTAGTGAAGAAAGTTTCTAGTCTGCAGTCACTCAGTCAGCGGTCTACTGTTTTTACACTTTTCCATATTTTTGGATGTTGCTGCTTTTCTTTTTCAATAAAACTTACATGAATAACACCTCTTACAATGTGCTAAATAACTGCAAAGACAAAATTTTTGAAAAGCTTAGACAAGTTTGAAAATGAACGTTTGAAAACGTTCTAGTCTGGGTTGCCTGTGGTTTGATCTTGCACCAAACAAACCACAGGCACCCCAAACCTGCTATATTTTGCTTTTTCATTTTCAAACTTCTCAAGGCGTTTTCAAACTTTTGCTAACGCAGATATTTAGCGATATTTTATTTCTATGAAATAATGCGAAAAGTCCAAATTTTTTTTGGCCAAGATTTAAAGCTAAGAAAGAAGTGTCTAATGCATCTAGTGCTTTTTGAGGGAAGTCTTTAGTTTTTTTTCTATAATGCGTTTTTTTGGCGATGATTGGATTTTGGGATCCCTGTGGCAAAGTAATATAGGTTCATAAGGCCAGAAATCTGACTTTTCTTTCTAATAAATTACGTTTTATAAAAATATTGCTTATGATGATATGTGAATAACTCAAAAAATTGCGTTTTTTTATTAATTTATTAACAAAAACGCGATTTTTAAAATATTGGGAATATTTCATAATAAACCACAGGGATCCCATAAATCTATGGAACTGAAAATTACTGAAAATGAAAAGTTTCTTTTTCCAAGTAAGATCATATTTCCTGAAAAAGCTCTTATAAGCCTCTGCATGGATCAAGGAAAATAGTTAAATTTTTTGATCTATTTCTTGAATAAATCGCACTTTTAATTTATTACCCCACAGGGATCCCGCGTTCATTAGGGTCTCATGGCTGGTAAAATTCAAAGTTCTTGGTTTGCTTGTTTTTTGTAACTATTAAACCCTTTTGACAATTATTTCACTCTATACTTAAAAATTGTGCCTTTTGCATAGGATTTCAGCATTAAAACATATCTTTATTTTACTTTCGGCTCTGAGGCTTTTAGGAAACCGCACGGATAGAGTAAGAAAATGTTGTATGAAAAAATATAAGGCCATTTTTCTTAGAAGTATTAATTTTATTTTTATTGGCATTTAAAATTGCTTCGTAAGACCTTTTAAAACAAATATCTTAGTTTTTCCACGATTTTTTCATCGCCATTCCATTCATTGTCAACAGAAACAAAGACATGATACTCAAGGGAGTGGTCAGTCTAAAGTCTCTAAAGATGAAAGGTGTTTTTGTATAGAGCACGCTTTTTAAGAGCCCATTTTCTCTTTATCTTGCAGATTTGTCATTCTCAAGGGATTCGTAGACATCTAGGAATCTTATTCTGTTCCGCCATTTTGAAAAACGCCAAGAAGAAGCCATCAAAGTGTTCCAAAAATGTCAAGAAACCAGCCGTAATATAGATCCTAGACGTCTAAAACCAAAGGTAAATTGGAATAGAAACTTTGTTCAACTATTAGGATTAGAAAAGTTAATAGAAATCGTCGAAATATCTTGATTTTTAAGGAGTTTGTAGCTCGCACATGTTAAAGAACACTTATTAAACTTTGCAATGGCTTCTTTGGCTTGTAATATACTGATTTCGTACCTGGGGCAGCTTATTTATATTATTTCTTACCTTTAAAACTGCTTAACCTTATGGTATTTATATATCTAGTCGTACCCACAAGTACCTCGTCAACCCCGTAGAAAGAAATCATTTTTGGTTATTAAACCCGCCATCGTAGAGGAGCGATTCCGATTTTTTCTTCTTCTTCTATTTATTTCCTAGATTCATATATAGAAAACATTTATTATCTTCTATTTCTAAATTGGAAGCCGAGTTTAACGCTACTTGCATTAATCCCCACAAGATTATACGTTTTTCATTCATTCAATTAATTTATCTTTCTTATTTTTATCAGACCAACCACATCTTGGACGCCAAACAAAGCAAACAAAAAAAAAAAAAAGGAAAACGCATTTTCAAGACTGCTGACAGGAACGAGGAAGTCCGATGTTCAATCGACGTGTTTGTAGTGGTTATGCAAGCAGGTTATACAAAATATCACTTATTTTTTGGATTCAATATTACGTGTTTTACATGTATTTTGTTTTAGCGATGTATAATAAATGAGTTTTTAAATATTTATCGTTTGTTTATTTCGTGGTCCACCCATTTTCAAATTTTCGTTTTTTTCCCGCCAAAAAACTTAGAAAATTTTCAGCCTCCATGTCACGTGATCTACCTCATGGAACAGTGTTTTCCCGCGCAAAAACTTAAAAAATTTCCGGTTTTCCTAGCAACCTTAGCCTCACTGCTCCACACCCACTTGCACCTCTTTGGCGCTTTACCACCTTTACTCTTTGGCTTTTTTGCCACACCCTCTTGCACCTCTTTCTCGCTTTACCACCTTTACCCTTTGAATACCTTTGCACCTCTACCCCACCCATCTAATCCCCTGCCTTTGTCATCCTTAATACCCCTATTGTTTGGTTCAGACAATAAACAAGACATTAATTATTCAAAAGAATTTTAATTGGATAATTTATTCAGGCTATTACAGAGCTATGTGACTTAAGGTACATTGATACCTAACCCTTCAACAAACTCACTAACAGTATACAGGACAGCAAGAGAGACTTCAAGGCAAGTGGCAATATCAAGGTAAGTGGTTCAAATCCCAGGTAAGGTCAAATCTGAAGGAAAAGTTGGACAAGTCAAGCAAGAACACAGCAGCCCACAAGTCAGGATAAAGGTAAGTTAACCAGAATTGAACCCCAAATTGGCAAAGAAAATCAGAAATTGGCTTTAATAAAAAAAAATCAAATTGGCAATAAAAAAATAATAAAAATTCAAATTGGCCAAAAAAAAATAACAAAAAAATAAAAAAATGTGAAAAAAAGCCATAAATTTTGAAAAAATATATACTAAGTCTTTTTGTACTTTTTTTTGCCCCTAGGGTAATTAGACAAAGGTCCCTGAGATCAAAAGTTCAAACCTACCCTCCCCTTAAGGAAAAGTGGCCCTCAACAAAGTGTTAAGGGCCACCCTTAAGGGTTTAAAATAGGATGAACTAATGACCTCAGGGACAGACCTTTTGATTGGGATTCTAAAGACGTAGGTGTTGCTTGAGTAAAAGACTTGTACTGGATACTGAAAAAGGCATAAAACTGGTGTTGTACTTTGCCAAAAAGATTCCGAAATACAATTGTAGTGCCAAAATGAAATACAATTGTAGTGCCAAAATGAATTTATTGCCAATACAAATAAGTGATGGTCTAAGTGAGATAATTGGAGAAATTTAGAATTTATTGGATGTTTAATGATTGCAACACCAGTTTTATGCCTCGTATACAGCATTAATTGGACTTAGTTAAGACATGGAACTTTTCATCCACTGATCCGATTGAAAAAGCTGCCTCAAACTGATTAGAGGGTAGCTTGCACATAGCTTTATGAAAATTATCAAGTCTCCAATGTGGATGACCGATTATAGACACCCCAAAACATTGAATATTTGATCAATAAAAAGTTCCATGTCTAACGTGAACCTTACCAGTACTAGAAACAAAATAGACTTTGCAGGATTGCAGCCAACCATGGTGTATGGCAAGGTACAGCATGCCGTGTTACTAACAGTATGGCTTTAGGATGGAATCATAGTCAATTTATCCTGTCACTCCAAATCTGTACCATGGTTTACTGAATCCTACCTATTCTGCATTACAGCAAGAGTGACAAATGGTATTTTTTTGCTGACCAATCGTTTATAAATATAAAATTTAAGGTGGCTTGAAAAGGTTTTTTCCAATTTAACCTTGTTTAAAACAAAGTTCTAGCCATTTGAATTTTCTTAATGAATTGTTTTCGACCAGGTATTTGCATTAATGTGAATTCATTCCAACATCAGATAAGTCAATTTTTCAAATCACTTTAGATAACCAATCCATTCCCGTGCCGTGGTAATGATACGAGTTAATTTTTATAACAACATTTTTAATTTGAAATCATTTTAACAAATATATCGTTTCAAAGAAAGTACAGAAGCAAACTAAGTTTTAGTATACCATTTGTCATCTCTTGTTGTACTTTTACTTCAAGCAACACCTACGTCAGACTATGAGATGAACACACCAAGCCTGTTGAATACCGATGCCAAATAATTGGTTGTATTTTTTGTCCCGATCAGGTTTTTTCAACTTTTTAAATTTTATCGAGTAAAATCAAATTGCTAATAATTTTGACGCTTTCCACATTGGCCATTAAAAATTGGAGCTGATAAAAAACATAAATTTGGAGCTGCTAGATAAATTAATTTTCCGTAATAATTATTATTGGTTAGTCCTAAGATGAGGCATTCAAGTTTTAATGATCTTAGGTCCTAGCCAAACAATGTAAAAGGTTGCCAAAAATAAAAATATTTAGATAATGAAATATCAACGAAAAAAAATTTCTGAACAGGATTGATATGGCGTAGCCATAAAACATCATTCAATATGCAAATGAAATTTTATGCACAGTACGTCTATCTGATGATTGGTGTGTTCACTCATAGTCCTAAGTTAATATTTCACCACTTTAAGAATAAATGGAACCATTTCGAGAGAAACAATTCCACTGATGAGTACAAACACTACAAGCACTTGCAGTTGAGTATGTACAGTGATACAAAAGTAATTTTAGAAATTGCACCTTCCAAACGACATCCTCTGGTTGATTTAAAATAAATGTATAACCAAAATACATCCTACCATATTTCGTATAGTATCTTAAGAGATTCAAAAAAGCATTTGCATGACGAAAGAGGACATTGGTGGAAAATACAAAACTTAATGCTGGTAAATTATGCACTTGACCTACCATGTTGAAGGGAGTGAACCAGGAGTGCAGAATACAGCAGGCAAATCTTTATTAAAGCATCATAATATATGGTAATCAAAGAAAGTAGAACCACACTATCTCATCAAAAATGTTCAATGGAGAAATTGAAAGCCAATAGTAACATGAAAAATATCAAATGCAGCCGATTGGCTATGATTTCGATGATCACGACAAGTACAAGATAGTGGGGTTCTACTGTATCATCAAATGCATCAATGAGAATAACAATCATCATGATGTATACAGTATCCTCTCACTAACTATGGTTGCAAAACTACTAAGAAAATCAATGAGTCAAATAGAAAGCCAAAAAGAGAGTCTTAATTTTTTCAAGTTGCTTAGAAGAATTTATTGTACAGCAAGAGCATACTGTACAGACTGTAAACATTGTTCCAGTGTTTCAGTGTATCAAACAAGGAAATGGTCTAGGAAAAAGCTTTTTTCCAAATGTTGTGATTCTGTGAATTTGCTAAATCTGAATCGCAAACCAAAATGAAAGATGGAAAAAAATAAAACTAAGGTTTTACATGTAGAGTGATGAAAATCATCTGACCTCAAATGCAAAATGCTTAATGTACAAATACTCGCCACTGGAAAAACAAAATTGAAAGTTGTTTGAATAGAATACACAAAATTTTGAAAGAAACTTTTTCATATGCATCAATAATCAATCAAATGCAATGAATCATTCAATGGGAGACAAATAATCAAGATCAATGAATATCAGTCAAATACAATAAAAGGCAATGGAAATCAATAATCAATCAAATATATATCATAATAATATGTAGAGTTGATCCAAGCCAGCCAGTCATCAGGTCCAAAGGAGACATTATATGTGCATAAGTTACCAGCATTTAGTAAATTAAAAGAAAATTTAGCAATTCTTAAAGTGGTGAAAACAAATCTACATACAAACACAGCATTATATGTAGATAAATATAACATTAAAGATTATTCACCAAAGACAAAGCGAAAATCAGCAAATATTTACCAGAAAAAGTTTGGTAAATACCAACCAGAATCCACTCAATCTATGATGAATAAGTATTTAGTAGAATTACACAGGTGAATATCGGAAAAATATCAAAACATACCAACCAAAAACTGCCAAAAATATGTTTTCACCAGTGTAATCTTACTAAATAACATCTAAAACTAACACTAGATAGATTCAGCTAGCTTTCATATACTTGATGATCCAACTAAAAAAACAATAAAAGTGTCAGTATAATGGTCCTCCAACATGAGCAAAGCCTAAGGGACCATCCATTTTTTACGCAAGAGAAGGGCCAGTGGGGGAAGTGGGGTGGCTTAAAAAATCCACCTATTCACTCGGCAGCCATGTTGACTAGGACAATAGATACATCAACATGTAACCTCAACTTCAAATATTTGAGAATAAATTTTTGCAGGTTAAACAAAAGTTTTTGTTCTGATGAAAATAAACCTGGCTGACGTACGAGTAAGCTCCAAGAGGGGACCACAGAAAAGAATTGCCCTATTTCACTATGACGTCACTGCTTGTTTATGTGGGGGATAGAATCGCCAAATCCGAAAGAAAATTCAACAAAATTTGCTCCTAGCGAAACAGTTTAATCTAAAATAGCCTGGTTTTCAGATATAATATGTGATAATATGTAATAATATGTACTAAAAAATATTCTGAGGGTTTGCTGGCTATTCTACTTCTCTTCATGGATTGATACCGGTTTTAGAACAATTTTCGGTGAATTTGCTTTGATTTGACTCCCTCTGACGACCATGATTCTTTGTGTTTAAACAATAGATAGTTTTGGTGTGACGTCATAGTGAAATAGGGCAATTTGAGTTGGACCACACTTTAAAAATAAAAAAAATTAGACCATTTTTTTTAAACCAACAATGGATCAGTGGCTCAGAATTTTAGTGTGGGTTACCAAGCAAATTCATTTCCCCAGCTCACCCTCTCTGATAAAAAAATGAACAGTTCTAAGGGGTCCCCCAACAAATAGAATTTGTCAACCACTCCCTTCTGTCAAAATATATCTGGTTAACCGTAGTTTTTTTCGAATAAAGGAAAATAATTCGTAAAAGCTGGCTCAGTGCTTAAGCTGTCTATTTTTTTCTAAGGAAATGGAAGAAAAATGACCAGCAACATTTCTCGTTGGAAGTATGGTTAACAAATATTCAAATGTTTGCAAAAAATGGAAAAAAAAAAGGATAAGAAAAAGTCTAAACTAACTTTGAATTCTTTTTGGCATTGATAGAATAGCTAAGGAGAATTTTTTGTGGTCAAAACAAGAGAGTTTGCAAAACTTTTAGCCTTAAAAGTCTGTCACGTGTAGCAACCAAACAAGATGCCAGAATTAAATGCTTATTTAAACGACGATAAACCCTATAAACCCTCAAATGAATTTATACAGGGGAAGAACTCAATGTTATCTTAAGGTCTGTCTAGTCTATTCTAGTATTGAAGCCGTTCTTACCTTATAATAGTCGAAGTTTCTGTCAACGCCCTGACTTCTCTCGACTCGCCATCTCATTTCTTCTTGTCAAAGGGACCCTGAAGCATGATGGGTACACGTGCCTCATTACCACAGGAAGCCCATGATATGTTTAATCTTGGGGAAGCCTTGCTTATAAAGAGTACCTATTTATAGAAAGCTTATCACATCAATTTATCAATTATAGAATAGACATTGATCTGCAGGTCAATGCAGCGGAGAGCTCAGAGTTCAATCCATCATATCTTTCTCATTTATCTATTTTATCCATTTCACCCATCCATCCGTCCATGATCCATCCATCTTATATCTATCTCATCTTAACTATCCATCCGATCTACCTCACCCATCCACCCTATCTCATCCATCCATCCATTAATCCATCCATCCATTTCATCCGGCATTTATTCATCTCATCCATCCATCCAAAAATTTACCAGCCCAAAACAAAAGTTTTATCAGTTACTTTTCAAACATCATGTTTCCTTATACCAAATATACTGGTCAATTAAAGGTAAAAAGGTATAAATGGTAAAGGGATAAATTTATATAGTGCTATTTTCAGGAGCGCAATGGCACTTTACAAGATCATTGGAGGACTTTACGGGCTGCATGTCAAGGCAATAGTAGCAGCCGTGCAGCTTACAATCATGAGTGATTTTTTGGTATGTTATTATAATGCCTCCAGATTGGGATAGGCCGTTGAACCGGGAGACAATCCCCTACTCTTACACGAATAATTCAACAGATTCTTTTATGTCCCCCATTTTTATTGCAGTTTAGGAAGGGTTGGGAGACAGGGCCTACGATTTTAAGTCCTTATCTAAGAAAAAGACAGACATCTTGACATCTAAACAGACTAAAGTATCTTGAAAACAGCCCTATAAAGTCAATGTGTGGGGAGGGAGGGCTGTAAAAAAGGGTGTGGTCCATTTTTTTGTGCTTCAAATAAAGTGTGGCTCAGGAGAAAATAAAGCCTCATTAGGGCTGGCTCATAACTTTTTTGAGAAATCATAAAAATAAAAAAATCAACATGTGAGTTGAGAGTCGTATATATAAAAATGTTAAATTGTTGGAAACTGACCAGTATGCATACACTGAATTTATATCCCACTATAAAAAAATAAAACCTACTAGTGGTCTATCACAAATTCTGTGCTCTGATTGGCCCACCTACTAGTGGTCTATCACAAATTCTGTGCTCTGATTGGCCCACCTACTAGTAGTCTATAACAAATCCTGTGCTCTGATTGGCCCACCTACTAGTGGTCTATCACAAATTCTGTGCTCTGATTGGCCCACCTACTAGTAGTCTATAACAAATCCTGTGCTCTGATTGGCCCACCTACTAGTGGTATATTACTGATAGATCAATAGTTTGAGCTAAAAGTGCCAGTTTGGAAAACCAAAACGATGCAAAACATATTAACATATATTTATCATATTATACATTTTTTGAAACATGCACAATTTTCTGGAAGTGAAATATAATCAATGAAAATCATGCTTTAAAACAGAGTTCTGGGTTTACTTTTTTTAAATTTATTTTTTGCAAGTCTTTGAGTGCATGCACTCTTATACCAGAGGTCCAAGAAATACTGGTCTAAAAAACTGATGGATTATGCCAGAGCCCTCATTCTTCGTCACAGGCCAGAAGAAATGCAGGCTCTAGGTACGAGATTGTCTTATCAGCTTCAAAATGTTGTATGACAATAGAGTATATTATTCACATAGATGCCTGCGCACTAACATTGATGACCGCACGAACATAAACACGATGTCTGATACCTAATTCTTGGCTTTCACCCGACATCATGAAAAGACAAAAATCCAAAGTACTCACTCCACAAAACTGTTTGTCGAATATTCTGTTTACAGCGTTAAAAGAAAAGCTTTGCCAAAATACTTGTGTATTTTCGATGTTTGGTTTTAGATTTATTACGAATCAAATTCTGTAACGCAATCAGTGTCACGCATTTTCAAAGCATTAGGAATAGGGAAATTCGATTGATATAATACATTTTCATTTTAGTAGATGATTGTTAACTTTATTTCGATAATTATTATTATTAAACTAATTAATTGGGATCAATAGAAACATGATTTTTAACTTTCGTGATTTGGCCGCCATCTTTGCGCCCCTCTAGATAGGACATCAAGATGGCGGACCCATACCGTGTCAACTAAGTTATGGGCATAATCAATCGCTCGTATCTCCGTATCTAAAGCTTCTCTTAGCTACAATTTTGGCTGAGATAAACAGTTTTAGTTGCTCTTTCGGTGTGTGGAGGTTTTGTCGTATATAAGTCTTTGGAAATTTTTCGATGACGTTGTTGAAAGCCAAGAATACTGTAATGACCTCATGGTATAAATTGCTTGAGTTAATATGTCGATAAAAAGGCAATAAAAAATGAACCATACGGAAAAAACTATTGGAACTACGGAAAAAATGGATTTCCATCGAACATATTAAATACGACAGAGCGAAAAGGCGCAAAAACCAAAACGTGACAATAATGCTTTACTCATGCGATAGGCATGTTGACAAGAACAAAAAAACACCACGCAAATATCCAAGTGCTTCAAAATAAGAATAAACATATAGTCCGCGTGAGAAAAAGGCCAACTAAACGAAATATATACTTTGGATATTATTATAAAGCAAATACTTAATCCAATCTCATAACATATTCACATAAATACATTATATATCCTTACACAGTTCCTTCCATTGTTGACATCTGCGTCACTTTTGGGAAAGCAAATGCCCCAAAACTAATGCATCAAACATCTTAGACTTGTTCAGATTTCTTGTCTTTAGTCCTTGTTTGATTGCGATAGATTTTTATCCTTTCTCCGCTGAGGTATCATCACTTTTCCTTGTCTGAACCAGTTGTTGTAGGAGGTATTTCCTTGCTTCCTTCAAAACTTCTAGCGCGATGTCGTCTTTCATCGATAAGATTCGCTGCATTCGCTACACCAGATTCAATCACTCTTTCCTTATGAATCGACTCGAAGTCTGTCTTTTCTTGGTTTTCTGAATCTCCTTCACTTTTAGCGTTTTGGTCAAGCCACGGCGATTCTTTGATTTCCTTTTGTTCTGCTTTGCTATCGATAAGATTCGCTGCATTGGCCACACCAGATTCTTTCGCTCTCGCCTTGTGAATAGTCGCAAGATCCGTCTTTTCAGGATCCCCAAATTTTCCCTCTTTCTTTTCCTTTGGGCCAAGCCAAGGGGGCAGCTCACCACTGACTTCTCTCCCCAAGTTTTCCTCAAACATACTGGTCCATATCGCAGCTTGCTCGTCTTTATTCTCGGAGCACATCCTCTTGTAAACCTTTTGATAATCTTTTCTGGCATCGCTCACTCTTGAATCCATGGGCAAAGGTTTGTCTTCCGTTATTAAAGTCTTAGACTCGTGTTTTCGTTTTATCGACTCTGTGTCTGCCATGGCTAAGTGTACATCTACAGGATCTGTTTGTTAGAATGTTATCTGTTTCCGTGTTGTGAGACGATATGAAAAGGTCGATCCAGATGACAAGCCAGCTGCCCGTGAAATCACTTACCACAGGTAGCCCAAGCTCTGTAGGAGTCACATGCTAGGAGGGTCTCGTGGATTCCCATTTTGACCAAATCCTATAGCCTATATTCTGTTCAAATATCAATCCAATTCCTATTTCTGATTGTTTTTTAGGCTTGTGAATCCCATTCCCATTGCATGAAATCCTATATTCCCAGCCCCTAAAAAGGCGAATCCCAGCTAGCTCTCATTTTCACCCTTCAGGATCCTCTGAAAGAAGAGCTGCTATATACTAAAAGCAAAAAAGCCCAATTTATACCTCGGGCATTTCTTTGAAAGCCCGAGTAACAAGAAAGTTGACAAGTCACATTTGAATTATACCTAACAGTTCTTTGTCTTTTATTTTATCGTTGGGGAAGGTCTTTCTAGTAAAATTTGAGCGGCCTTTTGAAATATTTCAAGTCTGAAAAGATTGATCCGTCCCATCCCTCTTCACCGTTTTTATTCAGCTTCAAGGGCTTGCACTTTATCGTTAGTAAGACTACGCGCGAGTGTAAAACTACACACCAGTGACCACGGGCGTAACCACGGGTGACCACAGGTGGAAATCAAATTAAGTGACAGGTAAAGTAAGCCTTGACACCACGTTGATTTATAAATATTAATAAAAATAGGTCCCCTTGTTTGTCACCACGCTACATCTTGCTAGAATACGGAATGGGGCCTAAGAATATATAATGACCGAGGGAGCCTAAGGTTTTGGCGTCGCCGTTCACAATGAGCCCGGCTTTCTGTCTTTCACGTCGTTTCTTTTAGAAAGGCATCTTTGCTTTTTATGGGTTTCCTGTGGTTTGAGATTTACCCTGTAACCCAATCTGTAATGTAAAGTTGATAGAGTATTAAGAGAGAATTCTTTTCGTATTCAAGCGGTGAGCGCCAAAAACTATTTTCTTAAAGAAGGGCTGTTGTACAAGGCTAAAATCTTGTTATTCAGAAAGTTTAACTTGTTTGGAAGTGGAGGTGAACGATGAAAGTGGAATCAAAGTGTTAACCCAAAGCAAAAATTTGAATCGAAAATGAAGTTTAGGCCTTCATTAAATTCAAATCAATAACCATTAGTAACGCAATCTTCTGTGAACAGTCAAAGAATAGACCTAGCTAGCTTTCTTTCAGTTTCCTTCCTTCCTTCCTTCCTTCCTTCCTTTTTTCGCTGCTTACTGCAAAGTGCGTCACATCCAAACACAACAGGCAACACATAAACGAACCGATCTCAAATCACACGAAGTCGAGCTCAAACCACCGGAATCGAACAAAAGAAAGCTGGGTTAATTCCCTGACGCCTTCCTTGATACTTGTCGATGCGTATTTTCAAGTCTCTGATAGGTCTGTAGAATGTCACTTAAATTATCTGATCATGACCTAGCACGTTCAAGGGGTTAAATGGACGGAAGTCTGAATATGGTGTCTGATAGGAATCAAGGACTTTCGTTTATTCTCGACTTTCACATCCCCATAATGCCTTGCGTTTTTGGGGGTAACCAATCAAAAAACTGTCCCAAATTGAAAGGTTTCTTAATTGAATTTATACTATACCTGCTTTTATCTGAACAATACTGATTATCAGTTTATTCCAAGTTATTTTTGCGTGTACAGATCATCAAGAGTTTTGGTCTTACAGAAAATGTATTGATTTACGAAAAAATGTTTAAAATTTACCTTAAACTTCTTCAAGCTTCTATCTTTTTCTGTTTTTTACTTTTTCATTTTATCTTTGGATACCGAACAAGGTATTTTCGACATCGTCTGATCAGCCTTCAGCAAAATAGGTGGGTTTTTACCTTCTGGTTACCCCCCAAAGACGCACAGGATTATGGGGATGTTAAAGTCGAGAATACTGATTAACTAATACGAGGTTGAGAGAAAACTGGGTCGAGTTGGCATTGCAGTGCATTGTGGGACTGTTTTGTGGGACGAAATGAACGACTTGCTCAAAAATCCCCACAATGCACTGCAATGTCGTTTGTATGCTATTCGTTTATGTTAAACTAATACTAGTCTTATCTAGGGATTATAATGGAACCTAGCTAGTCGAGTCTTGTGAGGATTAAAACTCACTGAAAATGGGGAAAACAACAAAATGGGAATGGGACAATACCAGTAAAGAAAAAGTTTGGCATTTGAATGCTGGGAAGTGAGATGAGATTCGTAAAAAAATTGAGTGGAAAATGAAATTGGCATCTCCCACCCCCTTTAGGAACCACTAGCATAAAAGAGTTATGGAAGAAAATTGGGATCATCTTGCGATGAGAAAATGGTGTCAAAAAATATGCCTTGCACGAAAGGGAAACTTATTTAGTTGGCTGCTTTCTGAAGTAATGTCTTTATCTATTAGATAGCTGTCAAGGATATTTCCGGATTAAATCATGCACGCTCCACTGTCTAGAAATCTATGTATGTGGACAAGTTGAACATGGAAATCATATTTCGAAGAAGGCATAATTAAGATTGAAAACATCGTAACAAGTAACAGGACCTTAAACTTTGTCTGCACGTTTTTCTGTCTCCTGTTGACATTATTGACAAATATGAATATGAATATATATGATATTTCAAACTAGCAGCAAAAGCAAGATGCAGCATGCAGCAAAACATTTACCGAACCGCCAGTCAGAGATAGAAAATACCGCACGCTCGAGCAGCCTATCAGAACGCACGATTTATATTGGACCGGAAAAAATTTTTTATTGTGTTTGTTATCAGGTTTTAAGCATGATTGAGCTCTCTCAACGACGACACCGTCTAGTGGAGATGTGTCTATGCGTGTCTAATCTATACATTAACCAATTTATCTAAAGGCCAAGACTTTGTTTATTATTGGCGTTATCTCTTTTCTATTTGTTATTATTTTCTTAAATTTACATTTTTTTGCTTTCTTATTGAAGTTGTTTTTAAAAATGCTTTGCCTTACAACGTCTGCCACGTAGGTGCTTAAGTTATTATGTTTTAAGATCGTCTTAAATTTCTTTGAAGGAAGGAAATAAAAATTACAGCCAAATAATTAAATGATTATTCCTAAAGGATCCGAGGAAAGGAAGGATTTTTAGCGAAATAGTGCAATAACGTGGTCTGCTGACGACGCTGATGTCTGCGAATCTAATGATCTAACTGATAATATTATTTCATGATTCAAAATCGCCAATCACATATATGAATCTTTGGGTATTATTATAAAACAAATAATCAATCCAATCTTACATCATATTCACATTAAATATCCCTAAACAGTCTCTTACATGGTTGAGAAAAAGCACTGGGAAAACGTCATTTTTGGATTGCGATGTCGACTTCCAACATGCACAAGTCACATTTGTCTTGTTTTCAGTCCTCGGTTGATTGTGATAGGTCATTTTGTTCTTCTTCTGTAGTATCAAAACTGGAGCGATTACTTCTCACTTGGTCGTGATCTGAATGAGAAGATGTTGTAGAATCATCAGATCCAGATCGCCTGCTTCGATGTTTTTTGCGGTGATGTCGTCTTTGTTCTGCCGTCATGAAGTCAGTTGCATTCGCCTCACAGGATTCAGCCGCTCTTGCTTTATGAATTGACGCAAAGTCAGTCTTTTCAGGATCCCCAAACTTTTGTTGACTATTGGCGTTTGGGCCAAGCCATGGCGGCAAATCACTCACTTTTCTCCCCAAGTTTTTCTCGTACATACTGGTCCATATCGCGGCTTGCTCGTCTTTATTCTCAGAGCATTTCCTCTTGTACACGTTTACATAATCCTGCATTGCCTCGCTCCCCCATGAAAGCATAGACAAAGGTTTGTCTTCAACTGTCATCGTCACAGATTCCTTTTTTCTCGCCTCTGTACACGTATCTTCCATAGAATAGCAGGATCGTTTTGTTAAATCAGTTTGTGGTGAGCTGATAAAGACAGTCAACAGCTACCCAGCCGTGATATAATTAATGATATATCTTGCCCCCTGGAAACTGAATATTAAAATTAAAGTACACGTGTAGTCGAGTCCAGGGGCCTGAAATTCAAGCCACGAAGAGGGGCAAATCGTGACCCACAGAATGTCTCATCCATTAACCATCTAACCCGAGGATCAGTCTCTCTATTGCTTGTGCGTTGGCCAAAAAATTACAACCGTTTTCTCATAAACGCTGACCTTTCTCCCATAAAGCGCGCGAATCATCAGCAAAGGAAAGCCAACGACTCGTTAAATTCTAAGTACAGTAATGAGGGAACGTTCATGATTTATATGTAGGCGGGGGGCAATGGGGATTTGGGAGGGCTAGCCATTTGCTCCAGTAACGATTTTGCTTGAATGAGTAGGGGGCACTCCTAAAATGAAATCCCCATAGCCCCCCTATTCATAAAATACCAACGCTCACTAAATACGGTGCTTTCCTATAGAGCAACACGAACTGAAGGGCGAACGGAATGAATAATGAACTCCCATCTCTTTCGTTCAAGGGGTCGCACGTTTAATAGTGCATAAAATATATCCATGAAAAAAAATTAACTAAAAAATGTACCAATTAGTGCAAAGTTTTGTAGGTCTACGAAATGTACTTAATTTCTTACAAAGTTTTTTACGGATATATGGCCTAGAGTGCAAACAATATAACCGTGAAACTTTAGTAATACTAAATAGCACAATTTCATGCAAATTCCATTGTTTTCTATTGTTTAATTAGCACTATTTATTACTTTTGAGTAATTAGTGCTTCACGGATTAATTGTTTGCACTCTACTACGATCACGTACTTTATATCTAATGGATATAAAAGTTCAAGCTGTTTGACTTCAGTACAGGGGAACAAGAACAGACACGATCGATATCATGATGCGAATTGTCTCAATATTCACAACACGGAATTCATTACACGACAATGCAATGGATTTTCGTTAAGATGAAACCGTTTTTGAAGATAAAATCAAAGTGCCAATAACAGGTTAAAGAGTAAAGGAAATGAGCAGACAAATGCGATTCAATCTCGAATAAGATCTTTAGTTTGTTATGTGCCAAGTCTTTCGACCACGTATCAAGGTTAGAGGTACGATTATAACAAGTTGCAATGAGTGTCTGTCTACACGGTGCAACGGAGACGCAATCGTTGCCAAAAGTAGAAACGAATTCTACGTTTTCACGATTGCTGCAACTTGTCTCACAACATTTTTTCAAATTGCGCTGTAGGTTACACGCTGCAATGCTCCATGCAACTTGTGTCGCAACGCCGTTACTAGACAAGTTGCAGAGAAAATTGCTCCGTGTTATCGCGCTTTAAATCGTTATTAGACATAACAGCACTGTCCCCATCGTATACTAATTAGTATGTATGCGAAGCTTAATGCAGACTTGTCTTGTGACGTCATTGTGTCTACAAGGTACGCTTACTGTCTGGGATCAAACTGTACATGCGTAACTGACCATGAACGCTCCAGGTGTAAGCGGAAGTGGCGCCAAAATAAAGCAGACTCGTAAATCATAACTAAACAAAATTCAGTGGAAATGTTTTCAATGAGCGCGCTGCTTAGAGGCAGACTTGACTGAAACGTTTCGTATTGCTTGTGTGTGGAACAGGACAGGGCAGGTTTCCTTCGACTTTTGTATTTATTTCTGCGCATGTGCACATGTTGGTTTTGCTAGTGTCAGACACGCTTGCGCACCAGGCCATTTTTGGATGTTTCGAGTTTCTTACACAAGACGTGTTTATAACTAAATGCAGATTGACTACCACAATACCGTGCACTTCCTTATCCGAAAGACATCAAGTTTATTAATAAATCCGTAAATGTAATGAAACGGTTTGCTTATCCTCGTCCCCAGGCTACTTGTCAGCTCTCCCAAATCCAAAATTGCGGACGCTTTATAGTCACCTCACGTCATGCCAAACAGCGAAGAGAAGCCTGGGGACGAGGTACAGCTTGCTATACCTTGTGGATCTTTACTGGCTTGTAGCAGAGAGTTCGCGAAGTATAGCCGATGTATTGTACTTGCTTTTCTACGGAAGACTTATGGTCACCCTGTGGTAAACTGTCCGTGGAGCATAGGTAATGACTTGTGGAGAGGTTCAGAGGTTTAATATAGACAAAGTGGGAAAATATTCTTGTTTCTATAGCGACCGCTTAATCTTTTCTAATAGAATCGATTTTCTCTACCCAACATACTCATAGCACAAAGGACCGAATCCCTCAAAGCCAATGACGAAACTGTCCCATATTTATTGATGTTAATGTATATATCTTCTAGATCTGTACAGTGACTGACATCTTTCTATCAATGAAAGTTAAGGGTGTCTAGATATCTCATGCGCGTACCGCCTCAATGTAGGGAACACTGTTACAAGACCATGGACATGACTGTTTGATCAAAGGCAAGATGGGACATGCAGTAAGGAGAGGAGCTCTTAAAACCATTGTACTATACAAGATGAGCACTGGTTGGTTGGCTGTTTTAGCGACGCCTTCGTTTCTTGTTTGCAGGGCTACTATGCGAGGTTTTCTTTCGCTTCTTTTGTTTCGGCGCGTTGTCTGGGTAACCAACTTTCTCTCGGTCAGCTGTGAGAAGATCAAGTATCAACAGTGTTATTACAAACAAGGGAATTGGGTACAACTTGATAATAATCAAGTCCTACTTGGGAGCTTAGTGGTTAGAGCATAGCGCCGGAATCGCCAGGGCACGGGTTCAAATCCCGTTCAATTTTTTCTGAGTCTTTCAATTCGCAGCTCTATAAGTTGCTTGATATACTGCGAGGATCAGCTCAATTTGATACATAATCAAGTCCGTAAGATAGAACAATGGTAAGATGATGAAAAATTGTGCCTCAGTTAAGATGATATCATTATGCATGGGCGGATTTAGGATTTCGTCCAGGGAAGGGTGTGGAACCCCTAAAAAGGAAACGCGACTTTTAAGAAAATCATAAACTAAATTATTTCTGCAGTGCTCCCTTGGTTGTATCAGCATGTTCGGCGCGACAGTTGTGAGCAAAAATGGTACCATGTAAGTCGGCCTTAAGTGAAGTCTTATCGCTTAACATAAGCCATAACCAAGTGGGATTGATAATTACCTTCTAAGGCTTCTTCCTCTAATTCTGACCAATCTTTTCCACTTTCCTCTTCGCTTCCCAATTCTTCTTCAAAATCTTTTAAAATGAAAAGACAATCTATATTAGTACACTCAATTTAACCTCTATTATGCGACCACTCTCGGAGAATCGTCAGGTGGTCGCTTAATGAAGGGGTACTGAGTAATTTTCGTGCCAGATCCATCATTGGGACTTTGATAACTGGTTGCTAAATAGATGTTCTACTGTGTCTGTAGTTGGTTTGCAAATGGCCAGCACTCAGTATACGGCTCACCCAGACGCACGCTTCATTAAGGATGAGGGCAAAACAACTGTCATCTCACGGTACCCGATTTAGGGGGGAGGGGTGGTGTTACCCGGTACCTATTTTGGACGATTGTTTTGACCTCGCCCCTTATAGTAGCCAATATCTTCCATAGTCAAAATCTAAGTTGCGCAATTTTCTAGTTGACGTCCTTTGAACCTTAAGTCTCAGCAGTACTAAGAATCACATACCTGAAGCGTCTTCTGATGTCTCAGTTTCTGACGAGAAGCTCTCTTCTTCCGATGCTTCGTCCACAGATTCTGATGGTGCGTATTCACTTTCTTCCTCATCTTCACTGCCCCCTCCATCGCTCTGAAAGTTTGGAAATTAGTTTATTCTGATGAGCAACTGAGAGATCAATCGCTAGAAGAATGACAAGATGTTCTGCTATTTTCCATTGTGGAATTTTTTTTGCAAATTTATGTGAGGTCAATTAGCCATTCCGAGGTCGAAGAAAAACTGGGTGGAGTTGCCATTGCAGTGGATTGTGGGCTGTTTTAGGGAACAAAATAGCCTTGGAAATCTGTCCTCTAATATAGATCCAATGCATTGTAATCCCAACTTTGATCCAGTTTTTTTCCTCAACCAAGAAATGGCTAATAGAAGGATTCAAGGTAGAGCGGATGCAATTAAACCGTGAAATAAAATCAAACTAAATACTAACTAATAGTATCTATTCAGTGACTAATAGTCACTATTACTCAACCAGAACATTTATTAAACAAAAGACACAAATGGTCTCTTGTGTATTTGTCTTTGTATGATGAATGCTCTGGTTGAGTGATAGCAACTATTAGTCACTAAATAGATATTATTAGTTAGTATTTAGTTTGATTTTATTTCACGGTTTAATTGCATCCACTCTAGTAGCCGTCATCTTGTTAGTAAGGCTAAGAATGCGTGGATGCACAGGGCGGCAAGCAATTCTACAATAACTTACAAATTTCTGGCACGCTTATTGGTTATTTTTTACCAAGTTGTCTTGGTAGTAGAAAAATGTGAGAGTGTGTGGCCTAGATTAAACTATTATTATGGCTTACCTCACTGTCAGGGTCCAGGAAGCTCCAGCCACCATTTTCCAGGAACTCCTCAGTATTATCGTTGATTGTCTTCATGATTTTAACCCAGTTTAAGCTCTGGATACCTTCGGTGTACTTGATGTCACAAGAACTACAAAGTATCAAGAAATAAATATATTGGAGAAATAGATTTCAAAATAGATGGATGGACGGGTGGGTGGGTGGGTGGATGGATGGATGGACGGGTGGGTGGATGGATGGATATGGATGGATGTGGATGGATGTGGATGGATGTGGATGGATGTGGATGGATGTGGATGGATGTGGATGGATGTGGATGGATGTGGATGGATGTGGATGGATGGATGGATGGATGGATGGATGGATGGATGGATGGATGGATGGATGGATGGATGGATGGATGGATGGATGGATGGATGGGTGGATGGATGGATGAGTGAATGCATGGATTGGTTGTGATGAGGTGAATGGATGAAATGGTGAAGGGGTGGGGGGATGGATGAATAGTGTGAGGTGAGGTAGAGCAAAAAGGGATAGATAAATCCACAAATGAATGAATGAATGAAAGGTTGAATGGATAGAAGGAAGGAGGGAGGGATGGATGCATGGATGGATGCTGTTCAAGACCCTAGAAAACATCCTAACAAAACTTTTCTTCTAATTTCCTAGTACATACTTTAACCATTCCTTGACAGAATCAAGTGACGTCATAGGGATAGCATTGATGTGTTCTACTTTCCTCTTGTAATCCTTGAAGATGAATACCATGTCGAAATTCTTCAAATGAAACTGCAGGAAGAGTAAAAGAACATTTCAATATGTATAGGAATAACTTGGGTATAGACCGTCTTCTCAAGGTTGCATGCACATCCAAATTTAAGGAACTTGACGGACCACGATGCCAGAACAGGAGATTATAATGAGAATTATCATACATTTCTATTGGATTTTTCAATAAAAATTTATCAAATTGATTCTCATCTTTAAATATAAAACTGGCTTCTCGATTTTACTGAATTGCCGTTTTTCAGTTTTGTGGCCCGCAAATTGGATGCGCACGCAACCTTGAGAAATTGGTCTATTGTGGCTTGAAATGAATTCCATCTCCAACAAACTTTTCTCAGCTTAGGTATAGAATTTTCTCATTTCAGACCACGTGTCATTCTCTTCAGAACAAGATTCTTTGTTTGAGGTTTTTATCCATATTCATGTCTTCTCATGTGCAACAATAATATTAAACAAAGAAATGATTCTCAAGGGAATTACACCTGGTCTGAAATGGAAAAACACTAGGTGTCAAAGTAAAGAGGTCTGTTGTGATTTATTAGTACGTTTTCATCCAGACTGAGATTGAGAGATATTCCAACACGAGCTTATCAGTACCATTCATCCCAATATTACAGCATGAAGTATGGGTTACCTCTATGTATCATGTGACTGGAAATATTTTTTCCCCCTAAAAGCTAATAGCCTTATTCCACCCTCCCCCACCCCCACCCCCTGCCCCAGCATTAGCATTAGCATTCAAGACTTCCACATCCACAGTTCATTCCAATCACATCAAAAAATCTAAATCATACAATTTGCTGTCGCAACAAAAGAGGATTGGGTGAAAATCAATCACGGTGTTTCCATGACACTTGAAAGGCATGCGCCCTTTTGAAACGGTGTTTTTCAACGTCATCAAACTGTGAAGTCCATCTAAACCTTATTTTGTCATGACGCAGGTTGTAGGATTCTCTGCAAGTGATTGAGAAGCACTGCAAATCTCCCTCAATACTAGCTGTTGTTGATTCCTTAACCTACCTGAACACGTTCAAAATGAACAAGTTCCACTTCATCCAGGGTAATGATAAATACAGGCTGTAAAAACGATAAAAATACTACTAGTGAATACAAACCCTTGGATGGTGTTTCCTAAATACACATCATATCACTTGTAAAATTATGTCATAATTTGGAATAATTTCAAGTTCCATAACTTTGTGTGTAAATGAATAGTCTAATGTGAAATAGACTAGTAGCTTAGCCAATCAGAATGTACTGTTTGCAATACCCCACTATTTTGCTTATAATAAAATGCCAATAGATACCTAGACATTTGATTACTAACCTGTTCTGTTAGATTAACCAAACAATGAGTTGTTGGCTGTAGCAACACAGTACTGCGAAATGGGACACCAGAAAAACTGAAAAGAATAGAAAAAACAAATTTGTTATTAGACACTGTTGTTTGCTATAATAACCTTTTGCTGCTGTAAAATAATGTCTAGGCTGATCTAAGTCAGGGCATGGCTAACTCACAGATCAAACCCTGAAACAACCTCTGGGCTGATCTAATTCAGGGCTTGGCTAACTCACAGATTGAACCCTGAAACAACCTCTGGGCTGATCAAAGTCAGGGCATGGCTAACTCACAGATTGAACCCTGAAACAACCTCTGGACTGATCTAATTCAGGGCTTGGCTAACTCACAGATTGAACCCTGAAACAACCTCTGGGCTGATCAAAGTCAGGGCATGGCTAACTTACAGATAGAACCCTGAAACAACCTCTGGGCTGATCTAAGTCAGGGCACGGCTAACTCACAGAATGAACCCTGAAACAACCTCTGGGCTGATCTAAGTCAGGGCACGGCTAACTCACAGATAGAACCCTGAAACAACCTCTGGGCTGATCTAAGTCAGGGAATGGCTAACTCACAGAATGAACCCTGAAACAACCTCTGGGCTTATCTAAGTCAGGGTACAGCTAACTCACAGATTGAACCCTGAAACAACCTCTGGGCTGATCTACGTCACAGTACAGCTAACTCACAGAATGAACCCTGAAACAACCTCTGGGCTGATCTAAGTCAGGGTACAGCTAACTCACAGATTGAACCCTGAAACAACCTCTGGGCTGATCTAAGTCAGGGTACAGCTAACTCACAGATTGAATATAAAGTTATCATGATGTTAGGTTTTGCAAAGAACCCAGACAAAAACCCTTGAATCAAAGGAAACACCCAACACACTCTACCGAGATCTGATACATAGTCTAATACCAAACCCAAGACCCAACACACTCTACTGAGATCTGATACATAGTCTAATACCAAACCCAAGATCCAACACACTCTACAGAGATATGATACATAGTCTAATACCAAACCCAAGACCCAACACACTCTACTGAGATATGATACGTAGTCTAATACCAAACCTGAGACCCAAGAGGTGCGACGCTAGCGCACTACCATCACAACACCCTTGATTCCCTTAACATAGAGAAAGTACAGAACACATACCCCAGTTCTCTGAACGGTACATCAAACTCCACTTGTCCATGAGTTAAACCTTCAACTTTATCGATAAAATTCTTGAAGACAGCTTTTAGACGCTGCCTCATTTCTCTCTCTGCCTGTCAATCAAACGGTAAAAAAAGAACATCCAGATTTAGTCAAAGTGATTTCTGTGGCATGCATCGACTACCCTGACCACACATTATGTGGTAATCTTTTAAATTATATTATAAGATTTGACCAGACAAGTCCCAAATCTAGCACAGTATTGACTGATGATTGGCTGTCATTTTAAGCCCTGATATAAGCCTGCAAATTAGCGCTGCACATTGAACATTTCTCTGATAAATTTGTAGTTTTGACTGATGACTCTGACCAGACTCTTTTGTTGGGATGTGGACTATGACAAAATATGCTCACTCTAGATTTGAAAAGATATTGCAAAAAAAAGATTGCAAAACTAGAAGCAAAACTTACAAGAATATACTGCCAGGGTCAGAAATTATGAGTGAAAAGTGAATTCAATCAGTGAAAAGGACAGTAATAGTGCGACAGGTAACAGACGACATGTTGTAGAGGTTTCGCCTGACAGAATAATTACCATGGGGGTATATAGCATGAAGGCATTTTTTTCTTTTTTTTTTTTTCAGTTCCAGTATTTGAAAGAAGCTTTTTTGGCTGCAGGTCAGGACAACCCTAGTCCCAGATCTGACATATGACAACCTTCTTGCAAAAAAAATATAATTCCTTGTTGATATAGGGAATACTGTTACTCAGTAATGTTGGATTACCTGTTCAGCCTGTAAGTCATCTCTGTCATGCATGTGTTGATGTTTCCCAAGATCAGTGGTTATCTCTCCAACCTAGACACAAAGGTTAAACAAAAAATAAGGTTATTAACAGGGTTCGTGCTGAGGTAACCACTTGAAATTCAATAAATTTTCAAGGAATATATTCAGCTAACTATGCCAAGGTTTTACAGTGGTTGCATATGGCCAATTTTCAGATTTTCCAATCTCTCTGACTAGATCTATTTCAGAACCATGCAAGTAATGATCAAAGCAAAAATTCAAGGAGTTTTCAAGGAATTTAAGGAGTAGCATGGGGTTTGTGCTGAGGTAACCACTTAAAATTCAAGGATATTCAAGGAGTATACAAGGACCCAAAAATGAATTTTCAAGGAGTATGTTCAGCTAACTATGCCAAGGTTTTACATGGTAGTTGTATATGGCTGACTAATTCAGATTTTCCAATCTTTCTGACTAGATCTATGTCAGAACCATGCAAGTAATGATCAAAGTAAAAATTCAAGGAGTTTCACTAAGATCATAAAATTCAAGAGCTTTTCAAGTGCGCTTGAAAACGTGAATTAAATTCAAGGAGTTTTCAAGGAGTTTAAGGAGTAGCACGAACACTGTATTAAGATCAACACTCTAACAAGTAAACTGTGTTTCATGACTTTATGAAAACCACTTCTGATAATAAAGTTTTGCTACACATCACATACCTCTGTATAGAATTGAATATCTCTGTATTTCTTCTTTCCTATAATGATCGGGTGCTGCAACATAAACAACATTAAAGACTGTTAGCAGAATATTTTAAGACAATTGATGAAGCACGCTGCCAATGAATCATCTTTCACCACTGTTGCTTGTTTGAGTCCTGCGGACATCACATGTGAATCGAGTTTGTTTGATGTTCCGGTCTCTCCCTTTCCACTGCCCTGGGTTTTTCTCCAGGTTCTCCAATTTCCCTCCCTCAGTAAAAATCAACATGTGAACCAAAAGTTGTGTGCATAAAGTAGTAAATGTAGTGGCAGTGTGTGGTAGAGTGTGAGTGAAAGCAGGCCCGTATCTGCGAAAGCTGCCAGAATAATCAGCCTGCTCTAACAAATAAAATATTATTATTATTTATTTATTATAGATATGCACATAGGAAATTAGTGTACAAGAATTAATGAGAACTGTGAAGTGACTCACGCAACTTGAAAACAGGAGTAAGGTATTTTATTTGATACGAGGATGTAACTGACCTTGAGATGAAAGTGTATTAGAATAATCATCTCTCCATCACAAGGCTAGAGAGAAAGAACACATGACTTAGACCTTGGAACCAACATTGCACCCTCTATATGTTTTGGGTGAAAATGCATATAAAATGAAAGGATGGATGAGATGGATGAATGGGATGGATGGGATGGATGGATGGAATGGATGGATGGATTGAATGGATGGGATGGATGGATGGAATGGATGGATGGATGGAATGGATGGATGGGATGGATGGATGGATGGATGGGATGGATGGATGGATGGGATGGATGGGATGGGATGGATGGGATGGATGGGATGGATGGAAGGGATGGATGGGATGGATTGAATGGATGGATGGAATGGATGGGATGGATTGAAGGGATGAATAGGATGGATGGATGGGATGGATAGATGGGATGGATAGATGGGATGGATTGAAGGGATGGATGGGATGGATTGAATGGGATGGATGGATGGAATGGATGGATGGGATGGATGGATGGGATGGATGGATGGGATGGATTGAAGGGATGGATGGGATGGATTGAATGGATGGGATGGATGGATGGGATGGATGGATGGAATGGATGGATGGATGGATGAACTAATGAATTAAACAATAAATGTTACATTTGTTTCTCAAGGGTAACACTTAATAACCAGTAGGCCCAGGATGGAACTACTCTTGCCCGTTTAGGGTAGGCATGTGCCCCTGAGCCCACTGAACCCTGACCCTGTTCCAGAGCAAGATCACTGAAAATCATATCCCGTTCCGGTATTGCAAAAATAAATACCCTCTTCCAGAGAGGAGAGAGCGTGATTTCATATACCCTGTCCCAGAGCGAGCACAATTTTATATACCCTGTTCCAGAGTAGAATCGTTGAAAACCATACCCTGTTTGGCAGCACATACCCGTATAGCAAATATAGGGGAGTATCCCTCCCCCCCAGGTTAGTAGGTAACAAATCTGTGACCCAAATCTCATGGTCTTGTCTTTTGAAAATAATTTCTTTCTTTGTTTACCTGGAAGTAAGAATGCTTAACATTGCCATAAAGTATGTCCACATTATCACCATGAAATGTTGAAAACCTGAAACCTGTTACACAAATATCATGATTAGTGATTAAGATTAGGAACACATTAATTTTCAAATTGGGTTTTGAGGTGCAATATGTATAGGAAATGCCACCGTTCGAGAAGAATTGACGAAAAATACGACACGCATTTGATGAAAGTGGCTCAATACTACGAGTGCATAGCTCTTCCCTAGATCTGCCCCTGCATTTTTAATAGTTTACCTTTCTTTAAAAAAATGTTGTTTGGTAAAACATTATTACTATTCCCCTATACAGCTATTTAAGAAAGGTGAAAGGGTCATTTCATGACAAAAAGCAACAGTTGTCATGCATCGAAACACAAATAATCAAGGTGGATCTTGGAATGCAGGGTTAAAATAACAGCGGGACATGGGACAATTTTCAGAACTGGGACTAGCATCTGAAACGTCAGTAAGTTTTTTCATTTTTTCACGGTGTAAAATTTACCCTTTTATCATTACCGGTCAAATCTTTGTCTTGCCGGTAATTTTGACCAGTATTGTTTAGCCAGAAATGAGGCATGACTGAGCTCAAGTTAATTTGGCCTTTTATCATGACCTCTGACTGATTGATTGGCCATTATTTTAAACCTTGAAATGACCTTTCTCCTATTGTTTATTACTGTTTGTTCCTTTAACCTTTTTTGAAATGGCTGTATACTCCAGCTGAGAGAAAATCTTATTTCCAATATTTTCTATGAAGCAAAATTACTATCTACAAAATTGTGTGCAGTTCTTTTAAATATCTTACCATTGTTGTGTGCTTCAAGGATTCCCTAAAAAAATTAAACATTTGCTCAGTCAATAATTTCAATGGTTATTAAATGGTTAACAAGCAATAGAACTCATGGTCTACATGTGAATAGCACTTTCAGCCTTCAGCCTCATAAGATATTGACTTGTGGACCATTCGGGCTGTGGGTCTAATGGAAACTGACAGACTGCACAGTAAGTTACTGTGCTGTCAGTGATCTCATAGTAGGCATTGATATATAGCTGTAATGTTTGCTGTAATGCAGTGTCTGGCTTTGCTGATTTGTCCCTAAAAGAAATTGCTGGCATATTGGAAGAAAATATTCAAAAGACATGAAATTGGAAACAAAAATTTCAATCTCCACATTCAAAGCCTTCTGCAAAGAAAAATATTCTGATAAATAAACAAGAGTTTGTTGAAATTTTGAAGAAAAAACTGAAACAAACTGCTTGAGTGTATCTCATATCAGGATATTTTTGCAAGAATAAAAAGCCAGTGGTCTGTACAAGAAGTTAGCCTTAACAAGTAAAACTATGTCTTTGTTGTGCTATATGACAAATCACTTAATGACTGATCCCTCTTGAAACCACTTAAGTTTTGTTTCCCTTGAATCTCAGCTCCACCTATTCAACTTTCCGCTTCATTTAGAATCAATGCTGGAAATTTAGAGTTAGGTGTCATAGGCACTTTAAAAATGAGGATGGAATAAGACTAAGAACGATAGAGTAATACTCACAGGTGTTCTTCTCTGTGTGAGGCTGGGTCGTATGTACAAATCCTTGAGTTTTGGGTTGCCTTTGGTATTGTTGAGAATCAAAGTACCTTGCTGTATTACACCCTGTAAAACACAAACAGCAGAAAAATATTCAAACTTGAAACCTGTGACCACAGGAAATCACTCATATTTTGAAATAAAAAGGGATTGCTCTCTTAACCCCAGAGTTGAGTGGCGAGTGCACTACCACTACCCTAACCTTGATTGCAAGAGAACCCAGAGAAACCCCTCAAATTAAGGGACAGACCTTATAAACTCTACTCACATGTGATGCTGAGTCCAGGAATCTAACCCAAGACCCCAGAGCGGAGAGGCGAGGGCTTTACTGCAACACCACCCTTGATTCTTAGATAAGAATAATGATTGATTCCATACCTGTTTTTCTCTCTCTTCAGCTTCTCTGGTCTTGAACTTTTTCTGTACTTCTTTGATATGCCTAAAAGCCATGTTTAGATTCTGCGCTGGGGGGTGGGCTGAACCAGGAGCTTTGGTATTTGAGCTGCGAAATGTCCTATAGAGGGAAAGAAAGATCCATGACATTAATATGGAATCAAGGGTGGATGGTACCAATAAAGTGCCCCTTACCTCTAACTCAATATTTTTAGTACTGATTCTACATGAAGTCAACCCTATTGTTCTTTTTGCTTTTAACCCTAAATATCTCAACAGCAAGTGGCTCCCAGGCTAAAATTTTCGCTAATCAGTTTTCCATAATTATAATTGGGTCATATTATCCTCAAATACTTCAATTATTTGGACTTTCAAAAATCGGGGCATTTTCATCCAAGTGCCCCTTTCATAGTTGAATGGTAAGATATTTTTAGATGATTCGAGTGATGTATCTTGAAGAGTGGTGCATATTGAGTTATGGGTGAGGGGTATTTTTATTAAGGACTCCAGGGTGGATGTTCCTGGTACCCTAATTAAATTAAATAACTGGATGGTCTGTCTCAACATATACATATTATAAACAATAATGGAAAGTAATAGTTGTGCAAAGGCTTTTTGAAATGTTTATGAGCAAAGAAACACATTTCTACAGACCCCACAGTGACAGACAGTGCTGGTTATGAAAAAGGTTCTGGATTTTGGCAGCTTACAGGATGTGAAGAAGAGAGAAGACAAGAACCAAACCTATTAACTGGAGATCCTTGAGGTTTTGAACATTAAAAGTACCAGTAACAACACCAACAGCAACAAAAACAGCAACAACAGTATAAACAAAAGGAAGCAGCAACAACAGTGACATCAACAACTACAGCAGCAACAGCAACAATGACAACAGCAACAATGACAACAGCAACAACAGGAGCAGCAACAACAATAATAACAGCAACAACAACAACAACAGCAGCATAAGCAACAGCAGCAGCAACAGCAGCAGTTACAACAGGAGCAATAACAATTATTTAACAGAAACAGCAACAGAAACAAATAATAGTCCTTGACTTACATTTCTTTTAAGAACGTTGCTTCAGGTTGAGAGAAAAGATTCCCTTCCAGACGCCCAACAGAACTGCAAAAAAAGTTAAAACAAACATGACTTTAGAGATGGACCGTCAGCTAAAATAAGACTTTGTATGATGCTAGAACATATGTTCCAACTTTCTATCACATACTAGAAAGATCATGACAGTATTCACGCCCATTTGGAATTGTGCTTATGCACTAATAAGATCAAGGAGCAAAGAGCTAAACAATACCTTCCAGGGCAGTACAAGTTGATACGTAGATAAGTATAGCCCCCCTCGTCACTTGAGCTGATGTTCTGAAATAAATATTCAAAAAGATTTGTTTAAGATTTGCAAAATTAATGATGGCAAAAGCAACTGTAAATAATTCTCTTCAGTGTTCTGTTCGTGGGAGATTTCATTCAAAATATTGTCAGTAAAGTTTAATCATCCACAGGGAATTGAATGTGCGAAACCCCAAAGTGAAACGCACTTCCGGTTATTTATGACATAAAGAGAACGATGCATGGACGCTTGCAGACATGAAATTTTATCTTCTTGAGTTCAAATTCAATACTCATTCGCTGGGCTCACCCAGGAGATATCAATTGTAGCATGGCATATCTGAAAATCAGTTTATTCAGCCGTTTACTGTGGATAAATAAAGTTAAATGATAGAACATTCAAAGATAAATCCAACATCTCTGCATGGCCTTGTATTATTTTGTAAATCTTTAGAGGTGCTTATTTCTTTATATTTTTAAATAACACAAGTTATGTACCTTAATAGTTGAAATGTGGAAGGGTGTCGCGATACCAAACAATGGCAGTATTACAGCTTCATGTTTCTTATCTATGATGGAAATAATGATAACAATAATGTTAGTGATGAAATAAATAAATAATGACGATAGTGTAATCTCCCTTGATGTGCTGTTCGTTGGATTTCAGAGAAAATGCAGGGAGAAAAAAGTGGTAAAATAAATAATAGTCATAATGATAATAATAATAACAATAATGATAACAACAACATTAATGTATGAGAGAACCAACAACCAAAAATATCAAATGGAGGCTTTGCATCTTCACGTGATGTGAGCCATGACAGTCATGCAAAGCTCACACACCAGCCCTGGTTGGAGAAACCAGATAGACCATTTCCAAATTACAGCTATGTTTCTTGATTGCAAACTCATTTACTCAAGGTAAGCCTCAAATCAGTGTCTTAATATTCCCAGATACCAACAGTATTGTAAAGAATGCTCAACTTCAACAATACAAACTTTAAAATTCCACAAACCTTCACTGGAACACATGAATATCCTTTAAGGCTGGTTTAGACGGTACAATTTTTTGCCTACAACTATTGTATACAACATGCTCGCATCTGTCGTAGGCGACTTGTAGGCTTGATTTACACGCTAGGACTCGAGTTGTAGGATGGCGCGAGCATGTTGTATACAATAGTTGTAGGCGAAAATCATACCATCTAAACCGGCCTTTACAAAACCAAGGCTAACCCTGAGCAACAGAGAACTCAAAACTGGAGTGTTGACTTACCTACATACAAGTGCAGGTCTCTGATATTGTTCTCTTTTGGCAACAAGTTGGGGTTTTTGTAAGCAACATTTGATGGTTTTATTCTAGAAAAAATAATGATAAATCAAGATGTTTGTTCTGAATTACTGGGTTTTTAATCAGCTGATAAAAGTCTTTGAATCTCATTATCTGCTCTAGATGATTAATAAATTAATTTTTTTTATTAGCTCTTTCCCCATGAGGGCAGGGGCACCACAACAGCTTGCCAATTACAGTGGGCCCTGTAGAGTTTAGCACAGGCACCGAAGATGTTCGTCCCCAGCATCTTCAGTGGGTCTTTTACGTCTGCCTTATACAGTACAGGGTTATATAGTGAAGATATACAGGTCTATGGTTTTAATTCCTTGTCCGAGAAGACTTGAAGGTCTAACCATGGTGCAGGTGTACGATGGTCGAATCGTAACCACCTTGTGCTGTCAACCAGAAAGAATTCTATTGAAAACTGGCGATTCAGCTGAGCATTCCGCATGAGACAGGAAATGACATCAAGTAAGACACAGTAACACAGCAGTACCTTTGACACTGGAGAAACACGATTGCATGCACTTCAGCACATTTTCTTAGAATTTTGAAGAGTTTGAGTGAGAAAATAAATGTTTGTTTTCTCCATGTATACAAAAAAGTTTGAGAGCATACTTTTGTCAGACCAAGATACTGTATTAAAAAACACAATATAAAAGAATTTGCCTTACGTTTCAAGCATGGACACTAAGTTTTGGCATTTTGTGAAGTCCAATTTACTAGGCATGTTTGAAAGTCAAATTCACATGTTTTGACTAAATTGCATACGGATACAGAGCATGCGCAGACGATTTTCATTCGTGTCGGCACATTTTTTAAGGGGACAACCTTGGGACAATTCTGATTGAGATGCTATTGTTGTATTGAACCCAAACAAGGTACAAGTAAGAAGTTCATTTTATGAAGGTTCTCTTCAACAAAAGTTGCTGAATTTCGCATTTTAGTCCCTTTCCATCTCTGTGTTTTATTCGTTTGTACTCTTTAACCTTGTAATCATTGTATATTTGTGGCAAACAAATTAAATTAAATTAGACATGGTGTCCTTACTTTGCTGGTTTTTCTGTTTCTCCTTTAGCCTCAAGAAGACGCCGCTAAAAAGAAAGCAAAAAAATAAACAAATGAATGAATAATCAGCAAGTGGGTAAGGGTTTGGACAGAGGGAAGAAAAGGGACAGATGGGTGAAGGAGGATGGATGGATGTATGGGATTGAAAGATGAATGGATGGATGGATGGGATCAAAGGACGGATGCATGAATGCATGGGATAGATAGATGGATGAGATACACATATGGGAAGGATGCATGATAGAAAGATGGTTGAATGGGACGGATGAGATAGACAGATGGGATGGATGGATGGATGGGATTGAAAGATGGATGGATGGATAAATGGGAATGAAGGAGGGTCTGCTGGATGAATGTGAGTAACAAAAAGCCAACAAGTAAAGAATAACTTCACTTAACAAAGGAATACAAGGCTGATAAGGAGTGAAGGAGGATGGATGGATGGATGGATGGATGGTATAGATGGACGACATAGGTGTATGGGATGTATTTTTTGGAAAGAAAGATGGTTGAATGGGATGGATGAGATAGACAGATGGGATGGATATATGGGAATGAAGGATGGTTAGATGGATGAATGACAGAGATAGTTGGGTGCATGGATATGATTGACAAAGAGTCAATCAGTAAAGAATAACTTCAGATAGTAAAGAAATACAAGGCTGATACATAAACTAGAAGTTGACCAATATTCTGCAATGCAAAACATAGTACTCACCGTTGCTTCTTCATGCAACTGCTCCTTGAGCTTCTGTTGATGGGCTCTTCTCTTGTCTTCTGCTGTAAGCTCAGTCTGTTAAATATAAGTATATATCAGGTTATCAGCAGGGTGTTGGTAGGTTGTCAGTAGGGTGTTGGTAGGTTGTCAGTAAGGTGTTGGTAGTGGATCAGTAGGGGTGTTGGTAGGGGTCAGTAGAGTGTTGGTAGGTTGTCAGTAGGGTGTTGGTGGATTGTCAGTAGGGTGTTGGTAGGTTGTCAGTAGGGTGTTGGTAGGGGTCAGTAGAGTGTTGGTAGGTTGTCAGTAGGGTGTTGGTGGATTGTCTGTAGGGTGTTGGTAGGTGGTCAGTAGGGTGTAGGAAGGTTGTCAGTAGGGTGTTGGTAGGTTGTCAGTAGGGTGTTGGTAGGGGTCAGTAGAGTGTTGGTAGGTTGTCAGTAGGGTGTTGGTGGATTGTCAGTAGGGTGTTGGTGGATTGTCAGTAGGGTGTTAATTGTCTTTATCAAGTCTCTTACCCTTGTTCTGCTCTCAAGAACTGTTCCTTTCCCCTCGCCGGCAATTAACAGATCTTCCTCACCCTAAAAGAGATAGTTGAAGGTATTAACATAATTTCTAGTCAGTACACCTCATGAGTATTGAATCAATTGGTGCAAATCAACCGGGGGAAAAGAAAGTACATGTGTGCGCAATAAACATCATACCTCTCCATTCTCTTGCTTATCATCATCTTCGTCATCTTCATCCTAGAAAAACAAAATTTATATAAAATTCATTGTAACAATTATAAAATTGCATATCCCAGGCAGCTTCTGTTAATAAGGGGGGGTAATATTGCTGTTACACAGTTTACAATCATGTCTCTTAATGCCCTGTTATGCTGTGTAATTTTCTCAGCAACTTTTCTTGCAATGCCATTGTGATACAAGTTGCTGGAGAATTGCACAGCATAACAGGGGTTGTCTTGCAATTTTTTTATTGTGCGTAGCATTATTCAAGAAGATGAAAAGGTCTAACCATTGGTAGATGTAATTACAAACTCAGCACCTTCTCCTCAGTTATTTTAAGACCCTGAGTGTTGGTCCGGCCAGACAGACCAACGCTCTTACCATTTGAGCCAACTGGGTGGCAGTAAATTCCGGTGATCAGGACAAGGAAATATGTTTAAATCCCATGTAAGTGTAAATAGTGTAGAGGTAATGAAAGTGGGTAGTGTTTTGGTGAGGTGGGCATTTAGGTATTTAACGCAAAAACTACTTGCCTTCAGAAAAATACCAATATTGTTGATTTTCTTTTTTGCTGGAGTGAGAATTGTTGCAGGGGAATTCTGAAAATAATGTCAAGACAATCATATTAGCTGTAAGCAATAGATATTCTTAGCTTGGGCCTAATGTTTTCCCATTTCAGACCATTCTTTTGAGAATAACATTTGTTTGTAACCATATTCATGTGTCTTCTCATGCACAACCGTTAAATAGAGAAATGATACTCTAGGGAATGAAATTGTTCTGACCAGGAATTTCTTTCAGGGGGTCAAAGGGCCCATCAATCCAAAATTTAGGGGCCATTTAGAAAACTGGATGGGCCATTTCCAAAATCTTAAAACAAAGAATAATAATGTTTTTAGCCAGTAACTCTGTTGCAAATCTACACTAATGTAAGACAGTTTTAATAGTAATGACAACACAATAAAATTTTGCTGGGCAGCCATACTTGAGCCTTCAATATACAAGGTCAGTTAACACAGACTAATCCCAAACCTCTTGGCAAGTGAAATACCAGATGGCGGCTATGTTCGATTCGTGGCATTTCATGTGGACTTTCACTTTGTTTATTGACAATATAATGCAACTTTTATTATTTCAAAAGTACTATAAATCTTTTAAAACTATCAGGAAGTATTCTTTGGATAATTCATGCGCCCTGGTTGCGCATAGAATTGACATTTGTGCGCCATTTCTGATTTTTATGCGCGAATCCCGCAATGGCGCGGCCTGGTAAGAACACTGATGAAACGTGATTTGTAATGGGAAAACATTGCACCCACGCTAAACAAAGAAATGATACTCTAGGGAATGACACGTGGTCTGAAATGAGAAAACATTACACCCAAGCTAAACAAAGAAATGAAACTCTAGGGAATGACGCGTGGTCTGAAATGAGAAAACATTACACCCAAGCTAAACAAAGAAATGATACTCTAGGGAATGACACGTGGTCTGAAATGAGAAAACATTACACCCAAGCTAAACAAAGAAATGATACTCTAGGGAATGACACGTGGTCTGAAATAGGAAAACATTACACCCAAGCTAAACAAAGAAATGATACTCTAGGGAATGACACGTGGTCTGAAATAGGAAAACATTATGCCCAAGGTAAAGAGGTTTATTCATTCAACATTGATAAAAGGTTGGCCTACAGTTATCCCAATCATATTGAAGGGTCACACATCCATTTTTCTTTTCATGTTTGCATTTTGTTACCTTGAGTAATATGATGTTATATTTATGATTTATAATTCAAATTATAATACAAATATAAATAAATAAATAGAGTTTAGCTGTGGCATTTCAACAGAGTGGCTCTTCATCCACTGTAGTTCCAATAGATATTTAGAAGTTGATTTTGTGGAGGGAGAAAAACCAGAGAGCCCTGAGAAAAAACCCTCGAAGCACCGGAAAGAACTAACAAGCAACTCTACTCACATAGGACACCAAGCCCAATGGAACTCGAACCCAGATCGCATTGATGAGAGGTGTGCACTCTCACCGTCAAGTCATTTAAAGTTTTGTACGATGGTTGTGCGTGTAAAAAATTAAATAGGTCTAAACAGGTCTAAAGGTCAAGCGCAAAAGGTTACAGCAATATTTTTTTCTACATTCTGATATTACAAGAATAAATGGAATTTAGCTTACCTCATTAACTAGAACAGTATCACCAATAAACAAGGCATAGTTCTTATTCACATCATTATCAGCTTTCTTGTTAACCAGTCCAGAGAACCCAGCATTAATATTGAACACCATGCCTATAAAATAACATGCAAAGTTATCTTGGTTGATTATTTTGAGTAGATCTTCAGGGCACAAAATTAACTTTCAAAACCACAAGCAAAACCTTGCTAGTAAGTTTCGTTCTCATTCATTTGTCTACACCTTCAGGGCAAAAAATTTACTTTCAAAACCACAAGCAAAACCTTGCTAGTAAGTTTCGTTCTCATTCATTTGTCTACACCTTCAGGGCACAAAATTTACTTCTAAATCCACTTGCAAAACCTTGCTAGTAAGTTTCGTTCTCATTCATTTGTCTACACCTTCAGGGCACAAAATTGACTTCTAAATCCACTTGCAAAACCTTGCTAGTAAGTTTTGTTCTAATTCATTTGTCTACACCTTCAGTGCACAAAATTAACTTTTAAACGCTCTTGTAAACCTTGCTAGTAAGTTTTGTTCTCATTAGCAAAAATTTCAAAGTCACTAGCGATCGAACACAGTGAATAATAAGACATTACTCAATGCAGGTTCTAAATTTTTCAGTCCTTCAATTTCTGGTGGTCATACTCGCAAAACTTAAATATTTTGTCACTCACTAAATATAAAATTTCACCCAGATTTTGCGAGTTTGCAAGTGTTCAATCCTCGTGTTATTCCCTAGAGTATTATTTGACTATTATTATTTGTTTAACAGTTGAGCATGAGAAGACACATCAATATGAATACAACTCAAACAAAAAATATTATTCTCAAGAGTGACACTTGGTCTGAAATGGGTAAACATTACACCCAAGTGGATTTGATCCATTTAGGTATTACTCTACCTTTTTTGGCGATGTGTGTGTTTTTGGGTGATATCAGTAGTGATCCTTCTCTAAACTCTATTCCCATTGCAAACCTACAAACAAACACAAGTTACATATAAAATAAGTCTTTTTTTTACGACAATAACTCTCAAGACCTGACTTACTTCCATTGACCACAACAAGGGTGTTGGCAGGGAGCGAGGGGATCACGCCCCCCCTCCCTTCATGACAAAAAAATGGCTGCTTTCTTAGAATATTTGTGGTAATTTTATCTCCCCCTCCCCTCCCCCCTTGTGGCAACAAAATGGCGGCAGTTTTTTTTTTTGTTGTGTTTTGTTTTTTATTCGCCCCCCTCCCCCGATTCAGATTTTTGAATCCCACCCCCCCCCCCCCCGGAACATCCTGGCTGTGCCCTGCACAAGTCTAACAGTGCTTAACTGGGACTGCTAAGAGCCACTCACTTAACAAGTTATTGTTTGTTGCTTTTGTTTACAATTGTGCTTATCTTTAACACAACGTACCCTATATTCTTGACAAAGTTGTTTTGCAGTTCAGGTTTATTCTTCGTAACATGTTCCATTGCAGCATTGTAAACATCACATAACTTAGTACCTTTAAAAGAACACATGTTGAACATGTTAATAATCTGTAATTTGAACCAGCTCAGGTACCATTAATTTCCTTGAGTCATATTTTGTTCATGTCTTTTATTTTTTTCACAGGAAGCTCAGGTAGTGTGCACTGATAATGTGCATACTCTCACGAATGCGACCTGGGTTCGATTCCCGGGCTTGGTGTCATGTGAGTAGAGTTGTTTGATGGTTCTCTCCTGTGTAGTATGTGAGTAGAGTTGTTTGTTGGTTCTCTCCTGTGTAGTATGTGAGTAGAGTTGTTTGTTGGTTCTCTCCTGTGTAGTATGTGAGTAGAGTTGTTTGATGGTTCTCTCTTGCGCTACAATGATTTTTCTATAGGTTCTCTCATTTTCCTCCCTCTCAAAAGTCAACTTCTAAATTCAAATTTGATCTTGGACTTTTATGTAGTTTGAGCCTGGTTCTTTTGTGATTGTCCCATGCTTTGAAAAAGCTCATAGAGTTAAATAGTTTGTTTTTAAAAGACTTAAAAACTACTTTTAAGGAGGCTTAACACAGTTTTCCTTAAATGTGCACTCTCTAGGGACAATAATTGTATAATTGCATAATAATTATGCATTGTTACAGTATTTCAAATTTAATTTACTGAGTTCTGGTTGTCATAGCAACATATTACGCCATTTTCCTCATGTTAATTGTGATGTGTTGTTTGTGGTCTTTTTGCCTTTTCAAGTTTACTTGTCATATTAAGGCCATATACGGTAAAGTTTTTTCAAGGTCATTGTCGTGAGTGTATGTGGAAGTAGAAAAAAGCTTACAGCCTCCTTAATCCTTGTTGGTGTGCACAGCTAATCTGGTACGTAATGTGCTGTGTGTAATGCAATCTTTGTGATGGAACAATGGAAGTTCTCATATAATGAGGCATTTATGGGGACAAATATCAGTCCTTGTTATAAGAAACATAATCAAAATACGACAAAAACAGGTATATTTGTCTTACCATCTCGAAGTTTATCTATAATCACGTCAAGCACTGCCAGTAGGAAATTGTACATTTCTTGTTGTTCCTGTTTGTTTTAAATTTAGAAAAATTTGTCTTCAAAATCATTAACCAATAGCTTTATTATTGAAGTAATTGTAAACTAAATGAACTGTGGAGCAAGAAGGAGAGAGGTAAGGCCGGAGTTTATGGGGCCAGGTGCAGACTGTGCTGGCCGACAGGGAAAGGTGGAAGAGCTCTGTGAAGGCCCTATGTGCCATTTAGGCATGAAGAAGATAGATAGAGAGAGAGTTGTTGATGTCAAAGTAAATAAAGAGTTCATAGCAGGGTCAGTGGTAAAAGTTCAAACCTGTAATTAAATTCAAAATCTCCACTCTACACATGAGGACCGAACCAAAATAAGTCATGGTAGACTGAGGGCAATGGATCTACATTGGATCTAAGGTGGATCTAAGGTGTTTCAAAAACCTAGGAAATGGAGAGGTCCTGATCAAGAAGCACCTTTCAAAAAATTCATATGGGTAATAATTAATGTGTGAAGAGGAAATCATGGGTGAGTGGAGAGGGGGTGGGAGCAAAGTGGTCAAAAATTAAATTATCACTCGCAATAATTGACAACTTTTAAAACTCCAGTCATGGGGTACATGAGTTACCTCTCAGCACATGAGTTACCAATGCCTTGCTGTTATTGGAGCTACAAGAACATTACAATCAAAATCCAGCAACTGTGCTATTTTCAAGGGCTTTTCAAGTGCTCTTAAAATGTGTTTTCAATTCCAGAGCTTTTCAAGGATTTCAAGGAGTAGCACGAACCCTGTTTAAGAGTTGTCAATAAACTGTGATGATCTTTACAAACCTCAGTTGGTTCAACCATCATGGTTCTAACGATGTTTGAGCAGTAAAATTTGTATCGCACACCAAGAGAACAGATTATCACTCCATAGTTGAGTTTTTCATCATTACTGTGAGAAGAAGGAATAAGTTTGATGTTTTTAAAAGTATACTCCAAGTAGTTTGGTTTTGTTTTGATTTAGAAAGTAGTTCATGAACTACTCGCACGGAATGTCCTCTGGTTTGCCACTGCTTATGGATATGTTACAGCAGGACATGCAAAAGTGTGACCGGCAATGCAGGGCTCAAAATAGAATTTTTCTTTAATAGCATGGTAAAAGGGGGTCATTCCAGTACATTTTGCATGCCATTTTATTATTCATTTGGCAGTGCATCGTTATTTTCACCGGGCAAACCTGAAATTTGTCCTGTCACTATTTTGAGCCCTGCAATGACCTGGGCCTGGTTGTACAAAGGGTGGATAGTGCTATTCGAAGGATAAATCCTTATCCAGTGGATAAATCGATACTGCTATCTAATAAATTTATTCACTGAATAAGATTATCCATTGGATAGTGCTATCCACCGTTAGGGCCCAAACTTTTGTACGTTTTGCCTGTGACGAGCAACAACAAAACAAAGATGGCAGGATAATTTATAGATTTTTAGGTGTTTGTCCTTCTTTCATGGGTAAAGGTGAACCATGTGTTGTTTTTTGCTTTAATAAAGACAGGCAATGAATACAAAGAAAAATATATCACCAAGCTTCACATTGGCGATAAATATGACACCCCACAATGCCTTGCGATCGAAGATAGCTGCCATATTATCAAAGTATTCTATTCTGACCCCACTGCCCAATCCATCTACAAGGTAAATAATACCTTGAAGCACTATTAAGGCCAGTTTAGACGGTATGATTTTCGCCTACAACTATCGTATACAACAAGCTCGCATCTGTCGTAGGTGAGTTGTAGGCTTAATTTGCACACTACGACTCGAGTTGTAGGATGGCGCAAGCGTGTTGTATACAATAGTTGTAGGCGAAAATCGTACCATCTTAACCGGCCTTTACTATACCTGATGGTACTGAATTTAAGGGTAAATTTCCCGCCACTCTGAACAATGGGAGAGTAACACATTTCAACCTGTACACAAAAATGACAACAAAAAAAAGGCTAAATAGTACATCAGCAGACAAACGTAAGCCAATCAAAAGCCTAGGCTGCACGAAAATGGTAATTCAACCCTGATGTTACATGTAAACAACTAGATAGCAATCGTCATTTTTTCATCAGAATAAAAAGATATTTTGAAAAGCTACTGTTTTCTGCTGCTTTCTGATTGGCTCCACTACTCAAAGTTCAAATTAATTGTTTTCGTTCTACAACTTGATTGTTTCTCGCTGTCTAACTGGCCCAGGTTATAGTAGTTGCACTGTAACTCTGTCATACCTCATTATTTTTTGACTCAACCTTACTGGACAAAATGACCAGCAAGGCAAATTTGACCAGACAAGTTCCAATTCTGGCCCAACTTTTTCCAATGACCAGCTATCATTTTAACTCCCATGGGATCCCTGGAATAATATTAGAAATGCATTGTATATGTATATTATTATATTTTATTACCTGATCTGAATCCATACCAGGCTGTAGATACTTTTTGGATTCCAAGGCACTCTCAATACTGTCTGCAACCTTAGAATTCTTTACTCGCTAAACAAAAAAAAAAAAGGCACATCATTTTATATTCACTTTGGGAAAATCAATACTTTGGAGGGCTATATCAGCCTTATTGAGGATTTCCATGTGAAGTCATATTCTAGAGAATTTTGGATGATTTGAAAAAGGTCTTGGTAAAGACCGTTTTCAAGGTTGCATGTGCATCCAAATTTCAGGAACTTGACAGGCTATGATACCAGAACACAAGCATTATCATGCATTGCTTTGAATTTTTTTCAATAAGAATTCATAAAATGGATTATTCTCCTCTTTCAATATACAACTGACTTTTCAAATTTGTGGCCCGTCAAGTTGTATGCGCACACAACATTGAGAAAACGGTCTATTCAAAGTTGTCTTACAGACATAAATAAAACTGTGACGCTTTACTAATATAAACTATTGAAGATATGATTTTTTTTAACATTAAATTTTACAAAGAAAATATGTATATTGACAGTAATCAATATTCTTAATGTAAACTCTTTTTTTCTGATAAAACGAAAACATTTCCTTTAATAGTATGGCAACACAGTGAAAAAGGAGAAAGGTATGAATATTTTCTTGAACTAGTAACCAATCCCTTGAATCTTATTACCTTTTCTTCATCTACAATTTCCATTATTTGATTCTTGAAGAACTTGCCGAATATGTCAGATGAGACTTGTGATGCTTTCTAGAAAGACAAAATTCAACATCCTTCAGATAATAACAATCAAAACATGAGAGATGATGGTCACATGTGACGTGAATTAGATCAGGGTTCCCATTCATCTAAAAAGGAAAATTCCCTTAAATTTTTGCCTGACCAAGATCAATATTTTACAATGCTCAAGAGGCAAATTCCTCTTTAGTCGTTTTAATGTAAAATGAATATAAATCTATACGTTTTGAATTGCAAATAAATGAAACAGATGGCCATGTTTTACCAAAGGAAATCAAAATAAATAAAGATACTGTACCATATATATTGATAATGTCAGGAACCTTTGGGAAGTCTCGTTTTGGAGTGAAATTACATAATTATCAATAAAACCAATTTGAGAATGATGACAAAAATTCCCTGGCTTTTTAATAAATTGTAAATTTCTCTGACCAAAAACAAAATTCCCTGACAATTCCCCTACCTTGAAAAAATTCAGAATTCACTGACTTTTTCCTGACTGTGGGAACCCTGTAGATGTAACAGCAAAACTACACTAGACAAAATCAGTTGAGTAATATTTGTACCTTAACATTTACTAACTCTGTGTCTTCTCTTACAGCCATGACATATGCTATGGCATTACTAACATCAATCTGAGGACAAAATAATACCATCTTTAAAAAAACGAACAAAAGTTTATAGACACTACTAGAGCGGATGCAATTAAACTGTGAAATAAAATCAAACTAAATACTAACTAATAGTATCTATTTAGTGACTAATAGCTGCTAGCACTCAACCAGAACATTTATCAAACAAAAGACACAAATGGTCTCTTGTGTATTTGTCTTTGTATGATGAATGTTCTTGTTGAGTGATAGCAACTATTAGTCACTAAATAGATACTATTAGTTAGTATTTAGTTTGATTTTATTTCACAGTTTAATTGCATCCGCTCTACAGGGTTTAAGATTAGTCTTACTATTTGCAGGTCGGTTAGCATTTGTAAACCTATGAATACAATTTATAATAAACTTGCCACAATTTATAATAAACGGCCAGAATTGGAACTTTTTTGATCAAATCTTTGGCTTTTTCTCCATGTTCTCCAGTTTTCCTCCCTCCACAAAAATGAACTTCTAAATTCTGATCCAATCATGGAACGAGGGCCACAGGTTTGTTAGCCACTGGCTACCCTTGTAAAAACAAGGACGTTTTTTAAACCTACATGCAACTCACTTATTCCAAAAATCAAACCTAGGTCACATAAGCGAGAGGCAGCACATTAGCTGCACATACCACCCATGCTTGCCTTCAACTTGAATACTCCATATAAGTTGAGTTTGACGGCATCAATACTAAATGTTCCCATTAATATTGCAGGGCTTACCGTCGTTTGCATTACTACGCGGCCACCCCAAAAAGAAATCTCGAGGTGCACTTTAGAATAGACTGCCGTCAATCAAACACTTTGACGTCATTTACACGCATTTGCATCGGCCCGGTGAGTGTGGCTCATAATACTCGTAAACAATCGACAAGTTTTGGCGCCTTTTAAATCACACATGTGTGTAAATGGCGTCAACGTGTTTGATTGACAGCAGTCTATTGCAAAGTGCACGTCGCGATTTTTATCTGGGGTGGCCATGTAGCAATGCAAACGATGATAAAATAACAGCTGGTCATTGGACAATGTCTGGCCAGAATTGGAACTTGTGTGGTCAAATCTTTGTCTTGCTGGTAATTTTGTACAGTAACAATGATGGGTGATGACCAACAGTTGACTGGCTACTATTTCAAGCCCTGCATTACTATACTAAATCATGTGTATAAATGAGACAGATTATGCCCTCATTACTATATATGCTCACTTTTTCAAATGACTCTTTATCAAAAGCAGCCTTCCATCCATCCATAAATTGACCCTGAAAGTTGTCTTTAGTAAACAATCCAACTGCTTTACCCTGTGATAACAATATTATTAAATGAAATTAAAAGAACATAAGGTATTAGAAAATATTTGAAATGTAATGTGCGCTCTGATTAGCTGGATAAATATTTGAGATACAACATGTGTGCTTATTGGCTGACTGAAAAGTTTTCCTGAATTTGCTTGGATAACCAAGAAACAATGGTTTGAAGTGATTACTGAACTTGATTCTTGAGTCCAACCTTGACTTAAAACTATTGTTTCCTGATCAGTGAAGCAAATTCAGGAAAGGTCTATTTGGTGTTACATTACAAAGAATTTGTTACCTCTCCTTCTGTTTTTATAGCCTCTACCAAGGTTGCAAAATTAGCCTTGTCGTTGTCTGTTTTGTCTCTCATGTGCAGATGTATGGCTGGAGTTCCTTCATGTTTCTTTTGAGCTTCTTTCAATGGTTTTAAGAAATCTATTTTCTTCTTGCTTGCCAAAAAATGCATAGATGATGGGCAGAGGACTGTGATGGTGTCTGCCAACTCATAGCCAAACAGCCATTGCTGAACAACACAGTAAAATGGATGAAATATATTAGGAGTGTTTTGATTGGTTGAAAATGGTAACACCGACTTCGTGAATCAGAGAAATACTGTAGATAACTATATTTATATCTTTTGCCACTTTTAAATATGTCCAGATCTTTTATGTTATATTTATAGACCCAATTTTAGCTATCTATCTCGGCTAGCCCTTGTGGTTATTATAGATAGCATGTACCTTTATTTAGGTTTTTAATACATTGTATTTATTTTCACTTGTAAATATTACATAGCACAGCAGGTACTAAATAAACGCGATTGTTGTTAATGTTTTTGTAAACTATTAACTTTTCAAAAAATCATGGTAAATAGATATCTTGAATTTTTTTCTCTTTGTACTTTCTCTGAAAACTAAGTACCTTCTGAGAAATACTGATTGTAGGCATTGATGAAATATTTACTGATGAAATACTCAATAGCGAGTTGTCTGTAAGATTAGGATCTGTAGCTTGTCGTAGAGATATGGATACCCAAAGGAATGGACCCTTTTGAAGTTATATTCAATGGAAGGCTAATAGGAAAATACCTCAAATTCAATCTCAAACAGAGTGTCTCTTTCGAGTCATGTTATCTTTGCAGCCATTAAATCATGACATGGGATGCTGAGGGAGCGAATATTAAATACTTTATAGACTGCAAAGCTGTCAGGGTGTCTTCTCATATAAATTCACTCTTTTCTGTGAGTGGAGCATCTAACAAGCCAGTGAATTTGCCGGAAATACTACTTTTTACAGTTCCATTCATTGACCATAAACAATAGTTCCTAGTTCCTTATCATGTGTGGTAACTCCATTCATGGTCACTGAATGGAAATGTAAAATGGAGTATTGGAACAATATGTGAAACACCAAGGATTATTTGAAAACTTAACCCAACGACTCTATGCTTTATAATTTCCTATAATTGCCCCCTTGGCATTCAGAATTCAAGATATGGCTGCCACATCAGTAAAAAGGTATATTTTGAAAGTGGTCCATGCAGTGCACTTTAGCCCCCCTTACCTCCCCCCTCACCCCCTCGCCATGCCCAATGAGTCACGTGCTTGTGAACACTGTGGACAACATGTATTATAAGAAGATCAGACACGACCACCGTTATTTTTCATCTACGTCCAGGTTCAATAGTTCTAACAATGCACACTAAAAAAATATTCTTAACATTTTTAACATTCTATTGATTCCAACCCGACGTTTGTGGCGAGCAAAGACGATGTACAAATCACAATTTTCTTCTGGTTTTCTCGTGTTTTTGAGCCTCTTACCTGAATAGCAGTAGATTTACTGTATATAACGTCTTCATCTTGACCTACAGCGATGATAATTGAGCCAATGTTGGGGAAGTTGGAGCCATTTTCTTGTTTAACGTTCTCGTTCTTGGAAATAAACGATCGCATGTGTTAGGATTTGAACGTCAAACTCGACATATACCTTCTCAAAATAAGCTTCAAAACATCAAAAAGTCTAGTTTAAACTTCATAGTTACCTTCCAAGACGAGTATACTTTCTTTATTCGCCTAAAGAAAGCCTCTTTGTCGAGAGATATTTTTGCTGCCGCCATTTTCTTGTCTTCCACATGAAGAAACGATGTGATGGCTGAAGCAAAAATCAAAATGGCGGGAAGATCTGCGCCATTACGTCACTCTGGCTGCACCAATCATGAGCCTCTATTTCAGACCTTCACATTCGAGCTCATTTTCGTTTTTTTTAATTATTTGCTGCCTTTTTAATAAACAATATTTACTTATTAATATGCATACTTCAATGAAGAGGCTACCTTTTAAAATTCTAAAATTAATTGCAGCTAAATTAATTAAAGAGTTGAAAATATGCTTGGGATCCCTGTGGCAAATGTTACCACAGGGAGCCCATGCTTATAAATGGATCAAGTAGAAACAAGTAGAGGACAGCATCATTTTCATCTTCGTCATCAGTATCATCCTGAATCATTATCATCAATCCTCCTTCATCATCATCGTCGTTATCAGACCATAGGTATTTTTTTATTTTTTAGTGTACATATTATTTCGTTTTATTTAGTTTTAGTTGGTGTCACCTCAATTAGTTTTTAAAGCTAAATCCATAGACACCATAGACAATAAAAGTTAAACCACCACCACCATCATCATCGCGCAACATTTTTTACGACTTTATTGGATAATAGCTATAATTAAAGGCGCTGAAATACGAGACACAAAAACGTCCAACTTGTCGCGCCACATTGTTGCGGTGCAAGTTCGAAAACAATGTTGCTGGTTTTACACCCTATCTATCCAACTTGTCACGCATTACAAGCTTTTGTTGCAACGCGTAGTGATTCTCCTAGCGCTTCTCAGTATGTTCTGCCAATCCCCGCGTGCTTTATAACTACACACGGCACGCGCACGCGTTTTCTATTTTTTATTTTTTATTTTATTTTTTTACTTTTTATATTTTCTTAGTTCAATTACTGCAGTAAGTCCTTCATTCGTATATTTCTTTAAGATTTTTTATTCGTCTAACCACCAATTTCTTAATTTTCCCTATTTCATTATGACGTCACATAACAATCTTTTGCTTTAACGCTAAGAATCATGGTCGTGGGAGGGGAACAATTGAATTGAAAAAAGTAATTGCTAATAAGAGGTTGATAATAGTAACACAATGACTAAAGAGTTACATTTTTATTGCGCAATCGTGGCCAGGTTTTTTTTGGGTCAATTTTCACGGCCTTCATGACACCCTAGTTTTGCGGCAACGTCATTTCGACGTCACTATTTCAGATCAGCTAGAGTTGTTACAGTTTAGTAGTCATGGCGGGCAAAGAGTAATCCAGTACTGCTTGAAAGCTGGATTTTCATTGCTCCCTAAGTATAGTACCGCTTTTGTAAGATTAGGTTTAATGTTATTGTTTGGGTGACCAATCTATTGCTTTTTAATCCAATCATGTAACTCGTTCCGAGCGGTACGGGCAAGCTCCGGGCAAAAATCTTATACTAGCAAGTCGAGAAACCATTAGCACGGATCGGATGTTTTTTTTTCCAGCGAAACGCAACTATAGACAAGACTCATCAATCACGCCCACCCTCTTGGTCCTTCTTTATTATTACTTTCTTTAGTATTTATGTTATTTATATATTTTGTTCATTGAGAAATTTTAAGGCTAATAAAGCTGTTAAAATAATAATAAAATAAAATAAAAACTTCCTTCTTTGATTTCCATGTTGATGATTCCTGCCGGAGACAAATTGCGGAGAAAATTGCTCCTCATAAACGTGCATTGGGCGAAATAAGCTGAACTCCATGCCGCCAGAAAAGAAACAATCTGTTTCTAAAGCAACCATTCTTCCAGATGCGCGCGCATACAGTTAAAACTTAGTACGTCATATCTGCACGTTACTGTAAAGTGACAGCACATTTCCAAGCATCAATCTTTTCAACACGCAAACACTCGTGCAAGTTTTTCATTTACTTGTATGCCGCAACTAGGCAACCACAGTAAAAATTCGATGCGGGTTTTGAGAGGAAGATGCGAGAGCATACCAGCTGAGCGGTGAATTTTGTTTCAGCCAGTCACAGCGCGCTTAGCTGTTTTGCTCAATCTCAGGCTACTGTAACCCAACTTTTGGGTATTTTCTGATTTCTTTTGACTAAAATATATACACGCGCCTACAAGAAGCAGAAATATGGAAAGGAAGAAAAACTTTACCGCCATGTTTGCTTCGTTCTTTCAAGCTCCAAAAAATGCTAGGGCCGGTATTTTGTCCACTCATGCTTTGCGCACGCACCGCGTTAACCAATCAGGTGGTTACCGTTGTGCGTGGGAATCACATGGGATGGTGTGCGCTGCTAATGCGCTGCGCGTGACACGAGTGAAAAACGTCTGCGCATGCCCTGAATCCGTATGCAAATTAGTCAAAACATAAGTAAATTTGACTTTCAAACATGCCTGATAAATTGGACTTCACAAAATGCCAAAACTTAGTGTCCATACTTGAAACTTAAGGCTAATTCTTTCATATTGTGTTTGTTAATACAGTATCTTGGTCTGACAAAAGTATACTCTCGAACTTTTTTGTATACTTGGAGAAAACCAACATTTATTTTCTCACTCAAACTCTTCAAAATTCTTAGAAAACGTGCTGAAGTGCACGCATGCGCAAACGTTTTTCTCTAGTGTCGCTGCGCCTCTCATCAATGTGACCTTGGTTCGATGTCCCGGACTCGGTGTCGTATGTGAGTAGAGTTGTTGTTGATTCTCTCCTGTGCTTCGAGGGTTTTTCTCCTGTTTCCTGGGTTTTCCTCCCTCCACAAATATAAACTTATAAATTCCAATTCGATTTGGCATCGAAGGCTACAACAAGAGCTTCGTTCTGGCTCAAGTCCCTGAGCAAATACTTCCTGCAATCTGATCGACGTAATATGAATTACAATTTAAAACTTTTTTTGTGATCGACTTCGACGTGAAACCTATAAAAAATACGCTTTTGATTAAGAATCTACTAAGCGCGTGAAAAAAGAAAGCGGTTCCTTTGTTTCCTGATTTCAAGTCATATATTTTTCGGGGAAAAAAAAAAAAAGTGCTACGTTACCAGGTCATTTATGGGACTAATATGTCATGCCGTCGCTGCAACAACTTTCTTCCCATCGTGTACACGACAATCACTATACAAACAAGCTGGTCAACGTAGAATGGACAGTGCTCTATTGTGCATGTCCTTTTCTTCTCACAGACGTTTTTCTCAAAATCATTGTGAATATTTTAAAGTTAAATAGAGACGTTTCACTACGTCCAAGATCTTTATCCCCATCATTGCTTCACATAAGCGAACTAAAGCCCCGTTTACACTAGCAATTTATTTTTTTTTAATTTTTTTGCGATTTTGTCCAGCATAAATAGTGGTAAAGAATTCTTGTAAGTTTTTTTCACGATACCAAGATTTTCCTAACAAACTCCTCTTTTGAAGGAGAGACAAAAGATTTCATATTTCCCCGAATTGCCCAAACCTCGCAGCAGCAATCGCCTGTGTAATGGGCTTGAATACAGAGAAGCCGTCTAAGTGCACGCTATAGACAGCCTCCATTGATAAATAAGTCTGACCTAGTCCCATTTACACGATACTTTCAACTTCATCGATAATGAAAGCTTACTCTAGCTGTCAAACTCCACTCAGTCGTGAAGGAGTTAAAACGCTTAGAAAATTCATGATATTGAAAATTTCGCCCAAATTTTTTTGTGTAGCAGGGGAATATTTTTAATCAAAAATTCTTAAATCTCTCTAACCAATATTCGATTTCGTTTCTCTTTTAAAGTGTTGGATTTGAAGTAATTTTGTTTCGATTGGTTTAAAACTGCTTTCATAAATTAAACCTAGTGACTTTATTCCTCAATGTCGACGAGTAAGCACATTAACATTAACCAAACTAATACAATTGTTTATTGTTATTTACAGATCATTATTATTTGTCTATCTGGGAGAGTTCGTTTAATTGCTTTGCTGCTAGGCAGTTATTTTAAAGCGGGCGGTTTATTTCCTAAGGATAAGATTTTACTTAGATAATGTGGAATATTTTCGACCCGACTTACCGAGAAATATCTTCCTCAAGATTTTTGTCACATTAACTTACAGTTTCGGTGCTTTGTCTAAGTATTACTGAAACAACCATGCATACCCACAGACACAAAGAGTGTTTCATTTTATATCGAGCGTGTTTCGTTGTCGAATGAAGTTACTTTGTTTTTACAGCGCTTTGTTTGCAATCACAACGGCCAAAAAAAAGCGGACTTGCTGAAATGGTCTGATTTTATGATTTTTATAACATCAAATTTCTTCTAGCTGTGCAAGTAATAGGTATTTTTCCTTTATCTCATTATATTTCGTAAAATGTTTGTTAATTCTAAAGCTTCGCTTTGGGACCGGAATAATCTAAATCAAATTCGAAACTCTAGATCTTTTTTCCCCCTCCCGCCAAGTCGAGTTTCGTTTTTTCGCGCAGCCAAAAGCACACACTAGGAACAAAAAAATATTTCAACTTAAGCTAGGATTTGTTGAAAAGCACGACATCCTAACTCTGGATAATTTCCAAGCTAAGCTTTCAAATTCAAGAGAAAGCCTTTAGTTTTTGCAATAACGTTTTACTATGATCGAGCAGAAAGAGAGTTTAGTTTCTTATAGGGGCAAGCTAAACATTTATAAATAGTTAGTAGACTGAAGATTATATATTCTTTATACAAACACTAGTTCTGGTTAAAAAACCCAAAAAAAAAAAATGAAAGTTTTGGTCCTGTTCTTGTCCAGCAATATCCTTATTAAACCTTAACCCAACCCTCTTTGGCAATTCTCATTTCATCATTGCGTTTTCTTTCGTTTTTTATATCCTTTCTCCACTTCTCCTGTCAAGCAGTAGATACTATAGCTTCTTTTTTTTTTCCCATGACAAGCTTTGGTTTGTATTTCTTCCCAACCATCTTGTAAAGATTTTCAGAAAGCTTGACTTAACTCCTGGTTAACACGACTAAATAATAGTATTTGCAGCAGAATTCCTCCCAGGGTAAACATAGACAAAATATGTTCAGATAGCAGTCGGTAGATTGTTCGAGAGTCTCGCGTCAAAACAAATCAGTCCCGCCTTATTGAAAAGTAAGATAATATACGAAAAATTGAAACCAACAACAGGATAAGACCCCACACGAAGCACGTCTTTGTGTTGCTTGTAATATTTGCTATCATACGTTGAATGTTCCGATGCGGTAAATTTGGACCGTCTTATATAAGTATTCCCTGGTTCGTATCTTTTGAGGCCTTTATTTCAGCATCCTTTAAGCTCAATACGGGGTGTTTTTCCTCTGAGTGCTCGTCCTCGTCTTTTATTTTCCATTTGGTTCCAGGGAAAAAACTCACGGCGATGGAATCCTCTCGCGTTGAAGTGTAGCGCATGACGTAGCACCGTGGAGCACAAGTCCATAGCACACGACGACGATTAATAATGGGCAGAAAAAGCAGGCAAACGATACGATTGTGATGTAAATCTTGCCTTCATACCACACTTGTGGTTGATTACGCATGGTATCTTGTTCCGCCATCGACGAATAACAAAACACAGCTGCAAGAAACCATAGATCACACAATAGAATAGCCCAGTAGCCTTTTTGCTTGTCACTCTTCTCGATACTTTAAGGCCGTTTGATGGCCAGAAGTCTATCAATCTTTGCCAGCCATTTGACGAGAGACTCACCACTACTAGTTGTCCATCCAGACCCAACTGCACCCTTCTCGGCTAGACTTAGGGCCATATGTTGCCCCCTATTCAAGTTTTGAGTTTAGCCGGAAGGAGTATTACTACTCCTACAAAGAAGTCACACGGCTAAGAAACGACGAGTAGTTTTGTTGGACTGCGCAAACGATAGTAGGAACCCAATCGCTAAAACAGACGAGCGATTACCGAAGATTGTTCCGAAGCATGCCAATACCAGGAAGCTTGCAGAAGCTATGGGTTGTGGGCCGCTATCTTCGCTTGTACTTGCACTTGTAAGAAAGTGATATATTAGTGGTGTGTTGAGAGAAACATTGTAATATGCCCGCTGCTGGCCAAGATCAAAAGATCCTGGAAAAGTTGATCCTTTTGTAGTAGATGACCATTATTACTTCAAGTCTTACTGGAAAAAAAAAGAAAAAAAACAAACCGCGTTAGAAAAATTGATTATGTTTGAAGCTTGTCTCGACGTCTGATTCAATTTTTCCAACTGTGGAAAAATCACATCTCAAAGCGAACTGAGATATACTTAGTGTTTTGTCGATAAAGTAACACCGCTTTAAAGCATCGGTAATTAAATCGCTAGAATATAAGTTCAATGGATTTAACTCAATTTAAAATATTTGCTCCTAACTACCAAGACAAACTGTGTACGTTTTTGAATATTTGGGAGAATTTCACAGTCATTAATGGTACATGGCCTTTTCCATGCCCAGGTTTTCCTGATATTGACTTAATTCTATAAACATAACGCCTTTGTTTCCCAGAAATATTTTTCCTATGAATCTCTAGGGAAATCCCCAGCTTCCGACTCGAGCTCCTGAAAGCATTTTTAACTCTGTGCATGATCGTCCACTCTCTAAGTATAATTAGGACATTTTTAGGTGTAAAGCTATGCTGGTTGGGCGGGCAAATATGATTACGAAAGCACGAATCGCCAAGTTTTCTTTTTGTTGTGTTTCATTCTTAGTGACTGGTTAATGAAGTCTCATAATGTGTCTTGGATAGCACACAAAGAAGACAGCGTAAATTTGCGCGTCGCATGGTTCATATGCAGAATTATTAAAAAACATTGTACATCCCAATTCTTTCAAGACAAATCTGACATGCTATGTACATGCTATGGGTATTACCTTGTGTTTGAAAATTGTACATCATTTTTACTTAAAGTTTTTTCTCCTTGCGGTAACGACAATAATTTTTTGAAGATCACTGATTTGGTTTACTTAGAGTTGGATTTTTTGTCATTGTCTGATAGAG
>WHPX01000018.1:0-63622 GCA_011057435.1 Actinia equina
GAAAAAATCACACGATTGGCAGGTACTTTTCCTTCTGTAGGTAATTTCTTAGCATGATAGCCCGCATACGGCAGCGGTCATCTTAGCAAAGTTACTCAGGTTTTTACTTGGGTCCTCAGTAAGGTCCTCCTTTAGGACTTTCTTACCTACCCAGCCAATACCGGCGATGATGGAGGTTGTGATAGCAGCTTCTTGGACGGCGTCAATTAATTTGGTTGACATTATATTACAAAGCGAGAAGGTTACTCATTTCAGGGATTTTGCTTTTTCTAACGGGCGGCTCCGTAGGCGTGTAATGCGCTGGCTCCAACTTTTACTTTTGGCTTCGTAGCCCCGCCATTGTAAGTAGAGGCTGCCTGCTGCTATAGACAACTCCTAACGCGCCGATGACGTACCCAGGATTAATAAAGGATTCCTCTTCTTTCTCTTCCACCTTTTCCTCCTTCTTTGCTTTGTTCTTCCTGTTCATCTCCGCGAGCTTCTTTCCCGCGGCGACTCTGCCTGGAGATTTAGCCTTGGTAATCTTGGTATATTCTACGGGAGCCTTTTCTGGTTGTTCTTCGGTGCCACTCATCTTATATCTAAGGACTTGAAGGACTTGACAAGTAACTTGATGACGACTTGACAATGACTTAAGGGCGACTTGACTAAGTACTTGAGAATGACTTGACAACGACTTGACTAAGTACTTGAGAATGACTTGACAACGACTTGACAAAGTACTTGAGGTGACTTGACTAAGTACTTAAGGACGACTTGACTAAGTACTTGAGGTGACTTGATCAGGTACCTCAGCAAGTGCTGCCTGGAAGACCTTTTCGACTTCTCTGTCCTTCTTGAAGTCCTTCCAAGACACCAGTACCTCCTTCAAGTCGACATGCTGAGCTACGTGAAGTGCCGACTGCCATTAACTTACCACACTTCAAAGACAACCACCCGCAGGTTATCTTAAGTTCTTGGGATATGACATAGTCATCTCTTATGTCCTTCTGTAGTTGCTCCACGTCGTCTATGGGCAGCGCAAGTCCAAGGAGCTTGGTGGCAAGTCGGATAGCGGAATCTTCTACGGCGTCCGTGGTCTTACTTGCAAGGGCGGCCTCGTACCTTTTATGGAACTTCTTGACTTCCTCTTCCGACAACTTATTAACCTGTTCATGGGTAAGTTCCTTGCCTATCATTTCTTTACACTTCCCAGATGACACAAGGATGTTAAGTTGTTCCTTGAGGTTACTTTCGTTTAGCTGTGTGGGGACTTCATCTAAGAGCTGCTCAATATCCATATATGTTAATGGAATACGGAAACCTCAAAGAGAAGATCATCTTGGAATGTTGGTGCGTTTTTAGGTGCCGCATGTATTCGTGTAACTGTTCCTTGGATATTTCACCGCCGTAGTCGCTTAAGATGGTTTCCAGGTCACTCCGACTGGGCGTGTAGAAGACGACAAGCGATCCTATGTTTTCCCTGAAGGGCTTGGAGACGCTGGTAAGCTGCTGGGAAAGCAACCAAACGCTGATATTGTCATGTCTGCCGCTAAAGGCGAGCTTCACTAATTCGGAGGTGTGTCTTTTTACATCGTCCCCGCAGGCAATGTCATCCAATATGAGGAGTGTCTGTGTATCTTTAGGGAATTGCTTATGCCAAAACTTAAGATGCCCAGATAACTCGTTAGGGTCTAAGATATCTACGAAGAAGTCGTCATCTTTCACTCCTATGCCTTCCCAGGTACGGTTATTCACTGTAGGTGGGGCATAATAGCACGATATAGTCGAAGCGGTATCTAAAGGGTCCTAATAGCTGCTCCACGATGAATTGGGTCTTTCCGCAGCCGGTGGGTCCTACTATCAGAGCATTGCAGGGAATATGGTTCGGATCCATTATATATACGATGGACCCAGTGGACGCAGTAAGAAGGATTGCCACCGACGCAAAAGATAAAAGAGACACCATAGAAATGCAAAGGGAGGAGATAGACCGGCTGAAAGAGCGCGTGCAGGAATTGTAATACAGATGAATGTGCGGTCTGCACGGCGTGCAGAAACGGTTTGCGCGCTGGTGACGATGGCGGACGTGGGCTTAAGGAGCCGTTAAGGCCTCTCACTGGCGATAAGTCCCCCGTAAATGAAGTTGGAAACACACCGGCAGGTAAGTAACTGATATCTAAAAGGTGTCTTTAGAATGGATCAACAATAGGTTTAATCTTGTAAGGACACCACAGACAACATATCGAAAAGGTGTCTTAGACTGTTGGTGACAATAAGGTTAACTGCTTTTTAAGGAAGAAATGCTGGAAACTTATGTTCACGAAACGGGTCTCAGAATGTTACAACGTTTAGGTTACATCTTTGTTACGTATACCGGGAAAACTATTTAAAAGTGTCTTAGAATGTTCAACAAGAAGGTTAAATCTTTGTTAAGGACCACCACGTGAAGTATCTAATATGGTGTCTTAGAATGTTGAACAATAAGGTTAATCTTTGTTAAGACCATCACAGAAACTATCTAAAAGGTGTCTTAGAATGTTAACAATAAGGTTAAATCTTTGTTAAGGATGTTAAATGGAGGCTAAGATACTGTTAAGTATATATGGACTGTTCGATGTGTAAAAAGGTGTTCAGCACCAAACAAAGACTACAATACCACGTTCGTCGTGGCGTTTGCACAAAGAAGCCAATTAGTAAGGTTTGTAAGGATTGTGGTAAGGAATTCAGCACCGTTCAAAAGATGCAACAACATCAGGATAAACGCATTTGTGGGCTTTGTAAGGACTGTAATAAGGAATTCCCTAACACCCTCCGAAATGCAGCAGCATCTGAAAAGGGGCGTCTGTGATCAAACCAGACAGTGTAGTTTCTGTAATAAGATACTTAGTAGTCGTCAACGTTTACAGACGCACCGGAGAACGCATGAAGTGAATTATCGATTTCTCTTTGGGGCGTATGACCTAGAAGGCGTGGATTGCTACCAATGTGCGGATTTGATGTGTCCCTGCCCGCATAAAGAGGATTACTTAAGGAATCGCATAGATTACCATAAGAAGATAGTCCGTACTTTCCCCTCTTTCGAACGCGCCGAAGGTGTCCTGTGGACTAAAAGGGAGTATTGGAGGCAGGAGTGTGACCGTTGTGGTTGTGTTAGAGAAGAGGAACATATCTTCAACTGTCTTAACAAAGATTTAGCCTAAACGTCAACATTCTGAGACACTCTTTGAAATAGTTTCCACGCATACTTAACAAAGATTTAACCTAAGCGTCAACATTCTGAGACACTTTTGAAATAGTTTCCAGGCATCCTTAACAAAGATTTAACCTTATTGTTAACATTCTGAGACACTTTTGAAATAGTTTCCGGGTAGCCTTAACAAAGATTTAACCTTATTGTTAACATTCTGAGACACTTTTGAAATAGTTTCCGGGTAGCCTTAACAAAGATTTAACCTAAACGTCAACATTCTGAGACACTCTTTGAAATAGTTTCCAGGCATCCTTAACAAAGATTTAACCTAAACGTTAACATTCTGAGACACTTTTGAAATAGTTTCCAGGCATCCTTAACAAAGATTTAACCTAAACGTTAACATTCTGAGACACTTTTGAAATAGTTTCCAGGCATCCTTAACAAAGATTTAACCTAAACGTTAACATTCTGAGACACTTTTGAAATAGCATTTCTTGGGGCCTCTAATAGCAAAGCAGGGTTTGTGCAAAGAGTCTCAAATCCTGATCTTAATTTTCTTGTTGTTTGTTAACAATACCTCAACAAAACAACAATAAAAATAAGGACCCCTTTTAAAGGTATATGCTAAAATCCTTTGGAGGATTCCTAATCACCCTTTCAATATATGGACTGTATTACGTGCGAACTACCTGCAGACTGCATTGCGACGCCCAAACCGCGTAAAAAATACACCTGCCTTCATTGCGGCAAGGTATTTCTTGAAGGATCCTTTGTGGGGCATTGGTGCTCCGCGGATCCTAAAGCGCAGCGGACCCTATTAGACGTCCTTACGAATGCAGAGGACTCTCCGGCTCATACTTGACTACATCAAATACCCACCTGCCATCCTTTTTACCATGACTCATAACATGGGTAACATCCTGCCCTTCGATGGCGTACCTTATCCTATCAGGCGCCCAAAGGGTGTATGTTCTTTTTTATTCTTTAAGACCAAACGCAGGCGGTCAATGTCTTCAAAGACCACATAATTCTTTATCTCGTAAATCTCCCCCACCACCAAATCGCGCCAGTGCGTTTGTATGAACTTTAACTCGTTAAATTTATCCTTGTCCATATATTCTATGAAATATCTTTAAGTGTGTTGCCAAAGTCTCACTGGTTTTAAAGCCCTTACAGCACCACCTGCAGGGAATTCGTAGGTGTTCAGCATACGCAGTGATCTCCCTGCAGATTTCGTCGTAGTCGCTGCTTATGAGCACCTTATAGCCGTTTTCTTCATACCTCTGTAAGAGTAGTTGCTGATCCTCAGATAACCTGCCGTTGCCTTTTGGGGTCTTTAGCTCTATACAGAAACCGCGGTAATGGGTGTGCGCATTCAAGATCATTAAGTCGGGCTGGCCGCGTTGATATCCTTTCTGCCAGCACTTTATGCGTTTGCCGTCCGAATCCTGCAGTTCGCCTAGACCAGGGGTCACGAGCATTTGGGGGTAAAACCTGCGGATGTAGTCCACTACCTTTTTATGCAGGTCAAACTCATTTTCTATTTTGAATACTAACTTGTTTGGGCCGTCAAAGCGCCTTTCTACTTCATACTTACCTGTTTTCCTTAGCGCGGGTAGGACTTCCTCAAAGACCCAATCACGAAACTCTACTACCTTTGGTAGCTTAGAACTAAATATCAGTTCGTACAACCTGGGTTCGGATATAAACACGGAATTTGGCTGTGCGTTAGCAGGGGCGCCCTGTTTTAGGGCCCCCTTTAGCTCATCCAACCTTTTCTGGTACTTTTCGGAAACGTGCTCCCTGATTGCATTTCTTGGCTTTTCATATCCCAACGCAGCTGCCACTTCCTTTGCTTTGAAGTATAGTTTGTCGCCTTGCACTATGCATTGCAGTTTGGTTTCGTTGTTTTCGAATACGCGAAGCATTGTATATATAGCATATTTTTTATGGCCATCAATAGGCAACACTCTTTAGTTGATTCATTTCCACGCTCAGTTGCGCGTCTGAGACTACGAAGACGTAGCAGTTTATCTTGTCAGCATCCTGCGCGTCAGCATTCTTGGTGCGTTTGATCTCCAATGTTATACCATCCTGCGTATTTACTAGGCGTAAACCCTGGCCATGTAGGTCTTCGTCGTTTGTCGTGCGCATATCAATCCACAGCGCGTACTTATCCTTAAAGAATTCCTCGGGGCTAATTTGGTCGCCAAACTTACGCATTGCCTCCCTGTACACGTCTGCGGGCTTTATTCCCTGGGAGTAAACCTTGTTTGGAACGCCGTTTATGTTGACCCCTACGTTAGTAATGTTGGGGTTATGAAAGGCCTCGGAGTCGCGCTTACCGGCCTCGTAGGGTTTGGCGAACACCAGCATCAACCCCGTGAGACTTCTTCGGGGGAGGTTAATGCTTTGGTTGATAACCTCATCCGTCTTGTCCAAGAAGCTAAACGTCTTATACATCACTACGTGGTCGTAAAGGAATGCCTTCCCGGCGCTGTATTCCATGCCAGCGCTGCGTGCCAGCTCTTCGCTGTATACCGTTTCGTACTGTAGCTCTAAGTTGGTAATAGAGTATGGGTGAACGGCTCCACTAATTGCGGTGGACATCTCTCCAAGGATGTTGGTCGTATCGGCCAAGGTTACTTCGAACTGTAACTCACTTAGCTGCCTTGGGTAATACACGCCATGACTCGTAATCACTTCGAAGTCCAACGGGATGATATACTTGCTACCATAGGCCGTCTTTATTCGCTTCGCATCTGCTACTGCGGTTGCTCCACTGGAGTCCGTGGGCTGCGTCTTAACAGGCGTGCGGACTTTACGCAGGATGAGACTACCAATTCCTTGTTCTATCCTTTGCGCGCGGTCGAAGGCTGTTAACCATAGGTCCTTATAGGTGGTATACAGATCGTACCTATTTAAGTCCAGCAAGGATTCCCCGGCAAACTTAATTCTCATCTTAGAGACAAGGTTGCGGCCCACGTTATTGACGCAACACCTTTCATCCACAGTGCTGGGCTGCACCGCTAAGTCGAACCTTAAAGCCAAGGTGCCAGGAACCAACACTAGGTTGTCCGTTAGACGGGGCACGCCTACGTACAAGGTTTCCCCTGGCTTTGCGCTAGAAGGTGTGAATGTAACCCGGTGAAAGGTGCGTTCTGCCTTTAGTCCGCCAACCTGCTTAGGTAATACGTTGGGATTTAACTTTGAGCTTATCATATATAATGGAAGTAGAAGGAACGGATTTTGACCCCCTTACCGAGGAAGGTCAAGTAGACATTAACGACGACGAATTCGACGCATGGACCCAAGGCGCGGAAACCGACCCCCTAGTCTACGACGCAGCCTTAGAAAACAAGTATGGTGGTAGATGGGAACGCTTCAAAGCTGCCTTAAGAGATAAGTGGATATCTAAGAAGCCTAATGAACCCATTCCTGAGTACTTAGAGCTTCAAAACGTGGACCAGCCGGAGGCAGCTGCGCGGGAAACCGTAGAGTGGGCAGCGCAGGAGCTAGAACAGCGCTATATCCACTTTGACGCCGACGACGTAAGGCTCACGGAAAAAGGAAACAAAGTCCTCATAAGCGTCCAAGACATGAGGTACCCCGACAAAGACCGCTGGACAAAACCACAAATCCTCTTTGACGGGGAGGGTAATGTTAGGGGCGACGTAACAAGATTAAAGGGCTTTCAGCGCGCCACTAGAAGCATGTTAGAAAGGTTGGCAAACCTAACCGAAAGGACCAACCTGGAAAGGCGCGCCGAGGGGCTGCAAAAGGCGCTGGAAGAAAAAGAGGCGGCGTACGAAAAGCAAAGTCGACTACTTGCTAATGCTGAGAAAAAGTTTAGTCAACGAGACGTAAGAATGGAAGAAATGACGAAACACTTAGATCAGGCTTTACGCGATCGGGATAAAGCAGAAAGGGAGTTGGAGGAGGCTAAGAAATCACATGCTCCAACGGGGGTGTTAGAAAAAGCGCTAAAGGAAAAGGAGTTAAGCTATAAAAAGCAATTGCTGCGACTACGTCAAAGTAAAGACGAAAGCATACTGCAAATTAAACGAGAAGCTGAAAAGGCTTTAGATGAAAGGGATACAGCCCGACAGGCCTTCAGGCTTGCCTTAAAAGACCTAAACATGAGTCAGGAGGAAGTTAGGAAATTACAAACCACCATAGAGGGGTCTTTAGTAGAGCGGCGGCAGTTGGTTGCCGAAATCAAGATTAAAGAAGAGCAAATCCAGCAAAGAACTCAGGCCATCGAAGACCTGGAAAAAAACATATCCGAAAAACAGGAAATAATCAATGACCAGGCGCGTCCCGAAGAGGAAAGGGAGGCAGCTCAGAAGGAAGTAGGAGCCCTCGAGGAAAGGGTAGCGGAATTACAGGCGGAAAAGGAGAAGCTGGAAAAGGAGCTGGGGCTTACCACCAAGGAAAAAGTATTAAGAGGTCTTTTAAAGTATGGCGTTCCGCTAGCATTCGCAATTGCCATTTCCAGCGTGGTAGGTGTAATCCTTAACACACTTAATGCTGCAGGTAAAGGAGTAAAGAAGTTAGACAATGGGCTAACGGACTTAGGTAAAAAAATGGCAGCAAGCATTCCGGGCTTGCTTGGTAGCGTTTTAAGCCTGGTATTAAGAACCGGCGGAGAACTGTTGAAGTTTGTGGGGAATAACATTTGGATCTTGGTTGTCGCTATTGGGGTGGTACTCCTGAAGAAGATGAAGGCTTAATCTTATCCTTGTGTATTACTGGTGGCTTATCGTCGTCAGACGCCCGAGGTGTTCTCGACTGCGGATGAGTAAAGATGGTATTCGCGCCGCCTTGATAATGCGGAACTAGCGGCAGCACGCTTATAGTGGAATTGGGCTTATGGCTCCAAGCTGCGTCGTCAATGCCAGCAGAAATTGACGTCGTGCCATTTATGGTGGCCCTACCATTTTTTATTCCATCGCTACTACCACCATCGGGGTAAATTTGTAACTTAGCATGTTTACAATTAACCACCATATGAAACGTAGTCGGGTAAAGTACCTCACCGCTAAATGTAAATGGCTGCGCCGAGAAATGAGCAACCCTCCGATTATTAGTCGAAGTTCTATAAGGAAATAAAGGCTTATCATTCTCATCAACCAACCTAAACCCTACGTTTGCGGCCACCCCCGTAGCAATCTCAATAGTAAGAACAATTAGCGCAATGCCTCCAACTTCAACCCACATCCCAGTATCAAACCAACCGGGATCTGCATATATTTTTTCCTCTAAGTAGTGAGCATAATGGGTTTCCTTCCGATGCGGATTCATATATTTCAGGGAATAAATTCCCTTCTAGAGACTTATTACCGTCAAAGTGCTTATGGTCATGTGGTTATAATCCTTATTCCTTTGATCCTCCGTGCTATTCATGCAAACGCTTCCACTGTCGTCTACACGCATTTGCAGCCTTACCTTTCCATGGCAATCGGCAACCATGTGAAAAGTCCAAGTCGTAAGATTCTCAGCGCTATTCGTTGGCGGCTCTGTGGAAAAATGCACAGGCTCTCTGTTATTCGTCTTCACACGCATAGGCTGCAGTATACCGTTGTCATCCAGGAACCTAAATCCCACGTTGGCATGACTACTCGTGCCAATGCAAATACTACAAAGGATTAACTTCTTTCCCGAGTAGTTCAGATCCACGGACATGCCCGTGACATCAACCCAAGAGCTCTGGTTGTATTTTTTCTCGCCTGTGTAAGTCGTATAGACACAATCTACTCCAGCTACGTAGGGGTTGTTCATCGCCATATATAATAGCTCAGACCAACACCCGCGACTGCTAAGCCGGCTTTTAGTAAGTCATGGTCATATTCCTCGGTAACCTTCTTTACTGGTTTCTTTGGCGGCTTTTCTACGTACGCCTTTTTTAATGGTTTTTCTGTGTGCTCCTTTTTTGGTTTCTCTACGAAGTGAGTAATGCCCTTGGTAGTATCAGAGTTCACGTCATTCACCCCAAACTTCATCTCCTTAGTAGCTCGTTGAAGTTTGTTGTTGTAACCCACGACGGAATTAGCGTTAATAACCAAATTACTTGGCATTAACCAACAACCAGGCGACAAAGCGTAATCCAGTCGCACTTTAGACTGCTGCACTGCTAATTGATATCTCTGCACCGATTTAGATATGTCATTTTCTATTATTGCGGACTCAAACAGGGTTATGAATTCTTGTTGCGTTTCCTGTGAAGCGCCTTGGGATCCAACAATGGGGCTGCGGGTATTTACCTGCGCTCCTAAGATGCAGTACACGAATGCTTCTATGCTGCGGTTAATCCTAGCGAAATTTCTTAAACCTTTTCCTTTCATTAACACGAACGGATCCCAAGTGCCGGGGTAGTTCGTTTGAATTCTAGTAATTAATGAATTATTACCCTTATCACCACCCATATCGCTAAACTCTAACTCATCACTTGGGTATTCCTGATGCCCGTAGTCGGCCGGCTTCTCATCGTTAGTACCCCAAACGTAAACAATGCCCAACCCATGCGTCTTACCCTCCTTATAACGAAAGTCTCTTTGCTGTGGCTTAAACTCGTTAATTAACCTTTCTAGGGCAGCGGAGTCATAGCGGTTATTCATTGGATCAAATGCCTTATCTCCTGGTAGGGGTACGTTAAGCTCCTTCAACAACCTCCTCACCGTAAAGGCGACGTGAAACCGCATAAATGAAATATGAAACATGTCCGCGGCAACACCACAACCTTTAGTGGCAGCCCAAATAGCAAAGTTTAACTGCTGCGGCCAATACCGCATGTTGGGCCCTGCTAACCATTCCCTGGCCTCTTTACCTGACGTATGCTTCAACATCGTCTCTTTATAGATATTCCTTACTACTATGTTAAACGATTGCTTACCCACTGGAATCTCTAAATGCGTTACCAATTTTTCGAAGTTGTTTACACCACCTTCAGCGTTGTAAAATGGATAATCTTCCTTGGTCATTAATAGATCCCTTGGGAAATTAGCTGGAGCTTCCTTATGCGTAGGCTTGGGTGCCGGCTTGGCGGTCGCCTTTGGCTCCAAGTCCTCATTGCTGTACATTCGGGAGCCTTGGTAATAAATGTCATCGGGTCTACTCTCAAACTTACTAGGGTCTGCATGTGGGAACATCTTCCTAAATGCTTTCCAGTTGTCATAGTTACGTTTGTCGCCATGAGGCCACTCCTCAATTTCATTCCCAAAAGCGTCGTACATTAGTATATAATGGATGTTATACCTTCAGCACCTCAGTTGTACCCAGATGTTCCCACTAAGGACATAGGTCCTACAGAATTAAACGCCGAGAACTTCCGCTTGAATAAAGCAAATTTAATCCTCGCTTACTTAGAGGGTCAAACGAAGCACTATGAGGAGGTCAGGAAAAAGTATGCTAGAGCCCGAAGCATATTACATAAAATCGCGATAACTTCCGGCTCCATGTCCGTGGCGTTAACAGGCACCGGCGTTGCCACCTCACTTACCGGGCCTGGAATAGTCGTTGGCGTTCCTTTGGCCAGCGTTGGAGCCATCTGCGGCATTGTTTCCGCTGTTACGACAGGTATTATGAAGCAATTGTCCGGTAAGATATCCAAGCACGACACTCACATAGCCCTAGCAAAAGCAAAGGCTAACACCATCGCCGACTTGGTGTCTCAGGCTTTGCGGGACCGCCGCATAGACGACACGGAGTTCTCTTTGATCCTCGCGGAGGAAAATAAATACGGGGAGCTAAAGTCGGGTAATAAAAAAACCATCGTAAAAGATCTTTCCGAGGAATCTTGCAAAAAGATCTACCAGGAGGCAAAGGAGGAGCTCCAAAGAAAACTCGCTCAGTAGACATCTGCTTTGAAAAAAGCGTAGGTGGATTTCGGCTGCACATTTCATCTTCTCGGAATCCATTCTAACAGCGGGTGATTGGGGTCTATTTCGCGAAATATTTCATAAATTACGTCGGGGTAATAAGGAATATCCTTATCCAGCCGACAAAACATCCACTCGGCTTTTGTCATATCAGAAACCTCAGGAATAGACTTACCGGTAATTTCAGACAAAAGATAGGGAATAGCTTTGTAATATTTCCCTAGTTTTAATTTTTTCAATGTCTTCCGTAGACTTTGCGGGGTTGGCTCTCTAAATGGTCTATGATTTTCTTCCTTACTTCGTTGTTTAAATATACCGGCCGATAACCTTGGATATGACTCATCCAGTCCCTAAAGTATTTTATTCTCTTATAAGGTGTTTTCGTACGACCTCCATTGGCGTAATACTGCTCTCTGGTAGCATTTGGTACGGCATTACGAATATTCTTACCACACTCGTAACACTGTGCTGACGTGTCATCTTCTATTTGCATTTTCTTACCACAACACCAGAAACCCTTGGGCTTGGATATGTTAACTTTGGATCTTACGCAAATTATACAGAAGTCATTGGTGAACTTTTTACATTCATGCATCGTATATCCAACAAATATTTTAACCTCCGTTTGCGGTACCCATCGTTTCGACAACTAGCAGCAGTAAGGGAATCAGCGCGCGGGTAATACCCGACTCGGAATTACACGGGTAATACCCGACTCGGACGCGTTCGGAATAACGCGGGTAAAACCCGTGAATATACGACATCGATCGCGAGTCCCCCTTACTGCTGCTCGAGAGAGTTCTTCCTCCGATTTCCAAACACCTCAAAGTCAGTTAAAAAAACTCGGCTGCGCATCGTTTTTTCAACTCACTTTTCGGTGTTTGGAAATCAAGGGAAGAACTCTCTCGCGTGTTTGAAATATTACTTCAAAGTTGATATCGCGATCTTGATTTAGCGAGAAAACACATTAAGATGGATCCAAACTAATTCAGAGGGAACAATCACACTGTTAGAATTTACGATAATCAGAGCACATTATTTGAAGAAAAAAAACAACACTTAAATTGACACACTAGTTTTGCGAAGCGAGCGAGAATAAAATTGTACAAAATTCGCTCTGCCATTAGTTTGGTTTCTTCTTAAGGAAAATATTTTCTAAAATTTATAATTAATATTATTTGAATTTTATATTTATTCCTTGGGTATTAACAACTACTTCAAGAACGCGAAGTGTTACAATGAGGAGCTTCATCTTGGTTTATAGTCCTGAACGAGGCGGGGTAATTCGAAAACAAACTGCGGAAAAGCACTTTTAAGTGCTGTCGTTGATTATAGTTATCCGTTCCTAGTTTAATTCCGTAAATAAGATTTTGTTTTGTTCCTGAGGTATTTAATGGAAGTCTACGTTCTTATCCCAAGAAAGAATGTTATAAACAAAGTTAATTTGGGATCAGTCGTTTTGCTACGTAGACGCCACCGATGGTAGAAGCAAACACGAGCTGACGAAAACCACTTAGCTCAGTTATTTCTTTTTCCGTTATTCTATCATTTGCATATAGTTATTCATTCGTAGTTTAATTCCTTATTAAGATTTTCTGTTGTTTTTAAGATATTTAAGGAAAGTCCATTTTTTAACCCAACAATTTACTTGTTCAAGGTTGATTTCGGTTCAGACTGACGCCCCCAACGGTACGAGCTAACACTACAGAAACCACTAAAATCTATTATCAATATCTATTTATCCCTTACTTATTTATTAGACGTTAATAGCTATCTACTTACCAGAAGGGATAAGATAAGCAAGAAAGCAAAGTGATACAATGAGGAGCTTCATCTTGGTTTACTCCTGAACAAGGATTCGAAACTTTTAATTTGCAAAACATTTACAAGTATTCGAAGAACTTCGTTGCAAGTTTCCACGTATTTCGACCAGTTTTTTCAAGTTTTATTTATTTTACTTAGAACTTTCCCTGTTTAATAGCGGAGCTATAGACTTTTAGATATCTTTCTACAGATAATTTATTTAATCATTAAATGAAACATAAATTTTTACCAAATATTCAACTGTTTATTAAGCTGTTCGAGCAAGTATGATTATAAAAATGAGCTTAAATTTGTGTGGTTGAAAGATGTTATTGTATAAAGACCTACTAGACTTTCTCTAAAAAGCTAAAAAATATTCAAAAACATTTACAAACGCCAATTTACTGCCAAAGAAATGAATCATTTTGTATTTTGCATTGCCTTTTGCATTATTTTCTATTTTGTCTCAGTTGTTCTTGTCAAGTTTAAATGAATGTAAGCTTTGTTTTTGGAAAACTGTAAAAGACCTAATTAAGTAAACCTCATTTTTGCTCACCTTAACCAGTTTTCAAGTCTGTTCAGTTTTGGTCTTGATTTGTCCTAAATCTCCAGATTTTCGATTTCAATGAAAGACATCTGAGGTAAATTTCACTAAACGTGATATTGTATTGGATTATCTGTAGTTAGCTTTCGTTTTTCTTTAAGTAAAAGAGATTCAAAGCCTAAAACTGTCGGCCTTGGAAAACTTTGTCGAAGAATCTTCCAAGAACAAAACTAGCCCCTGGGGGTGGTGGTAAGTCATGTACAAAATTCCTAAGTGGGAGAGTATACTCGCGCAAAAAAACAAAAAGCGATGTAGTGCATTTCGATTCGATTTCACTGCATGGTTTTTATTATGGGAGAAATTATCATCATTTCGAAAAAAAAAATAATTAAAGATTTTTTCCCCGAGTTTCATTCAAGTGTTCTCCCTGTGACTTCCGTATCGGGAGGTCCGCTTTTAGGCAGTGCCTAAATATATATTATTTAAATACGAACCAAACTAGATTAGAAATCCCTTCTCATCAGACTCAGTTTCGTCTACGATGGCTTAGTGATACAACCAAATGGAAGGATAAAGATAACAGGCTTGCCTTGTGATTGAATTATGTGTTTTGATGAAAAGACTACATCCCGGGCGTTTAGATTATATCACAGCCCCCTCACAGCTCAAAGTACATACATTTACAGTATGAACAGATGAAAAAATAGATGTTAGTACCTAGTTAATTGGGGAGGTGGGTGAGTTGTATAGGCGTACAAGTGGCTTGCGGGTCCATAATTCCTGTAAATGCATTTCCTTTACAACCAAAACAAAACAAATTACACAATTGATCCCCATTTCTCTTGCTCTTGTAGAATCTGTTACCGTTTGCCTCAAAACCCAAAATTATGGAAAATCTATATCTGGATTCACTCCTTGGATCGGACTTTTCCTAGGTGGTTTGTCGGAATGAGGAAAAAAAATTTCTTTAGTATTTCGACTTGAAATTATAGTGAAAAGTCTAACATTACTAGAAAAAAAAAAAAAAAAACTTTAACGCAGTTATTTTAAAAGATTAGTGAAAATTATGGCTCATATGAGAAGGATACGTTAAGCCGGTGTACTTGGTGAGAATCTGTGAATTTATTCCACTTATTTTCTCATTTCATTTCTTTTTTATGAAACAAGGCATCGAAAAAGACGTTCGAAAACTCCTCACTTGCGTTCCTGCTAGATGACAAGCTAAGACAGAAAATAGAGCGACGTACAGTTACCATAGATACAGCAAAGCGAAAATAGATAGTCTTTACCAAACGAATGGAGATTCTGTACCGTATCCCCAAATCCATCAATGCTATTCAAGTGAAAACAGAAAAGATGAGTAGTGATTTTTATGTTTTTTCAAAATATATGTATTTATGGTGTGCGTTTATTTTTTACTATTTAAAGGTATGGACTGCCTGTGGTGCGACGAAGGTGAATACCACATGTAGCCCAGCCCCTATTTCATATTAGAAACCAGATTGTGACTTTCACGCCTGTGGACAGGCCTCTTTACCCTTTTTTCAAATCAACGCATTTATTTTTTGTTCTCCTTTGACAAAAACTAATATATAACTTATGGAAGTTCAAAAAACTCTTTTCAATGGATGTGAAAAAGTAGCTAACACATGGTCTCACGCATAGTTCACAGCTGGTGAAAGGACTTTTGAAGCTCCTTAGTCAACTTCTAAGCCATATTGAATCATTATGTTTTTAAAAGCTACTTTTAATGCATAGCTTCTTTCATCCGCGTTTAGAAGAATATATTAACTTTTCGATTATGGAAAAGAAAAACTTGAAGCTTGTAAAAGATTTCCTTTTTTCTCTATGTTCTATAAAAAGAAATAATGGGCAAATGAATGTGGTTTAGGACTGGATTAGAAGCTTCAAAGGTTATTTTACTATGTGAACTTTAAGTTAGCAAAATAATTAACATATAAAGATAAACTTAAATGGACGAAAATGGTTCAAGAGGGTTGATTTGTAGGTCCAAAGGTTCCTTTGCACTGGATGTGAACTAAGCGCAAAAGCATGAGAGGGAGCGTAGTTTTTCACATTCATTGAAGGGACTTTTTTCACGACTTCGAAACTCTATAATTATTTTGTTGAAATTAAATCAAAATAATAATAATAAATAATAAACAAAATCAAAAACGAAAACAAACAAACAAACAAACAAACAAAAAGATCAGAGAAAAACTTAATGGGCGAAAATGATAATGGACGATCAGGAGTTGACTGAGGAGCTTCAAAGGTCCTTTCACTGTATGTGAACTAAGCGTGAGACCATGAGGTAGCTACTTTTTCACATCCATTGAAGGGACCTTTTACAGTTTCCAAAAGCTATATATTTTGGTCAACTCATAGAATACACCAAGTAAACAAACAAAAATAAAGATCAGAAGGACGAAAATGGTCCAAGAGTTGATTAGAAGCTTCAAAGGTCCTCTCACTGGATTTGAAATAAGTATGAGGTCATGAGGGAACTCAGTACTTTTTTGCGTTCATTGAAGGGAACTTTTTCAACTTCGAAACTCTATATTTTTTGGTCAATTTAAAACAAAATAAATAAACAAATAAATAGAATTAAAATAAAGAACAGAAGAAATTGATGTTATACGGTTAAATGGTTCAAGAGGATTGACTGAGGAACTTCAAAGGTTCTTTCAATAGATGTGAACTAAGCGTGAGACCATGAGGTACTATTTATTCACAGCCATTGAAAGGACATTTTTCATCATCGAAAAGTTAGTATATTTTTGCCAAAACAAAATGAAGAATTGCAATAAATGTAGACCAACTTCCAGGCGTGGTTCGGATTAAATGCCCCGCAGTTTTTAAGTTTTGTCCGTTTCACAACTGAAAGGAATTCTTGTTCTGATTTAAAGTAATTTTTCAAGAGAAACGTCAAGCCGTTCTCTCTTTCGATTTAAAGAGGTTATTTTGTTTTATAGATTCATGATCTAAAGTTTGTTTGAGCATGTATAATTTTTAGGTCACCCATCCAAAAACTAACCCTCCTCAAACGGCCTTGACTCATTTTTCTTCAATACCCAAGTTTATGCCACTGAGCCACGGTTCTCTTCGGAATCAGCATAACAATAGCCGTGAAAACAATACACCGAAGTGACTAGACTTTTTAACATGATATTTTCAACCGATTCCGTGCGTGGCAGAGATGCAAGGGATTAGCCGATATGGTCTGGGGGCGCCTGGTCTTTCGCCTGATGCTTCGGCTAGAATATTTTCTTGCGTAATTCGTGCACCCAAGGGCAGAAGGATTTAATCGCCGTCAGGTCCGAAGTCCATACGACGCCTCAGCTCTGCGGATGTCTCGGGGGTATGGCAAATTTGAATCGGCTTTTTTTTTTTCTTTTTTTTTTTTTAATTTTTATTTATTGGTTCGAACCCCATCGTATCCAAATAAATAAAATAAAAAATAATTGCATTTCATTGTCAATTTGGAAATATCTTTTTTTAAGCGTCTACTCAATTCCCTTTAACTCATGTTTAGAATTAACAGTTAAGTCAGCCATCTCTTTTGCAAAAAATCACATGGGACTTGGTCCGCGACTGGCTGTTTATATAGTAATTATGAGCAATCTCACAAGCACCAAGAAAATTAAAATGAAGCAGAGTACAATCACTTGAAGTTTCTTTACAAAAATGGTAGTCTTCCCCACTATGTGTTTTGGCTTCACAATGAAACCCATTTGGAAGCCATAATTCAATTTATCCATTTTAATCCCTACCACTTCCAGCATAGAATAATCACAAAGAGTAGATTCTGTATGACTTTAAAAAACTCAAGGTAGAGACTGATCCAGTCCTGGAGACCTTTTCTATCCGATACAAGATTTTCAGCTAGTTTAATTGCGGTCAAGGATAGCCTCAAATATGGTCATTTGAAAAAAGGATATTCTTAAACATGGTCAAGGATACCCTTAAATATTGTTATTTAAAAGAAAAAGGAAACTCTTAAACATGGTCAAGGATACCCTTTATTTATTTCTATTTTTTAAAATAAGGATACCCTTAAATATGGTCATTTGAAAAAGGATACTCTTAAATATGTTCAAGGATATCCTTAAATATAGTCCGATCATTTGAAAAAAAGGATACTTTTAAATATGGTCGGACAACGCCTACAAAGGGGCAGGAGTTTTATTCTTAAAATTGAAAATACGAACCAAACTAGATTAGAAATCCATCCTGATCAGCCTCGGTTTCGTTTACAAATGCTTCATAATATGACCAAGACTGGAATGGATAGAGAATAACAGGCTTGCCTTGTGATTGAAATGTCGTGTTTTTACAAATAGAATACATCCCGAGCGTAGAGTGCGTCTCACGGCCCACTCACAGCCTGAATTACATACATTTATGATATTTATGGTATCTTCTTATTCGTACGGGAGTCTGTTACGTTCAGCGAATACATTTACCAACATTTTTCACTCCCGTACGAATAATCGCGATTGTTATTCGTACGGGAGTCGGTGTTAAGCGAATATTTACCAACATTTTTTACTCCCGTACGAATAAAAGCGATTGGGGGGGGGGGACGCAAACTTTTTAGAAGAAGCTATGAGAGATTGCCCGGGGGGGAAGGGGGGGGTGGATAGTTATTTTTGGGGGGACTTCATTGGTTTCTTTTGTCTTGTTCTCAGTATATAAACACTCCTTTCTACCAGCTCTTTCTCTTTAACTCCGACGAAGGACTAGCGTCCGAAACGTCAGTAAGTTTTTTCATCTTTTCACGGTGTAAATTTACCCTTTTATCATTACTGTTTCATTAGAAAACCCGACGCAGCTCACACTAGTTTTTAGCTAGTAATCTCCTTCCTTTATTTTCTCACTCAAACTCTTCTAAATTATAAGAAAAATACTGAAATACGTATGCGCAAACGTTAATTTTCTTTATTGTCCATGAGATTTGAGTGTTGTATGTTGAAAATATTATAAAATGTAGTGATAGTCGGGCGCGTGGAGTGGTGCTTGTAAAATATAAGTTAAAGTTTATTACGACAAATGCATTGATATGGATTCAACTCAAAGAAATAATTTTATTCTCAAGGGAATGACCAGTGGACTGAAATGGGAAAACATTACGCACACGTTAAGGAGGTTTAAGAACGTCACCAAAATAAATAAATAAAAAAACAAACAGGAATAAATGATAAATGATTTTTATTTCTATTCTAAACTAAATTCCCCTAGATTGTTAAAAATAACTTTTTTAGCACATACCAACAAGGTAATTTCAAAGATGTTAGACAATATCTTCAAAACAGTGAAACTATTACAGTACTACTACAATTACTTTTAAAATGATTAATTAATAAAAACAAGGTGCTCTAAGGCCAGGATTATATCTGCCTTTTTGTTATCTCTCGTTGTCATGGTTACATCAGATACTTAGCAACGGCAAGAGCCATGGCGAGGAGAATCACGAACGTCACAGGCTTCAAGGGTACACCTCCGTTACACAGGTCACTGTCACAGCAATAGGCTTCACAATTTCCTGAGTTCTTGCAAGCTGACTTGGCAACATCGCACCCTAAGCTGTTTGTGCATGTCTTTGCAACTGCATCGCCACCTTTTACCTTCAAGCAAATGCCGCCTGAGCAGCTAGTCTTTCCACTCATGCAGTTCCCATTGCTGTTTCGACAGAGATAACAGTCAATGGATAAAGCTAGATAATAATAACAATAATATTAATAATGATGATGATGATGATGATGATGGTGGTGGTGACTGAGCAGTTCCCATTGCTGTTTTGACCGACATAACAGTCAATGGATAAAGCTAGATAATAATAACAATATTAATAATAATAATAATAATAATGATGATGGTGACGGTGGTGACTGAGCAGTTCCCATTGCTGTTTTGACAGACATAATAGTCAATGGATAACGCTAGATAATAATATCAATAATAATAAATAATGGTGATGATGATGATGGTAATGTTGATGGATGATGATGATGATAATAATGATGATGATGGTGATGATGGTGATGATGGAAGTGGTGGTGATAGTGATGGTGACAGAGCTACACACAACAATTACATCCCATATAAAGCTGTGTTCTCGGAATCCAAAACATTGCAAAAGACCCAAGATTTCATTGTTAATTGGAAATCGACACACTCCAATTAATTTGACTTTTCTTGCTTGATTCCCGAATATACTTAAGGTATTTTGATCTCTCAAAACACTAAATATTTCAATAACGCACAATTTTTTAAATCGGTTATTCTCAGGTCAGGTCAGGTCAGGTTTTCGAACTTGCTACTGGTACCATGTAACCCAGTACTACCTGCCACATGGACGGGTCGTCGGCGTCTAAACCGGCTTCCCCACTGGCTATCCAGTGAGGACGGTGGCTTGACATCCAGCAGGATTAAAAATAAGACCTGTCAAAGGGTGGAGGAGCTCGTAGGAGCCAACAGCCATCAAGCAAGCGTCTTCTAGGATAATGACGTAAAACCGGAGGTCCCGTCTGCTTGCACTTGACCCCCGATAAAGTGCACGTAAAAGATCCTGTTGTATTTTTCGTAAGAATAGGGGATTGTTACCCGATACAACAGTCTGACCTTTAGTCGTGGTTTCGTCGTGCGTGAGTGTTTATTTATTTTATTTTCGTATCATTTTTTTTTTTTTTTTTTTTCCCGCTGTGGTATGGGTTGTGTAGCTGCAGCCACAGGCGCCAAGCAAAGCTCACAGCCTACCACAGTTTGCGGTTTTTCTTTTTGTTTAAAGCGCCTAGAGCAGATTTGGATAGGCGCTATATAAATATTTATTATTATTATTAAGAGCGACTGTCCAGAAATATCGAGCAAAATCGAAAATTTGTGGCCACAATCAAAAAAAATAAAAGTCCTTCATTTTTGGTCTGTAGAAACTGTTTGATGAGTTTATGAACGTACTGGGGTCGGTTTTTCGATCTACGTAAAAAATCCGGATTTTTTTGAAAAAAAACGATTTCACCCCGTGTCGGTCTAAAAATTGCTCAAGAAACGGCTGCGAATTACGCTTTCAAAAACATTCTCGCTCCAAGTGAAAACCCAAGTTACAATCAAATTTGCAACTGAATTCAAGAAAAGGGGTGTTGAACAATTGTTCCAGGTGATTTTAGACGTTTTAAACTAAACTTTAGATAGAAAAAATTGCATTCTTCCAGCACAGTTATTCACAGTCTCGATTTTACCTCACATTTATAAAAGCGATTTTTCGCATGTGGCCATTCTCCAATTTTTACAAAACTCAAGCTGTACAATGTTCAAATGATAGAATAACACGAACTACAAAAATTAGTTTGGGTTTTTCCACAGGCCTTATGAAAACTTTATGCGAAGTTGGAAAAATTTGCCATGTAAATATGCAAATTAGCAGTTTGTTTACATCTCCACACCACAGATCACGTCCGCGAAAAAAGTCATCTAAAATAGTTTTAACAGCTTATTAATCCACACATTAGCCTATCTAAGGACTATCTAAGCATGATTGGCCTTTGTTATTATTTGAAACGATTATTTGTTGAAGTTAAGCCTACACTTCCGGTGTTGAAGACACTCAGCTTGCTTGCCTCGGTGGCATTCCATCGGTGCGTAGTAAACTTAGTAATCATAAATGACTGTCAACATGCTCTATAAACGTTACTATTCCTCACTAGTGGTATCCAGCTTATCACATAGTATTTTCACATACTGAGTATGCTTGAAAGTTTGCATTACTTTGTAAATAAGCAGGGATCAAACCTGTCAAAGCGGATTATGTGAGCTGATGGCGTGACAAACAACAGTTTGCGCGGAGCCGGACGTGACGTCGTTTGGTACAGTACGTTTTTTATTGCCTGAACATCTTGTGATTTGGCATAAACTAAAGAGAATCACTCGTTATCAAGACTCTCTATGAGCTTTCAATGATATTGTTCTTTACGACAAAAAGACCCCGATTTGAATAAGGCTGCGTTCATATTGTATGGCAGAAGGGGCGGGGGCAGATGAAATCTTTAAATGACAAAACAATTCTTAAGACCACCCAAAAGTCCCCAAAAAGTAATATAACCCCTCCCCACCTGGCAAACTCTCGTAGCTTCTTCTAAAAATTTTGCATCCCCCCCCATTTCTCTGAAAAAAGGTTTTCAACCCACCCCCCTTCCTTTTTATTGGTAAAACTTTTTCCGGTCCCCCCTAAATTTCATCTGCCCCCCCCCCCCCCCCCCCCCTTCATTCCTCCACCACTCTCTGCCATACATTATGAACGCATCCTAATGTCTCATGGAATTCAGACATCAAAGAACTAGCTTATATAATAAGTTAACTGGAATCATCGAACCACATCCCACATCGATTTGCAATTAAGTAGCTTGCGTCCCTCGTGTTGTTCGACTTAACAAAGTCAATTCTTCCATTCGTAAGATAACTTCACTCTCTTCGTTGGCCTCCCCAAGACTATTTCTATATGTGTAAGGGACTGGTCATAAAGTATGGGGGGTTGGGGGGGGTTGGGGGGGTTGGGGGGCAAAATCTGACAACTAAAAAGGGTGGGCCTGCAATTTTGCTTCTAAACTGGTTTTGGGTCATCAGGATTTTCAGCATCATTTTATGTGGACCACGATAAAAAACACTGATTCTATTCTGATTTTGCCCACCCCCATCCCCCCTATATTTTATGACCAGTCCCTAATCAATGATGTAGTAGCGTCAAGCTTGCACAATTTCACGACTTAGCACTGAGCAAGTAGTCATGGCGTCGTATAGACCGTATATATTAGTCAACGTAATGCTAGCAATCCACCAACCTTCCTGAACCAACAGTAAGAAAAACACCAGTCTCTTTTAACACAGTTTTCGATCCACTTTTGCTCAAACCCCATTCTGCTTTTGGATTCCTTTTGACATCGGCTTTGTGCTGAGAAAGAGTTACGGGTACAGAACATTTCGCTGATGTCCGTTTCCAGCTGACGCCCAAACGCACGGTGATTCCGACAGATTGTAAGGCTGTCTATGTTTCTAGAGGGCTCAAAAATACATACTCTTGCGAGAATTAATTCGACCTCGGTTTCAACTTCAAATATACTAAAACATCGTTTGTCCTCGGCGATATCCCGTTTAACATCTTGTCAAAGGAACGTTAGTGACAGATCTACTTCTTTCTTTTGGGTCAAACCCACAATGACCACCAATGATAGCTTGAAAAGAACATGATTCACGAGCCTCCATAACTGATGCTCACCATAATTAACAAATTTCTATACTGACTATAAACACTTTGTTAAATGCTACTTTTATTTTTGTCTACCTGGTAATGTACAACAAATTTTTGGAATTTGATTGAAACTATCAAATTCCTGGACATTTCGGCCACACACGCGTCATGTTCAGATCACAGTTCTATCAAATCGCACTATCGACATAAAATGTTATATATATATATATATATATATATATATATATATATATATATATATATATATATATATATATATATGTATATATACTTTAAAATGTATTTTCTTTTTTCTCATAGTCTTATATCAGATTTACGCTTCCACGAAACCAGGCGAGTCTATCATACATTCGATCTATTGTACAGCCATGAAGCTAGTGGGGTAGGGGAGGGGGAATTGTATATCAGGCTACAACTGCATTCATTATACATGTAACCAATTTTAAACATGACTTCGATCAAGCAAGAAAACATATGACAGCTAAAAAAAACAAATCTTGATAATGAGTGATTCTCTTTAGTTTATGCCAAATCACAAGATGTTCAGGCAATAAAAAACGTACTGTACCAAACGACGTCACGTCCGGCTCCGCGCAAACTGTTGTTTGTCACGCCATCAGCTCACATAATCCGCTTTGACAGGTTTGATCCCTGCTTATTTACAAAGTAATGCAAACTTTCAAGCATACTCAGTATGTGAAAATACTATGTGATAAGCTGGATACCACTAGTGAGGAATAGTAACGTTTATAGAGCATGTTGACAGTCATTTATGATTACTAAGTTTACTACGCACCGATGGAATGCCACCGAGGCAAGCAAGCTGAGTGTCTTCAACACCGGAAGTGTAGGCTTAACTTCAACAAATAATCGTTTCAAATAATAACAAAGGCCAATCATGCTTAGATAGTCCTTAGATAGGCTAATGTGTGGATTAATAAGCTGTTAAAACTATTTTAGATGACTTTTTTCGCGGACGTGATCTGTGGTGTGGAGATGTAAACAAACTGCTAATTTGCATATTTACATGGCAAATTTTTCCAACTTCGCATAAGGTTTTCATAAGGCCTGTGGAAAAACCCAAACTAATTTTTGTAGTTCGTGTTATTCTATCATTTGAACATTGTACAGCTTGAGTTTTGTAAAAATTGGAGAATGGCCACATGCGAAAAATCGCTTTTATAAATGTGAGGTAAAATCGAGACTGTGAATAACTGTGCTGGAAGAATGCAATTTTTTCTATCTAAAGTTTAGTTTAAAACGTCTAAAATCACCTGGAACAATTGTTCAACACCCCTTTTCTTGAATTCAGTTGCAAATTTGATTGTAACTTGGGTTTTCACTTGGAGCGAGAATGTTTTTGAAAGCGTAATTCGCAGCCGTTTCTTGAGCAATTTTTAGACCGACACGGGGTGAAATCGTTTTTTTTTTCAAAAAAATCCGGATTTTTTACGTAGATCGAAAAACCGACCCCAGTACGTTCATGAACTCATCAAATAGTGTCTACAGACCAAAAATGAAGGACTTTTATTTTTTGACTGTGGCCGCCCCGTGCTCGCCGATTTCTGGACAGTCGCTCTTAATAACGCAGACTTTATATTTTATGTTTTCGTCAGACACAACAAAATCACGTGACAGATTTTAACAAACAATGTATCTTCACGAAGTGTGGTTACTTGTCTTTTTGCCTTCGTAATAGTCAGATATTACGATAATAAGTGATCGTAAATTCATTCAGCATGACTCGTTATTCGCTTGAACTTGACAAAATAGCCTAATAACCTATATTTATGTATTTATATTAACTGTTTTGGCTTCAAAGTCTACTCAAAAAGGAACATGAGGTATAAGAAGCAAAATAAATAATTTTCTACGCACATTCCAGGGTTTGATCTTTGCCGTTCGAAGCGTTATGATCTCCTTTAATTTTTCTTTAAAAAATGGCGATTCTTAAAGAAATATCGATAAACTATAAAATGTAAAGCAATTGTGAGAGAAGTTTTGAGCAAATATTAGCCTATATTTACGATTTAAATGAAGCATTTTGATTTTAAAGCGAGCCGTGCGAATGTGCATGCTTTTAATTTGAGACGTCGTTGCACAACAAGCTAATTACATATGCCAAAATCAGGATCCCGGAACTGGAACTAATAATTCATGAGTAAACCAGCCAATCAATGGGCTATTTGTGGGTCACATGATGTTACTTGAAACCTGGTAAAGTGCTGTGAAAGGAATGCATTCAGTCTGGAGTAACTGGAACAAAATTAATTCAGTCCTATTCCCGTTACTCTAAGTCGAATAATTAATGAGATGAGAAGTCATTTCAAAGCCTCCAATATCGGACTGGACGTGATTTCAAGTCCGCGCAGTTAGTTCCAGTGGAACTAATTGCTTAGACTTGAAATCCCGTCCATTCCTGATTGTCGGCTTTGAAATATTACTTCCAGATTGAGTTTGTTGAGTATGGCAATAATAGACGCTCTGCCTGCAAACGGCGTTTAACACTGTCGTTCGAAATTTTGCAACTTATTTTTACTTCTGACTTTAGATTCTTCGAGACTCTGATCAAGGGCACTAGGACACCGAATGTGGTTGGATTTCTATAGTTGTTTTTCCTTTCGATTACTTGAATTAAATCAACGTTATACTTGTTTACTTATCTTGCGTCCGTGTTCCTTCGTTCGCTGTTGTAATGCAGACGTTTTCATTCCAAAGGTCAAACGGTTTGAATAGCCTATGAGCGTTACTTCTTTAACGGCCGTTCCGTACTTGATTCTGTTTGTACTATACCAACAACAACGCGACCGCGTGATGCTCCTTACGTCAGTAATATTCAACCGTCCAGAGTTAATATGGTTAATCAAATTCACCTTAAAGTGCACATGAACCCTTCGACAATACTTTCAGTACTGATTCTGCATAAAGTAAATAGTTGATTGGTAAAATATTTCTTGATTTGAGTGATGCGTCTTTAAGTTATGAAGGTTTATACTTCCAATATGTTAATGATGATGACGTCAGGTAAGGTATTTGAGTGTTTTTGTTGTAACTAGTAATACTAAATGCTGGCCATTTTGAAAATAAAAATTGTAAATAGCTTTCATGTAAACCATGAGTAAAATAATGATGCTTTTTAAATACTGTTTCTATGAACCAGTTCGATTTTGTATATTTGATTAAGCCTTAATAGACGTCACACTCATTAGCATATTGGAAGTATAAACCTTCATAACTTAGAAACGCATCACTCAAATCAAGAAATATTTTACCATTCAACTATTTACTTCGTGTAGAATCAGTACTGAAAGTATTGTCGAAGGGTTCATGTGCACTTTAAGTTCCATATAGAGCCCCATATAGGGGCTCTATATAGAACTTAAGGTGGATTTGATTAACCATATTAACTCTGGACGGTTGAATATTACTGACGTAAGGAGCATCGCGTGGTGGCGTTGTTGTTGGTATAGTACAAACAAAGTCAAGTACGAAACGGCCGTTAAAGAAGTAACGCTCATAGGCTATTCAAACCGTTTGACCTTTGGAATGAAAACGTCTGCATTACAACAGCGAACGAAGGAACACGGACGCAAGATAAGTAAACAAGTATAACGTTGATTTAATTCAAGTAATCGAAAGGAAAAACAACTATAGAAATCCAACCACATTCGGTGTCCTACACGGCTGTTTCAATTACGACATTAGGTTCCAGGCGCGCGCGCGGCAAAATCGCGTTGCTAAGCTGCTTCTCTTCCTTGACAACGAAAATGGCGGCAATTTTGAAACTTTGTTTTCCTCATTCAGCAAAATTAAAACCGGTTTAAAAAACCTTTTCTTTCAAGTTAAGATTCCAAACACGAAATACAGGTAAGTTAATCTAATCTTTTATCGAAATTCATTTTATTTATGGAAGTAAAATCGTTTTTCTTCGCAAAAATCAGGGTTTTTCTACCGAGTTAAGTTTCGTGGCTGAGCACGTAATCCTGAAAAATAAAGATATTCAATACGTGTTTACGGCTTCCACGAGCAAACAACATCGACAACTAAAACAAATTTTCGATTCTCATTTGATACGCATCTTAAAATTTAGAATACAGGTTAATGAAGTTTTTTTTGGTTTAGTCTAAAAGCTTTTTTATTGACAGATGAATGGCTTCCCTGAAAGCGTAGCAAGTTTATAGTAATGGAGTTTCACTTACGTGAACTAAAACTAAATAACATCGACAACTAAAACATATTTTCGATTCTCATTTAGTAATGGAGTTTCACTTGCGTGAACTGAAGGTATCTTGTCGTGTTTGTGGATTTAAGGCGGGAAACTCGCAAGGATATGTTTACAAAACGTCTACAAACCATGTTGCAGACAAATTACAAGTCGCATATGGTTTATCTGTCCAAGACGACGACGAAAATGTTCATCCACAAAATGTGTGTGTCAACTGTTACGTGAAAAGCTTTAACGCATGCAAAAATTTGAATTACAAGTGCAGCACTCAACCAGTTGTTTGGCACCCGCATGAAAAAGAAGACTGTGAAACATGCGAGAGTTTTGCAAGAAGAAACCGGGGAGGCAAAAAACCAAAGGCGAGAAAGGGAAGAGGACGCCCCAAACAAGGTTTAAGAAGCGATGGCATTAACCCTTCTCAAAAGGCAATATATATTCCTTCAGAAATAGTTCCGGCGGCGCTTATGAATCCCATGCCAAGCATCGAGAGATTTTCCAATATTAGTGAGGAGCTGATCTGCCCCATTTGTCGTGAAGTACTGGACAGGCCATTACAAGCAAGTTGCGACCATTTTTTTTGTTACTCTTGCATCGAGAATTGGATTCATTACGTCGGAGACGGTGCTGGGTGTCCCGTATGCAAGAGGATAATTAAGATTCAAGAGCTTCGAAAGCCGCCCAGACTACTATTAAACCTCCTGTCAGCATCCTGTCTAGAATGTGCTATCTGTAAGTCCCTTGTCCCTTGCACGCAATGACGTGAGTGGATGAAGCAAGCCTCGAAAAATGATGGGGGGGGAGTCACTTCATGAATTAAATACATTCCATAGATTGTACTTTTTTGTGGCCGAAAACTGTACGCACCCAAGCCTCCCTCCTTCCCCACACTGCCAGCCCAGCCTCTCCCTTTGCAACGGCCATGAGTCTTAAACATCATTTGAAAGGTTAAAGAAAACAATCACTTGCAGCGTTGGCATATCAGTTTGATAGCGTTTGCTTAATGGTATGAGTTAAAACCATTTTCGTAGAGGGCGCAACTTTATTCTTTGCAGCCCTTACAAGTATCTATCCTATAGGCAGTGGAATAACCACATCTTCATTTGTGTCAGGAAAAGAAAGTTCAAGACATTCGGTCAAAGTCGTGGTGTGGAAAAGGGCCATGTAAGGAAGAACTTGACAAGCAATTAAAGCAGATTGGTGCTGAACGCCAGGCTTATCATGGTGGGACATTCAATGGCAACCACACACACAAATGTCTTAAGGTATTAAATTATGTTTTTGGAGGCTTTCATTTCCTCTATATAATACTATAAATAATTGTAAGCTACATATAATCTAAGTGGGAAAAGAAAAAAAAATTAAATATAGGTTTTTTTAATAAATAGATGGTTTTGTTCCTTCTCTTATCCCTTATTCATTACCTGTAGGAAACAAATATCAAGCTGTTAGTTGAGGTACCAGTTGTTGTCTCTAGTAAAGTAATGCCCAATTTAATACAAGAGGCCAATGATATGAAGCAGAAATTTAAAGAAACACTGGAATCATTTGGGAAATGCCACAGGATATATACTACGAAAGAAAAGCTATGCAATAGCCAAATCATAATCCTTGGTAAGATATGTATATTTAACAATAATAACATTTTATACACACTGGTTAACTAATTTTCAGAAACAGTGAGGGCAAAGGAATGTTTTCAAAGAGTATGTGCTATTCCCATTGGTTGCTTTGATAAATAAAAATAAGAATTTTTCATAAGTATTGTCACTCCAAAAAGATAAAAAAGCACATTTACATCAGGTCTATATTGTCTGTCCTCTTAATGGCAAAAAATTTAAGTTATTTTGACATTTTTTAACCAGTATTAATTAATGACGATTCGTGGCAAAAGAGGACAGACACATAAATAAACAGATCTACAGTACATTCAAAATATATATTATAGACCAAATTCAAAACTTGCACTGATGTGAGGCTTGAGTTGTGAACAAAGAGATATGGCGTGATTTGTTACGCCAGATCGCTTTGAGTCATGCCAGATCCCCTTGTTCACAACTTAAGCCTCACATCAGTGCAAGTTTTGGATTTGGTCTATAACATTGATAAGGTTGTCTTCCCTTTCAGAGTAAGAAATTGAAAGTTTCATGAAAGTGTACAGACAAAACTTTCCTCATGCAACTGTTTTACCAAAAATGCATTTCTTAGAGGATCACATGATCACATGGGTTAAGAGGTATCAGTTATGTAGTAACTATTATAAAATAATAACTATAACTGTCATAATAATAATATACAGTAGTAATATAACAATAATGGTAATAACAATGATGATGAAGTTGATTGTAAAGAGTGTCATGAAATAATAAACTTGTGATCCTTATTGACCAATTTAACTACATGTAATAACTTTGTAGGTATGGAACTGGTATGGGGCTGCTTGGTGAGCAAGAGGTCGAATCAATTCATCATGAGATTAATGACCTCTTACGCTCCCACTCCTGCATAAGACGAGGCTGCGACAAGCTTGAAAAAGTCATGTTGGAGCAACACAGACGTTGCTATCCAGCAAACATGACAAAAACACCAAAAGTAAAGAAGCGAAAAGTCTGCGAAGAATAAAGAAAAATTTATATTTTTGCTTTACCAAGTTTCAAAAGCTACTGTAAATTGATCGAGAGATACTATAATTATAATATATCAATCTGAGGATAAACATAATAATAAGGTTTACACAATATCAGATTTACATGTAAATAGATTGTATATAAAAATAGAAATGAATTTACATGAAACTAAAATTAAAATGTCCCCATCATTGGCTCCAAGAAAGTAAACAACCTGGACAAGAAGCCACACTTGATTTTGGGGGTAACACTTTTAGACGCGTGTAAAAAAAAGCGGGAAATTACACCGGAAGTCGAGTAAACGATGAAAGCAATCGATTGATCAAGTATTCCAACATCGAAACCAACGCGAAAACATGGTCCACTTTGCATCCACAAAAAATAATTCATAAAAAGAAAACACGATATGACAATAAATACATTGCTTATACATCAAATTATTTGCTTACCTGAGTCATCAATTGCTCCTGTATTGAGAAACACTCCTCGAAAATACCACAACTCTGCGATAAACTGCACGTGCACGATTTCTCGATCATTCCCCAGATGGAAGGTAAACATCAAAAACAAAGTCTTCGGCGTATCCTCGTAACTTGAACGACTCTCAGCTAAGAGATAATGTTCTTTTTCTGAAGCTACTTAAAGCAAAATTATTATTTCTTAACCATGAAATAAATAAAAACGCCGCAAACAACCACTTTCTTTCATAAGTAACGATCCTTCTCGGCGCCATTTTAAAAGCCTCGTTACGGTGCAGCTGACCGCGTAATTTCGGTCAATCGTGCTCCTGGAACCTAATGTCGCTTTTTATTTGAATTGAAACAGCCGTGCCTAGTGCCCTTGGTTTGATATATAATGTAAAAGTAAATTGATAGTAAATTGATATGTGGATGAGGTCTGTATGTATATAAATGTGACCACACACACACACACACACACACAAAAAGAAAAAGAAAAGAAAAACTTATACAATGAGTATTCTCTGAAGATATGAGCTCAATATCGTTAGATATATAGGTAATTTCGGAAATTGCCAAAAATAACACGGATAGCCCTTCCAGTCAGTCATACAAAGCTGTGTACAGTAACTTTTTGATGATTTTCGAAAATTCCTATTGATTTAGTTTTAAAGTTATGAGCTCAAATTTTCAGAGAATGCTTATTGTGGAATGCTTTTTCGAACTCTGTCCATTTATTTTTGCTTGTAACTTTATTTCCTGCACAGCGGATTTATGTAAATGGCTCCCATCGATAAATTGATAATTAACAGTCATAGCTAAAGTAATGGGGATTCTTTGTCATTTTTATCTGGGAAATAACGGCTAGGTAGTAGTTGTTATAAGATTATTTACCTGGATGAGAAAATCATATATGTATCATAATTCAACTCTGGCGAACTCATTCAAATCTAAAATGTTCAATATGAAACAATATTGAACAAATATAATGAAACAACCCGGAGCGATAGCGAAACAGCTTTTCACTCGATTCTAGTCATGTTTATACTAGATAGTTGATTGTTTGAAATTATTATCGGCTAAATACGAAATGAAGTTATTCTTAAAATGCAAACAGAAAATTTTCGTACCAACATGTAAACTACAGTCAAACCAAGGAACTAAACAGCATCGATAACATGGCACATTCGGGACGTATAAAATAAATAAATTCCTGTTCAATAAATCTAAGTTGTTATGTCAAGAAAACCTTTCAAAGTTGATATCGCGACTGCGATTTAGCGAGAAAACACATTAAGGTGGATCCAAACTAATTCAGAGGGAATAATCACACTGTTATAGAATTTAGGATAATGAAAGCACATTATTTGAAGGAAAAAAACACACTTGCATTGACGCAATTTAAATTATTTAATTCCGTAAATAAGATTTTGTTTTGTTCCTGAGGTATTTGATGGAAGTCTACGCTCTTATCCCAAGAAAGAATATTATAAACAAAGTTAATTTGGGATCAGTCGTTTTGCTACGTAGACGCCACCGATGGTAGAAGCAAACACGAGGTGACGAAAACCACTTAGCTCAGTTATTTCTTTTTCCGTTATTCTATCATTTGCATATAGTTATTCATTCGTAGTTTAATTCCTTATTAAGATTTGGTGTTGTTTTTAAGATATTTAAGGGAAAAAAGTTCACTTCTTTATCCAACAATTTGACTTGTTCAAGGTTGATTTCGGCTCAGACTGACGCCCCCAACGGTACGAGCGAACGCTACAGAAACCACTAAAATCTATTATTAATATCTGTTTATCCCTTACCTTTTTATTAGACGTTAATAGCTTATTAAGATTTTGTGTTGTTTTTAAAATATTTAAGGAAAAAAGTCCACTTTTTTACCCAACAATTTACTTGTTCAAGGTTGATTTCGGCTCAGACTGACGCCCCCAACAGTACGAGCTAACACTACAGAAACCACTAAAATCTATTATTAATATCTATTTACTCCTTACCTATTTATTAGACGTTGATAGCTATCTACTTACCAGAAGGGATAAGATAAGCAAGAACGCAAAGTGTTACAATGAGGAGCTTCATCTTGGTTTAGTCCTGAACGAGGGTAATTCGAAAACAAACTTGAATCAAAACGAGTTGTTCTAGATGTTAGATGTTTTCCAAGAAAGACGCGATCTGTTAGTGGAAGCAGTATTTTAAGGTGTAGCCCCAAATAGAAATGTGTCAATCAAACTCACGTGGTATAGTGAGGGTAAAGTTATCGTTAATTGGTTCATTCGTTAAACAGGTTACACTGAAATGAGGCTAGCCATGCATGTATAAATGATTCTGTGAATTGTATTTATAATGATTGATGTGATAACACGGAAACTTTTAATTTGCAAAACATTTACAAGTATTCGAAGAACTTCGTTGCAAGTTTCCACTGTATTTCGACCAGTTTTTTTCAAGTTTTATTTATTTTACTTAGAACTTCCCCTGTTTAATAGCGGAGCTCCCGCGCGAGCGGAAGGCCCGCGCGAGCGGAGCACCATACTTAAGAAAAAATGGTAAACTATCGAGTTGATTTTTCATGGCTTGGCTGACGTCATTTCCGTCCGTACGTCCGTCAGCCCATCCGTGTACACGACACAGGAATCCCGCTTGATGTCAAAGCAAAACTACTCACAAATGCGGCTCTCAAATGCACAGAAAAAAATCGCTTTAGGACAAGTTATAGACCAAAACCAATTAAAAAAACACTTCCATGTAGTCAAAGATGGATCAAGAAGTGTTCTTCAAGAAATCAGGTGTGTGTTTTTTAGCAAACAATCGTATATTTTTATTTTTATTTTTATTTTTTTAATCTATTTTATTTATTTATTTATTTTATTTATTTATTTATTTTATTTATTTATTTATTTATTTATTTATTTATTTATTTATTTATTTATTTATTTATTTTATTTATTTATTTATTTATTTATTTATTATTATTATTATTTTTTTTTGACAAGCATTTTTCTCGACGAATCGACAAATCAAAGACTTTCTCTCAAAACGTTTTATAATTCGACCGATAAGCTTAATTTATTTCAATGCTGGAGGAAATATAACACGAAGAGCATATTACAACAAATGTTCGTCCTTTATTTAGCTTTGTATGTCTTTAACAATTCGGTTGTTTTTAACCAGCTATCGTATGTTTTTCGTTCAAGAAAAATGCAGCTTTGTTCGCCTCCTATCGCGGGGTCCAATCGGTAAAACAAAGAAGACTTTTATTCAATAATTTTATATCTTTCTACAGTTGATTTATTTAATCATTGAGTGAAATATAAATTTTTACCAAATATTCAACTGTTTATTAAGCTGTTCGAGCAAGTGTGATTATAAAAATGAGCTTAAATTTGTGTGGTTGAAAGATGTTATTGTATAAAGACCTACTAGACTTTCTCTAAAAAGCTAAAAAATATTCAAAAACATTTACAAACGCCAATTTACTACCAAAGAAATGAATCATTTTGTATTTTGCATTGCCTTTTGCATTATTTTCTATTTTGTCTCAGTTGTTCTTGTCAAGTTTAAATGAATGTAAGCTTTGTTTTTGGAAAACTGTAAAAGACCTAATTAAGTAAACCTCATTTTTGCTCACCTTAACCAGTTTTCAAGTCTGTTCAGTTTTGGTCTTGATTTGTCCTAAATCTCCAGATTTTCGATTTCAATGAAAGACATCTGAGGTAAATTTCACTAAACGTGATATTGTATTGGATTATCTGTAGTTAGCTTTCGTTTTTCTTTAAGTAAAAGAGATTCAAAGCCTAAAACTGTCGGCCTTGGAAAACTTTGTCGAAGAATCTTCCAAGAACAAAACTAGCCCCTGGGGGTGGTGGTAAGTCATGTACAAAATTCCTAAGTTGGAGAGTATACTCGCGCAAAAAAACAAAAAGCGATGTAGTGCATTTCGATTCGATTTCACTGCATGGTTTTTATTATGGGAGAAATTATCATCATTTCGAAAAAAAAATAATTAAAGATTTTTTCCCCGATCTTATTTTTGCCTTTCAGTTTCATTCAAGTGTTCTCCCTGTGACTTCCGTATCGGTAGGTCCGCTTTTAGGCAGTGCCTAAATATATATTATTTAAATACGAACCAAACTAGATTAGAAATCCCTTCTCATCAGCCTCAGTTTCGTCTACGATGGCTTAGTGATACAACCAAATGGAAGGATAAAGATAACAGGCTTGCCTTGTGATTGAATTATGTGTTTTGATGAAAAGACTACATCCCGGGCATTTAGTTTATATCACAGCCCCCTCACAGATCAACGTACATACATTTACAGTATGAACAGATGAAAAAATAGATGTTAGTACCTAGTTAATTGGGGAGGAGGGTGAGTTGTATAGGCGTACAAGTGGCTTGCGGGTCCATAATTCCTGTAAATCCATTTCCTTTACAACCAAAACAAAACAAATTACACAATTGATCCCCATTTCTCTTGCTCTTGTAGAATCTGTTACTTTTTGCCTCAAAACCCAAAATTATGGAAAATCTGTATCTGGATTCACTCCTTGGATCGGACTTTTCCTAGGTGGAGTGTCGGAATAAGGAAATTTTTTTTCTTTAGTATTTCGACTTGAAATTCTAGTGAAAAGTCTAACATTACCAGAAAAAAGAATTACTTTATCGCAGTTATTTTAAAAGATTAGTGAAAATTATGGCTTATATGAGAAGGATACGTTAAGCCGGTGTACTTGGTGAGAATCTGTGAATTTATTCCACTTATTTTCTCATTTCTTTTCTTTTTTATGAATCAAGGCATCAAAAAAGACGTTCGAAAACTCCTCACTTGCGTTCCTGCCAGATGACAAGCTAAGACAGAAAACAGAGCGGCGTACAGTTACCATAGATACAGCAAAGGGAAATAGATAGTCTTAGTACCAAACGAATGGAGATTCTGTACCGTATCCCCAAATCCATCAATTCTATTCAAGTGAAAACAAAAAAGATGAGTAGTGATTTGTATGTTTTTTCAAAATATATATATTTATTGCGTTTTAGTGCGTTTATTTTTTACTATTTAAAAGTATGGACTGTGCGACGAAGGTGAATATACCACAGGTAGCCCATCCCCTGCTTCATATTAGAAACCAGATTGTGACTTTCACACCTGTGGACAGGCCTCTTTACCCTTTTTTCAAATTAAAGCATTTATTTTTTGTTCTCCTTTGACAAAAATGAATATATAACTTATGGAAGTTCAAAAAACTCCTTTCAATGGATGTGAAAAAGTAGCTACCTCATGGCTTCACGCATAGTTCACATCCAGTGAAAGGACCTTTGAAGCTCCTTAGTCAACTTCTAAGCCATATTGAATTATTATGCTTTTAAAAGCTACTTTCAATGCATAGCTTCTTTCATCCGCGTTTAGAAGAATATATTAACTTTTGGATTATGAAAAAGAAAAACTTGAAGCTTGTAAAATATTTCCTTTTTTCTCTATGTTCTATAAAAAGAAATAATGGATAAATGCATGTGGTTTAGGAGTGGATTAGAAGCTTCAAAGGTCATTTTACTGGATGTGAACTTCAAGTTAGCAAAATGATTAACATATAAAGATAAACTTAAATGGACGAAAATGGTCCAAGAGGGTTGATTTGGAGGTCCAAAGGTTCCGGTCCTTTGCACTGGATGTGAACTAAGCGCAAAAGCATGAGAGGGAGCGTACTTTTTCACATCCATTGAAGGGACTTTTTTCACGACTTCGAAACTCTCTATATATTTTGTTCAATTTAGATCCAAAAAATAATAAAAAATAATAAACAAAATCAAAAACGAAAACGAAAAAAAACAAAAAAACAAAGAAATAAAACAAAAACAAAAACAAAAAAATCAGAGAAAAACTTAATGGGCGAAAATGAAAATGGACGATCAGGAGTTGACTGAGGAGCATGAAAGATCCTTTCACTGGATGTGAACTAAGCGTGAAGCAATGAGGTAGCTACTTTTTCACATCCATTGAAGGGATCTTTTACAGTTTCGAAAAGCTATATATTTTGGTCAACTCATAGAATAACCAATAAACAAACAAAAATAAAGATCAGAAGGACGAAAATGGTCCAAGAGTTGATTAGAAGCTTCAAAGGTCCTCTCACTGGATGTGAAATAAGTATGAGGACATGAGGGAACTCAGTACTTTTTTGCGTCCATTGAAGGGAACTTTTACAACTTCGAAACTCTATATTTTTTGGTCAATTTAAAACAAAATAAATAAACAAATAAATAGAATTAAAATAAAGAACAGAGGAAATTGATGTACGATAATGGTTCAAGAGGATTGACTGAGGAGCTTCTAAGGTTCTTTCAATAGATGTGAACTAAGCGTGAGACCATGAGGTACTATTTATTCACAGCCATTGAAAGGACATTTTTCATCATCGAAAAGTTAGTATGTTTTTGCCAAAAAAAAATGAAGAATAACAATAAATGTAGACCAACTTCCAGGCGTGGTTCGGATTAAATGCCCCGCAGTTTTTAAGTTTTGACCGTTTCTCAACTGAAAGGAAGTCTTGTTGTGATTTAAAGTAAGTTTTCAAGAGAAACGTCAAGCCGTTCTCTCTTTCGGTTTAAAGAGGTTATTTTATCTTATAGATTCAGAATCTAAAGTTTGTTTGAGTATGTATAATTTTTAGGTCACCCATCCAAAAACTAACCCTCCTCAAACGGGCTTGACTCATTTTCTTCGATGCCCAAGTTTATGCCACTGAGCCACGGTTCTCTTCGGAATCAGCATAACAATAGCCGTGAAAACAATACACCGAAGTGACTAGACTTTTTAACATGATATTTCCAACCGATTCCGTGCGTGGCAGAGATGCAAGGGATTAGCCGATATGGTCTGGGGGCCGGCTGGTCTCTCCCCTGATGCTTCGGCTAGAACATTTTCTTGCGTAATTCGTACACCCAAGGGCAGAAGGATTTAATCGCCGTCAGGTCCGAAGTCCATACGACGCCTCAGCTCTGCGGATGTCTCGGGGGTATGGCAAATTTGAATCGGCTTTTTTTTTTCTTTTTTTTTTTTTTAATTTTTATTTATTGGTTCGAACCCCATCGTATCCAAATAAATAAAATAATAAATAATTGCACTTCATTGTCAATTTGGAAATATCTTTTTTAAGCGTCTACTCAATTCCCTTTTGCTCATATTTAGAATTAACAGTTAAGTCAGCCATCTCTTTTGCAAAAATCACATGGGACTTGGTCCGCGACTGGCTGTTTATATAGTAATTATGAGCAATCTCACAAGCACCAAGAAAATTAAAATTAAGCGGAGTACAATCACTTGAAGTTTCTTTACAAAAATGGTAGTCTTCCCCAGTATGTGTTTTGGCTTCACAATGAAACCCATTTGAAAGCCATAATTCAATTTATCCATTTTAATGCCTACCACTTCCAGCATAGAATAATCACAAAGAGTAGATTCTGTATGACTTTAAAAAACTCAAGGTAGAGACTGATCCAGTCTGGGAGACCTTTTCTATACGATACAAGATTTTCAGCTAGTTTAAATGCGGTCAAGGATAGCCTCAAATATGGTCATTTGAAAAAAGGGTATAATTCTTAAACATGGTCAAGGATACCCTTAAATATTGTTATTTAAAAGAAAAAGGAAAATCTTAAATATGGTCAAGGATACCCTTTATTTATTTCTATTTTTTAAAATAAGGATAGCCTCAAATATGGTCATTTGAAAAAGGTTATTCTTAAACATGGTCAAGGATACCCTTAAATATTGTTATTTAAAAGAAAAAGGAAACTCTTAAATATGGTCAAGGACACCCTTTATTTATTTCTATTTTTTGAAATAAGGATACCCTTAAATATGGTCATTTGAAAAAGGATACTCTTAAATATGTTCAAGGATATCCTTAAATATAGTCCGATCATTTGAAAAAAGGATACTTTTAAATATGGTCGGACAACGCCTACAAAGGGGCAGGAGTTTTATTTTTAAATTTAAAAATACGAACCAAACTAGATTAGAAATCCATCCTGATCAGACTTGGTTTCGTTTACAAATGCTTCATAATATGACCAAGACTGGAAGGGATAGAGAATAACAGGCTTGCCTTGTGATTGAAATGTCGTGTTTTTACAAATAGAATACATCCCGGGCGTAGAGTGCGTCGTCTCGCGGCCCACTCACAGCCTAAATTACATACATTTATGATATTTATGGTATCTTCTTATTCGTACGGGAGTCTGTTACGTTCAGCGAATACATTTACCAGCACTTTTCAATCACGTACGAATTAATCGCGATTATTATTCGTACGGGAGTCGGTTCAGCGAATATTTACCAACAATATTCGCTGAACTCCGACTCCCGTACGAATAACAATCGCGAATACTTCCAACGAGAGTGACGGGAGCGAATAAACTGGTAAATATTCGCTGAAAAGACTCCCGTACGAATAACAATCGTGAATAAACTCCCGTACGAAAGGCTGCGTTCATAAGGGGAAGGATAGTTATTTGGGGGGGACTTCATTGGTTTCTTTTTTCTTGTTCTCAGTATATAAACACTCCTTTCTACCAGCTCTTTCTCTTTAACTCCGACGAAGGACTAGCGTCCGAAGCGTCAGTAAGTTGCTTCATTTTTTTCATCTTTTCAAGGTGTATAATTTACCCTTTTATCATCACTGTTTCATTAGAACCACCGACGCAGCTCACACTAGTTTTTAGCTAGTTATCTCCTTCCTTTATTATCTCACTCAAACTCTTCTAAATTATAAGAAAAATGCTGAAATACGTTTGCGCAAACGTTCATTTTCTCTATTGTCCCTGGGATTTTAGTGTTGTATGTTGTAAATATTATAAAATGTAGTGATAGTCGGGCGTGTGGAGTGGTGCTTGTAAAATATAAGTTTAAGTTTATTAAGACACATGCATTGATATGGATTCAATTCAAACAAAAAATTTTATTCTCATGGGAATTACACGTGGACTGAAATGGAAAAACATTACGCGCACGTTAAGGAGGTTTAAGAACGTCGTCAAAATAAATAAATAAAAAAACAAACAGGAATATGTGATAAATTATTTTTATTTCGATTCTAAACTAAATTCCCCTAGGTTGTTGAAAATAACTGTTTTAACATATACCAACAAAGTAATTTCAAAAATGTCATACAATATCTTCAAAACAGTGAAACTATTACTACTATAATTACTTTTAAAATGATTAATTAATAAAAACAAGGTGCTCTAAGGCCAGGATTATATCTGCCTTTTTGTCATCTCTCGTTGTCATGGTTACATCAGGTACTTAGCAACGGCAATAGCCATGGCGAGGAGAGTCACGACCGTCACAGGCTTCAAGGGTACGCCTCCGTTACACAGGTCACTGTCACAGCAATAGGCTTCACAATTTCCTGAGTTCTTGCAAGCTGACTTGGCAAAATTGCACCCGAGGCTGTTAGAGCATGTCTTTGCAACGGCATCGTCACCTTTTACCTTCAAGCAAATGCCGCCTGAGCAGCTAGTCTTTCCACTCATGCAGTTCCCATTGCTGTTTCGACAGACATAACAGTCAATGGATAAAGCTAGATAATAATAACAATAATATTAATAATGATGATGATGATGATGGTGGTGGTGACTGAGCAGTTCCCATTGCTGTTTTGACAGACATAACAGTCAATGGATAAAGCTAGATAATAATAACAATAATAATAATAACAATAATAATAATAACAATAATAATAATAACAATAATAATAATAACAATAATAATAATAACAATAATGATAATAACATTAATAATAATAATAATGATGATGATGGTGACTGAGCAGTTCCCATTGCTGTTTTGACAGACATAACAGTCAATGGATAAAGCTAGATAATAATAACAATATTAATAATAATAATAATAATGATGATGGTGACGGTGGTGACTGAGCAGTTCCCATTGCTGTTTTGACAGACATAATAGTCAATGGATAACGCTAGATAATAATATCAATAATAATAAATAATGGTGATGATGATGATGGTAATGTTGATGATGATGATGATAATAATGATGATGATGGTGATGATGGAAGTGGTGGTGATAGTGATGGTGACAGAGCTACACACAACAATTACATCCCATATAAAGCTGTGTTCTCGGAATCCAAAACATTGCAAAAGACCCAAGATTTCATTGTTAATTGGAAATCGACACACTCCAATTAATTTGACTTTTCTTGCTTGATTCCCGAATATACTTAAGATATTTTGATCTCTCAAAACACTAAATATTTCAATAACGCACAATTTTTTAAATCGGTTATTCTCAATAACGCAGACATTATATTTTATGTTTTCGCTAGACACAGGAAAATCAGGTGATCGATTTTAAGAAACAAAGTATCTTCACGAAGTGTGGTTATTTGTCTTTTTGCCTTCGTAATGCTTTACATTTCTTCTTACTTCGTTTTGTGTCATTCAACGTTTTTATTATCCTTGCGGCTTATAATGAGCTATTATTTGATTTGAGATAACTGAATCAAGATGAATTATTTTGTTATTGGCGTCTATATAAAGACGCCTTGCAGAACTTTTATTTCTTTTGTCTTGTCTTCTGTGCTGCTTGACGTCCCACTGACATGCAAGGTGTTCCAAGTGGCTAGAAACCAAGATTTTTTAATTCGTTTCAGAAATATTTGTAAACTTTTTCATTTTATTATGCATGTAGCAACTAATAATAGAGGTTGTATTGGCTTTAAATACAAATAAAAATCAAGTTGTATTGATCATTGTAATAACATTGAAAAAAAATTGCAAAACTTTTACAAGCATTCGAAGAACTTCGTTTCAAGTTTCATTGTATTTGGATAAGTTAAAGTTTCCTTTACACTTTTCTCATAAATTTTTTCCTCAGTGGAAGTTTAATAAATAGACAAATGAAAGTTAACTTTTTTATGTCAAAATGCGGTAAGAATGCTAATAATCGCTTAAGGTGTGTTAAAACTTTGCGTCTGAACGTACTGTTGACACATAACACGTTTAAAACTTTTAAATTCAAAGGGGTTTATTACTGATAGTAATATATATTATTGATAGTAATAAACCCGTTCAATAATAAAATGATATTATAATCTTCTAAATTACAGTTATATAACAATATTTTTGTGAAAGTTTCAGTTGCAAAAACTTAGACGCGAATGAATTAAAATAAAATAAAATAAAAGTTATGTAAGAAAAAGCTTTCTGAAACTCATGAATATTGAATGAGGAGAAAACAAAGCAAATCCCTACTGTGACGGTGGTTTGGAAATGTGTTTTTAATGTGCATTAAATTTCGTAAACTTTTTCTTTGATTTTCTCCAAGAAATGTTCATGAGTTTTAGAAGTAATATTTGAAACACGCGAGAGAGCAGCAGTAAGGGGGACTCGCGATCGATGTCGTATATTCACGGGTTTTACCCGCGTTATTCCGAATGCGTCCGAGTCGGGTATTACCCGTGTAATTCCGAGTCGGGTATTACCCGCGCGCTGATTCCCTTACTGCTGCTAGTTGTCGAAACGATGGGTACCGCAAACGGAGGTTAAGATATCCTTTACATATAGATGGACGCCATCACGAGCATTAGAAATAAAACTGTGCGCAAACTGAGAACTCAGGTGTTGGATCGCCTGGATGCTGACTTTGCCTTTACAACGTTTATGGAGGGCGATACGGACGAGACAATGACATATGAAAGAGCAGAAAGGATAATCAATTTGATGCCCGAAGGTAATTACCGTTTGGAGTTAACATTTATAAAGTATTTAGACGGTGAGTGGATGATAGAAAAGGGGCGCAATCCAATACGGGCGTCAGGTAAGCAAAACCTGTTTGTGCTGAATAAAGACACCAGGCCCGGAGCACTTGAAGGAATAGACATACTGTTCTACGAGGTCGCATACCCGGTTACTGTAGTTATTTACGGCGCGTACGAGATTAAGAAACCAGACGTTAAGAAGCTTAAACCAATGCGACATCCCGGCAACTGCGTAGGAAAGTTAGTAAGAGAGTTCTTCGAAGATTCCTCTCGGGGCGGTAAACTTACCCTAAAAAGAAGAGAAGCCATCCAGAGATGGGAAGATGCTACTCGTAGGGCTGGAGCAACTATTGACAACATCAAGAAGTTAGAAACTGCGTTAGAAAGGCGCATACACGTGAAAGACATTACCGACGGCTTTATTTACCCAGGAACGCACAAATACGGAGGCAGAGGTGCTCCTATAGTCATTTATCAGCACAACGCACACGCATGGAGAGAGTTAAGGTTTCCTAAAAAGAAGGAGACAAAGGTCTATAAGAAGTCACCATTGACAGAATTAGTTCATGAGAATTCCATATGGTTAATGGACGCGGAGGGAAGTCAGTTTATGACCCAAGATGGTACTCTATACCGACCGGAAATGGAACACCTGCGCATACAAAGTGCATGTGAATCCCTTGGTGAGGACTTCTCTGACGAGGTCCTTAGTAGTCGCAGTTTGGACTTCTTAGCCGCAAAGAAAAGAAACGGGTGGAAATCCACACCGGAGGAGTTCAAAGATATAGCTAAAGCTTGTGTAGAACACGGTCACGGTGGTCTGTGGAACATGGAATACGACGAAGACGAATACGTGTCGCTGGATATGAAACATTGTTATCCCGCAAGTTTTAAAGGTCTAGGGGATTGTAAGGAATATTACGACCGTTACGGACATCCAGACTCCCAATTCTTCCGCGTTTCGTTAGACGGTCACTACGACGTCCCAGCAACTGGATTCGTACGATTAACGTCTTGGAAGTTGGCTAAAGACTTACATCCAATAATCTATGCGTGGTATGGGAAGCACCTGCAGGAGAAAGAATGGATACCGGTGCCCCTATTGAAGTTCTTTGAAGAGCGCAAACTTTTAAAATACACAGCGCATGAAGCCATACTTTGTCACAGCGCCTTCACGCAATGGTTACCGGAGCATAACCCCACAGCGCGCGTGGTCATAAGTAAATTCACGCAGGGCGCTAAGGAGGGCGAGAAACACATGCAGCGACGCCTGATAACAGACGAAGGAGAGTTAAGCTTCCTTATTAAGCGCGCCCACGAACAAGGAACAATGGTGTCTGTGGAGAAATGGGACTACTTCATAGAAGGTCAGAAAGAACAGAATTGGAATGCACTTTGTTACTACCAAGACCACAGGCCGCAATATTACCACCTGCGTGCGAGAGAGGACGTTCCGCGCGTAGCCACGGATTCCTTGTACGTAAAGCCTGAAGTGTTAGAGAAGATGAAAGAATTCTACACCGAAGATGAGTTGGCGGAAAGTGGTCAATGGCGCGTTAAAGATGAGGAGATAAAAGCATGGAGAGAACGTGTAGAATATCACGGAGAACATCTTTGCGGTAGCGTGGAACCAACCGGGGAGCCACTGCCTTCAGTTGCTGATCCGATTTCTTACCAACGCTTCTCTTACCTCTATGGTACCGGCGGTAGCGGTAAGACGACGCGCGTCTTGGAACTCTTTCCTAGGATAAAGGTGCTAACTCCAACGCACCGTCTGGAAAGAGAACTTTGTGAAATGGGCTACGACGCGCAGACCTACCACAGCTTCTTTCGTTGGAATGGCCAAAAGTGGGTACCTGAAGCCATCCGCGACATACCACCAGTAATACTTTGGGATGAAATTTGCACCGTGCCTTTGGAAATCCTCAAAGAATTCGTAGAATTCCTCCGTGGAAAGTGTCAAGTAATATTCGCCGGAGATCCCTGCCAGCCTCCTCCAATAGCCGGAGAGATGCCCCACGAATGGCTAAAGGGGTTCGTAGACCATGCGGAGGAAATCAACACCGACTACCGCAGTAAGGATCAAATAAGAAACCTGAAAGCAGAACTTCGGGGCCTTAGTGACGCCGACCAATGCAAAACACTGCGCAAACGCGTACGAGCGAAGAAATACGAGGACTTCCTTTACACGTGGCATCCAAAGGATCTGGTGCTGAGCAGCAAACGCGCAGCACAGTCTCGCATACAAAAGGATTTGCTAAATATACACCGAGAGCGCTTCCCTACGCATCCCGTACCTGTTTGCTACAAACCCCACGACACCCGCATGCAGCGCCGCGACGTCTGGGTACCTGGTACCGACATCCAACTGCAGAACGCAGTAACGCACGATAAAGCCTGGGTGCCCATAGCAAAGGTGGAAAGGATTACCTCTCATCCAGACTGGCGCTTGGGCTATTGCATGACAGTCCACAGCGCGCAAGGACTTACCATAAAAGAAACCTTATGGATCATAAACCAGCGGCTGTGTTGGAGCAACCTTATCTACACCGCCGTAAGCCGTGTGGAGTATGCCAAACAGTTAAAAAGAGCCTGGGGTCCGCAATTGCGCTACGATAAAACGCCAGAGGACGTAGCCAAAGAAACATTGCTAAGAAACTCCTTCGCTACAAGCGGCACGACAAAGAAAAAAATATGACGTTCGACCTATGCGTGGACGACGTCTATAAGAAAGGGGCAAGGTGTGCCAAATGTAACATACCGCTACTATGGAGGTTTGACCCGAATGACGATCAGCAGTTCTCCGTGGATCGTATCAACAACAAGCGCGGCCATTGCAGAGGCAACGTAAGACTGACATGCCTAGAGTGTAATCGGGCGCGCGGTGCTGCGCTACTCTGAGTCTTTGGGGACTATGAGCAGCTCTTCCATGACGAATCCGCGACTTGGGCCATCTAGGTAATACAACACGGGTTGCCCTTCCTTGGTGACAGACTTCGAAATCTCATACGTTTCCAGGGACCAGTTAGGATCCGTGGCTCTCTTACTGCCACCTTCGAGTTCCCCCGGCTGATAGAGGTATCTGACCACTATGTCGCGGGGTAGCTTTTTTTCCTTCAGTCCGACCGCCCTTGAACTTCTGACGTAGGACTTGTGTTCCACGTGTTTCTTCTTCATAGCATCCTTGGGTTTCATTCCCGTAGCCCTGGCCGCCTCGTTGTTCAAAGCCGCGACGACCTGGGGGAGCCTCTGAGTCCATTCCCTGTTGCGTTTGGAGGGATCTTCCAGCTCTTTCCAATACTGGTACCCAAAGAGACGCTCGGCCAACGTCTTATTGAATCTTTCGACGATGCTCTGACCCCTGTGGTACTCAGCTTCGGCTCTTCTAATCTTGGTGCTGTGGTCTTTCAGGGTCTTAGTAACCACGCCCATGAACTCCGTCCCCGCATCCACTTGCAGCAGCTTAGGCCATTTCAAAACGCGCTTATAAATCCTACCTAGGGCTTCTGCGACTTCCCCAGAATCCTTGCTGGTTATGGGTTCGGCGTCTTTGTATCTGCTTGCGATATCAACTACGGTCAAAGCGTACCTATAGGTCTTCTTTCTCACCTTGTCGTGCGGTAAGAAAAGCAAATCCGCCTGATGAACTTCATTAGGGGTATTTACGGTAAAGCTGGGTCTGGGAATGTACTTGGGCACGGGAAGATAAACCTGCCAGAGGGTTTGTTTTCTTAGCCAGTTCTTAGCCGTTTCTTCTGATACCCTGGCCGCGGTCGCGAGTTTCTTGATGGCCGACGCTCCTCTCCAATAGCCTTCGGGCCCATAGTAAATCCTTTTAAGTTTGTCCTCTGTTCGACCCATTATATGAATTCCAAAACGAGATTGATCTTACGTCCGTTAAAATCCACCGTCTTTCCGTCCACCTTAATGGTGATGTTTATGCTTTCTACCAAATTAGACAAGTCATAGCTTAAAGAAATGGGGGTGTATTCTACTGGGTCAAATGGATTACCTTTGGGCAGAAACTTGGACATAAGAGAAGACTTTTCTCCATTGTTGTAACTATGGACCAAGTCGCAATAGACTTCGTAAGAGGATGCGACTTTCCATTTTACATCGTATGTATTATCGCTATTTATTGTGGTACTAGTAAGGCCCAGGAGTTCTACCAATGAACTGTCCTTTAAATTAGCGCTTCCACTATTTTTCTTGAATTTCATTCCATGGGGTAATCCTGTGGTAAGAGTATATCCATGCTTTGCTAGCTCCTTAGCTAGCGTTATAGGGGTGTAATGGGAATCTGGTATTTTTGGTTTGGTGCCGGAAGTTCCGATGACAAAGCCGCCAATCAAATTATACCAAGAATTGTACAAAGAGCAACTAACCAACCGAACCTTACAGGCTTTGATGGGGGGATTCAAGTAAGTGGTAAAGTCATTCTTGTCGCTTTCCAAAAAGACGATCATTATATTAGATACGCCAAAGCTACGCCTCCTGCCAGCCCTGCGACTCCTACGAAGATCAATTCATTGTCTTTTTGTTTCTTAGAAGGCTGGTAGTAATTCTTAAACTGAGGCCTTTTTAACCCCGTTAATGCCGCTGGGTGCGCCTGCGCATAGAGCTTAAAGGCGTAGTCTGTATTTTCGAAGTTCTTGTCTGCCTGCATCTTGTCTTGGTAGTTCTTATCCAACCAATCCCTGTAAGCTTGTCTTTTTTCATTCCAAGCCGCCACGTCCCTTTGATATTTCTCCAGCGCTAAGTCGTGCCTTTTCCTTTCGGCGGCTAAATCTCCGCTTTTATCGCCTCTGACTAATCTATCCAAATACTGACCACCATAATTAGCTCCAGTGAATGCTAAAGCTGCAATAACTCCACCTACGACCACGCTAGCCATTATATATTAGAAAATCACACCGTTGGCAGGTACTTTTCCTTCTGTAGGTAATTTCTTAGCATGATAGCCCCGCATACGGCAGCGGTCATCTTAGCAAAGTTACTCAGGTTTTTACTTGGGTCCTCAGTAAGGTCCTCCTTTAGGACTTTCTTACCTACCCAGCCAATACCGGCGATGATGGAGGTTGTGATAGCAGCTTCTTGGACGGCGTCAATTAATTTGGTTGACATTATATTACAAAGCGAGAAGGTTACTCCATTTCAGGGATTTTGCTTTTTCTAACGGGCGGCTCCGTAGGCGTGTAATGCGCTGGCTCCAACTTTACTTTTGGCTTCGTAGCCCGCCATTGTAAGTAGAGGCTGCCTGCTGCTATAACAACTCCTAACGCGCCGATGACGTACCCAGGATTAATAAAGGATTCCTCTTCTTTCTCTTCCACCTTTTCCTCCTTCTTTGCTTTGTTCTTCCTGTTCATCTCCGCGAGCTTCTTTCCCGCGGCGACTCTGCCTGGAGATTTAGCCTTGGTAATCTTGGTATCTTCTACGGGAGCCTTTTCTGGTTGTTCTTCGGTGCCACTCATCTTATATCTAAGGACTTGAAGGACTTGACAAGTAACTTGATGACGACTTGACAATGACTTAAGGGCGACTTGACTAAGTACTTGAGAATGACTTGACAACGACTTGACTAAGTACTTGAGAATGACTTGACAACGACTTGACAAAGTACTTGAGGTGACTTGACTAAGTACTTAAGGACGACTTGACTAAGTACTTGAGGTGACTTGATCAGGTACCTCAGCAAGTGCTGCCTGGAAGACCTTTTCGACTTCTCTGTCCTTCTTGAAGTCCTTCCAAGACACCAGTACCTCCTTCAAGTCGACATGCTGAGCTACGTGAAGTGCCGACTGCCATTAACTTACCACACTTCAAAGACAACCACCCGCAGGTTATCTTAAGTTCTTGGGATATGACATAGTCATCTCTTATGTCCTTCTGTAGTTGCTCCACGTCGTCTATGGGCAGCGCAAGTCCAAGGAGCTTGGTGGCAATTCGGATAGCGGAATCTTCTACGGCGTCCGTGGTCTTACTTGCAAGGGCGGCCTCGTACCTTTTATGGAACTTCTTGACTTCCTCTTCCGACAACTTATTAACCTGTTCATGGGTAAGTTCCTTGCCTATCATTTCTTTACACTTCCCAGATGACACAAGGATGTTAAGTTGTTCCTTGAGGTTACTTTCGTTTAGCTGTGTGGGGACTTCATCTAAGAGCTGCTCAATATCCATATATGTTAATGGAATACGGAAACCTCAAAGAGAAGATCATCTTGGAATGTTGGTGCGTTTTTAGGTGCCGCATGTATTCGTGTAACTGTTCCTTGGATATTTCACCGCCGTAGTCGCTTAAGATGGTTTCCAGGTCACTCCGACTGGGCGTGTAGAAGACGACAAGCGATCCTATGTTTTCCCTGAAGGGCTTGGAGACGCTGGTAAGCTGCTGGGAAAGCAACCAAACGCTGATATTGTCATGTCTGCCGCTAAAGGCGAGCTTCACTAATTCGGAGGTGTGTCTTTTTACATCGTCCCCGCAGGCAATGTCATCCAATATGAGGAGTGTCTGTGTATCTTTAGGGAATTGCTTATGCCAAAACTTAAGATGCCCAGATAACTCGTTAGGGTCTAAGATATCTACGAAGAAGTCGTCATCTTTCACTCCTATGCCTTCCCAGGTACGGTTATTCACGTAGGTGGGGCATAATAGCACGATATAGTCGAAGCGGTATCTAAAGGGTCCTAATAGCTGCTCCACGATGAATTGGGTCTTTCCGCAGCCGGTGGGTCCTACTATCAGAGCATTGCAGGGAATATGGTTCGGATCCATTATATATACGATGGACCCAGTGGACGCAGTAAGAAGGATTGCCACCGACGCAAAAGATAAAAGAGACACCATAGAAATGCAAAGGGAGGAGATAGACCGGCTGAAAGAGCGCGTGCAGGAATTGTACGATGAAATGTGCGGTCTGAAGCGTGCAGAACGGTTTGGCGCGCTGGTGACGATGGCGACGTGGGCTAAGGAGTCCGTTAAGGACCTCATGCGATATCCCCCGTAGAATGTTGACAACGAGGTTAAGTATATGCTATCTAAAAGGTGTCTTAGAATGTTAACAATAAGGTTAAATCTTTGTTAAGACACCACAGAAACTATCTAAAAGGTGTCTTAGAATGTTAACAATAAGGTTAAATCTTTGTTAAGACACCACAGAAACTATCTAAAAGGTGTCTTAGAATGTTAACAATAAGGTTAAATCTTTGTTAAGACACCACAGAAACTATCTAAAAGGTGTCTTAGAATGTTAACAATAAGGTTAAATCTTTGTTAAGACACCACAGAAACTATCTAAAAGGTGTCTTAGAATGTTAACAATAAGGTTAAATCTTTGTTAAGACACCACAGAAACTATCTAAAAGGTGTCTTAGAATGTTAACAATAAGGTTAAATCTTTGTTAAGGATGCCTGGAAACTATTTCAAAAGTGTCTCAGAATGTTAACGTTTAGGTTAAATCTTTGTTAAGTCTACCTGGAAACTATTTAAAAAGTGTCTTAGAATGTTAACAATAAGGTTAAATCTTTGTTAAGACACCACAGAAACTATCTAAAAGGTGTCTTAGAATGTTAACAATAAGGTTAAATCTTTGTTAAGACACCACAGAAACTATCTAAAAGGTGTCTTAGAATGTTAACAATAAGGTTAAATCTTTGTTAAGGATGTTAAATGGAGGCTAAGATACTGTTAAGTATATATGGACTGTTCGATGTGTAAAAAGGTGTTCAGCACCAAACAAAGACTACAATACCACGTTCGTCGTGGCGTTTGCACAAAGAAGCCAATTAGTAAGGTTTGTAAGGATTGTGGTAAGGAATTCAGCACCGTTCAAAAGATGCAACAACATCAGGATAAACGCATTTGTGGGCTTTGTAAGGACTGTAATAAGGAATTCCCTAACACCTCCGAAATGCAGCAGCATCTGAAAAGGGGCGTCTGTGATCAAACCAGACAGTGTAGTTTCTGTAATAAGATACTTAGTAGTCGTCAACGTTTACAGACGCACCGGAGAACGCATGAAGTGAATTATCGATTTCTCTTTGGGGCGTATGACCTAGAAGGCGTGGATTGCTACCAATGTGCGGATTTGATGTGTCCCTGCCCGCATAAAGAGGATTACTTAAGGAATCGCATAGATTACCATAAGAAGATAGTCCGTACTTTCCCCTCTTTCGAACGCGCCGAAGGTGTCCTGTGGACTAAAAGGGAGTATTGGAGGCAGGAGTGTGACCGTTGTGGTTGTGTTAGAGAAGAGGAACATATCTTCAACTGTCTTAACAAAGATTTAGCCTAAACGTCAACATTCTGAGACACTCTTTGAAATAGTTTCCACGCATACTTAACAAAGATTTAACCTAAGCGTCAACATTCTGAGACACTTTTGAAATAGTTTCCAGGCATCCTTAACAAAGATTTAACCTTATTGTTAACATTCTGAGACACTTTTGAAATAGTTTCCGGGTAGCCTTAACAAAGATTTAACCTTATTGTTAACATTCTGAGACACTTTTGAAATAGTTTCCGGGTAGCCTTAACAAAGATTTAACCTAAACGTCAACATTCTGAGACACTCTTTGAAATAGTTTCCAGGCATCCTTAACAAAGATTTAACCTAAACGTTAACATTCTGAGACACTTTTGAAATAGTTTCCAGGCATCCTTAACAAAGATTTAACCTAAACGTTAACATTCTGAGACACTTTTGAAATAGTTTCCAGGCATCCTTAACAAAGATTTAACCTAAACGTTAACATTCTGAGACACTTTTGAAATAGCATTTCTTGGGGCCTCTAATAGCAAAGCAGGGTTTGTGCAAAGAGTCTCAAATCCTGATCTTAATTTTCTTGTTGTTTGTTAACAATACCTCAACAAAACAACAATAAAAATAAGGACCCCTTTTAAAGGTATATGCTAAAATCCTTTGGAGGATTCCTAATCACCCTTTCAATATATGGACTGTATTACGTGCGAACTACCTGCAGACTGCATTGCGACGCCCAAACCGCGTAAAAAATACACCTGCCTTCATTGCGGCAAGGTATTTCTTGAAGGATCCTTTGTGGGGCATTGGTGCTCCGCGGATCCTAAAGCGCAGCGGACCCTATTAGACGTCCTTACGAATGCAGAGGACTCTCCGGCTCATACTTGACTACATCAAATACCCACCTGCCATCCTTTTTACCATGACTCATAACATGGGTAACATCCTGCCCTTCGATGGCGTACCTTATCCTATCAGGCGCCCAAAGGGTGTATGTTCTTTTTTTATTCTTTAAGACCAAACGCAGGCGGTCAATGTCTTCAAAGACCACATAATTCTTTATCTCGTAAATCTCCCCCACCACCAAATCGCGCCAGTGCGTTTGTATGAACTTTAACTCGTTAAATTTATCCTTGTCCATATATTCTATGAAATATCTTTAAGTGTGTTGCCAAAGTCTCACTGGTTTTAAAGCCCTTACAGCACCACCTGCAGGGAATTCGTAGGTGTTCAGCATACGCAGTGATCTCCCTGCAGATTTCGTCGTAGTCGCTGCTTATGAGCACCTTATAGCCGTTTTCTTCATACCTCTGTAAGAGTAGTTGCTGATCCTCAGATAACCTGCCGTTGCCTTTTGGGGTCTTTAGCTCTATACAGAAACCGCGGTAATGGGTGTGCGCATTCAAGATCATTAAGTCGGGCTGGCCGCGTTGATATCCTTTCTGCCAGCACTTTATGCGTTTGCCGTCCGAATCCTGCAGTTCGCCTAGACCAGGGGTCACGAGCATTTGGGGGTAAAACCTGCGGATGTAGTCCACTACCTTTTTATGCAGGTCAAACTCATTTTCTATTTTGAATACTAACTTGTTTGGGCCGTCAAAGCGCCTTTCTACTTCATACTTACCTGTTTTCCTTAGCGCGGGTAGGACTTCCTCAAAGACCCAATCACGAAACTCTACTACCTTTGGTAGCTTAGAACTAAATATCAGTTCGTACAACCTGGGTTCGGATATAAACACGGAATTTGGCTGTGCGTTAGCAGGGGCGCCCTGTTTTAGGGCCCCCTTTAGCTCATCCAACCTTTTCTGGTACTTTTCGGAAACGTGCTCCCTGATTGCATTTCTTGGCTTTTCATATCCCAACGCAGCTGCCACTTCCTTTGCTTTGAAGTATAGTTTGTCGCCTTGCACTATGCATTGCAGTTTGGTTTCGTTGTTTTCGAATACGCGAAGCATTGTATATATAGCATATTTTTTATGGCCATCAATAGGCAACACTCTTTAGTTGATTCATTTCCACGCTCAGTTGCGCGTCTGAGACTACGAAGACGTAGCAGTTTATCTTGTCAGCATCCTGCGCGTCAGCATTCTTGGTGCGTTTGATCTCCAATGTTATACCATCCTGCGTATTTACTAGGCGTAAACCCTGGCCATGTAGGTCTTCGTCGTTTGTCGTGCGCATATCAATCCACAGCGCGTACTTATCCTTAAAGAATTCCTCGGGGCTAATTTGGTCGCCAAACTTACGCATTGCCTCCCTGTACACGTCTGCGGGCTTTATTCCCTGGGAGTAAACCTTGTTTGGAACGCCGTTTATGTTGACCCCTACGTTAGTAATGTTGGGGTTATGAAAGGCCTCGGAGTCGCGCTTACCGGCCTCGTAGGGTTTGGCGAACACCAGCATCAACCCCGTGAGACTTCTTCGGGGGAGGTTAATGCTTTGGTTGATAACCTCATCCGTCTTGTCCAAGAAGCTAAACGTCTTATACATCACTACGTGGTCGTAAAGGAATGCCTTCCCGGCGCTGTATTCCATGCCAGCGCTGCGTGCCAGCTCTTCGCTGTATACCGTTTCGTACTGTAGCTCTAAGTTGGTAATAGAGTATGGGTGAACGGCTCCACTAATTGCGGTGGACATCTCTCCAAGGATGTTGGTCGTATCGGCCAAGGTTACTTCGAACTGTAACTCACTTAGCTGCCTTGGGTAATACACGCCATGACTCGTAATCACTTCGAAGTCCAACGGGATGATATACTTGCTACCATAGGCCGTCTTTATTCGCTTCGCATCTGCTACTGCGGTTGCTCCACTGGAGTCCGTGGGCTGCGTCTTAACAGGCGTGCGGACTTTACGCAGGATGAGACTACCAATTCCTTGTTCTATCCTTTGCGCGCGGTCGAAGGCTGTTAACCATAGGTCCTTATAGGTGGTATACAGATCGTACCTATTTAAGTCCAGCAAGGATTCCCCGGCAAACTTAATTCTCATCTTAGAGACAAGGTTGCGGCCCACGTTATTGACGCAACACCTTTCATCCACAGTGCTGGGCTGCACCGCTAAGTCGAACCTTAAAGCCAAGGTGCCAGGAACCAACACTAGGTTGTCCGTTAGACGGGGCACGCCTACGTACAAGGTTTCCCCTGGCTTTGCGCTAGAAGGTGTGAATGTAACCCGGTGAAAGGTGCGTTCTGCCTTTAGTCCGCCAACCTGCTTAGGTAATACGTTGGGATTTAACTTTGAGCTTATCATATATAATGGAAGTAGAAGGAACGGATTTTGACCCCCTTACCGAGGAAGGTCAAGTAGACATTAACGACGACGAATTCGACGCATGGACCCAAGGCGCGGAAACCGACCCCCTAGTCTACGACGCAGCCTTAGAAAACAAGTATGGTGGTAGATGGGAACGCTTCAAAGCTGCCTTAAGAGATAAGTGGATATCTAAGAAGCCTAATGAACCCATTCCTGAGTACTTAGAGCTTCAAAACGTGGACCAGCCGGAGGCAGCTGCGCGGGAAACCGTAGAGTGGGCAGCGCAGGAGCTAGAACAGCGCTATATCCACTTTGACGCCGACGACGTAAGGCTCACGGAAAAAGGAAACAAAGTCCTCATAAGCGTCCAAGACATGAGGTACCCCGACAAAGACCGCTGGACAAAACCACAAATCCTCTTTGACGGGGAGGGTAATGTTAGGGGCGACGTAACAAGATTAAAGGGCTTTCAGCGCGCCACTAGAAGCATGTTAGAAAGGTTGGCAAACCTAACCGAAAGGACCAACCTGGAAAGGCGCGCCGAGGGGCTGCAAAAGGCGCTGGAAGAAAAAGAGGCGGCGTACGAAAAGCAAAGTCGACTACTTGCTAATGCTGAGAAAAAGTTTAGTCAACGAGACGTAAGAATGGAAGAAATGACGAAACACTTAGATCAGGCTTTACGCGATCGGGATAAAGCAGAAAGGGAGTTGGAGGAGGCTAAGAAATCACATGCTCCAACGGGGGTGTTAGAAAAAGCGCTAAAGGAAAAGGAGTTAAGCTATAAAAAGCAATTGCTGCGACTACGTCAAAGTAAAGACGAAAGCATACTGCAAATTAAACGAGAAGCTGAAAAGGCTTTAGATGAAAGGGATACAGCCCGACAGGCCTTCAGGCTTGCCTTAAAAGACCTAAACATGAGTCAGGAGGAAGTTAGGAAATTACAAACCACCATAGAGGGGTCTTTAGTAGAGCGGCGGCAGTTGGTTGCCGAAATCAAGATTAAAGAAGAGCAAATCCAGCAAAGAACTCAGGCCATCGAAGACCTGGAAAAAAACATATCCGAAAAACAGGAAATAATCAATGACCAGGCGCGTCCCGAAGAGGAAAGGGAGGCAGCTCAGAAGGAAGTAGGAGCCCTCGAGGAAAGGGTAGCGGAATTACAGGCGGAAAAGGAGAAGCTGGAAAAGGAGCTGGGGCTTACCACCAAGGAAAAAGTATTAAGAGGTCTTTTAAAGTATGGCGTTCCGCTAGCATTCGCAATTGCCATTTCCAGCGTGGTAGGTGTAATCCTTAACACACTTAATGCTGCAGGTAAAGGAGTAAAGAAGTTAGACAATGGGCTAACGGACTTAGGTAAAAAAATGGCAGCAAGCATTCCGGGCTTGCTTGGTAGCGTTTTAAGCCTGGTATTAAGAACCGGCGGAGAACTGTTGAAGTTTGTGGGGAATAACATTTGGATCTTGGTTGTCGCTATTGGGGTGGTACTCCTGAAGAAGATGAAGGCTTAATCTTATCCTTGTGTATTACTGGTGGCTTATCGTCGTCAGACGCCCGAGGTGTTCTCGACTGCGGATGAGTAAAGATGGTATTCGCGCCGCCTTGATAATGCGGAACTAGCGGCAGCACGCTTATAGTGGAATTGGGCTTATGGCTCCAAGCTGCGTCGTCAATGCCAGCAGAAATTGACGTCGTGCCATTTATGGTGGCCCTACCATTTTTTATTCCATCGCTACTACCACCATCGGGGTAAATTTGTAACTTAGCATGTTTACAATTAACCACCATATGAAACGTAGTCGGGTAAAGTACCTCACCGCTAAATGTAAATGGCTGCGCCGAGAAATGAGCAACCCTCCGATTATTAGTCGAAGTTCTATAAGGAAATAAAGGCTTATCATTCTCATCAACCAACCTAAACCCTACGTTTGCGGCCACCCCCGTAGCAATCTCAATAGTAAGAACAATTAGCGCAATGCCTCCAACTTCAACCCACATCCCAGTATCAAACCAACCGGGATCTGCATATATTTTTTCCTCTAAGTAGTGAGCATAATGGGTTTCCTTCCGATGCGGATTCATATATTTCAGGGAATAAATTCCCTTCTAGAGACTTATTACCGTCAAAGTGCTTATGGTCATGTGGTTATAATCCTTATTCCTTTGATCCTCCGTGCTATTCATGCAAACGCTTCCACTGTCGTCTACACGCATTTGCAGCCTTACCTTTCCATGGCAATCGGCAACCATGTGAAAAGTCCAAGTCGTAAGATTCTCAGCGCTATTCGTTGGCGGCTCTGTGGAAAAATGCACAGGCTCTCTGTTATTCGTCTTCACACGCATAGGCTGCAGTATACCGTTGTCATCCAGGAACCTAAATCCCACGTTGGCATGACTACTCGTGCCAATGCAAATACTACAAAGGATTAACTTCTTTCCCGAGTAGTTCAGATCCACGGACATGCCCGTGACATCAACCCAAGAGCTCTGGTTGTATTTTTTCTCGCCTGTGTAAGTCGTATAGACACAATCTACTCCAGCTACGTAGGGGTTGTTCATCGCCATATATAATAGCTCAGACCAACACCCGCGACTGCTAAGCCGGCTTTTAGTAAGTCATGGTCATATTCCTCGGTAACCTTCTTTACTGGTTTCTTTGGCGGCTTTTCTACGTACGCCTTTTTTAATGGTTTTTCTGTGTGCTCCTTTTTTGGTTTCTCTACGAAGTGAGTAATGCCCTTGGTAGTATCAGAGTTCACGTCATTCACCCCAAACTTCATCTCCTTAGTAGCTCGTTGAAGTTTGTTGTTGTAACCCACGACGGAATTAGCGTTAATAACCAAATTACTTGGCATTAACCAACAACCAGGCGACAAAGCGTAATCCAGTCGCACTTTAGACTGCTGCACTGCTAATTGATATCTCTGCACCGATTTAGATATGTCATTTTCTATTATTGCGGACTCAAACAGGGTTATGAATTCTTGTTGCGTTTCCTGTGAAGCGCCTTGGGATCCAACAATGGGGCTGCGGGTATTTACCTGCGCTCCTAAGATGCAGTACACGAATGCTTCTATGCTGCGGTTAATCCTAGCGAAATTTCTTAAACCTTTTCCTTTCATTAACACGAACGGATCCCAAGTGCCGGGGTAGTTCGTTTGAATTCTAGTAATTAATGAATTATTACCCTTATCACCACCCATATCGCTAAACTCTAACTCATCACTTGGGTATTCCTGATGCCCGTAGTCGGCCGGCTTCTCATCGTTAGTACCCCAAACGTAAACAATGCCCAACCCATGCGTCTTACCCTCCTTATAACGAAAGTCTCTTTGCTGTGGCTTAAACTCGTTAATTAACCTTTCTAGGGCAGCGGAGTCATAGCGGTTATTCATTGGATCAAATGCCTTATCTCCTGGTAGGGGTACGTTAAGCTCCTTCAACAACCTCCTCACCGTAAAGGCGACGTGAAACCGCATAAATGAAATATGAAACATGTCCGCGGCAACACCACAACCTTTAGTGGCAGCCCAAATAGCAAAGTTTAACTGCTGCGGCCAATACCGCATGTTGGGCCCTGCTAACCATTCCCTGGCCTCTTTACCTGACGTATGCTTCAACATCGTCTCTTTATAGATATTCCTTACTACTATGTTAAACGATTGCTTACCCACTGGAATCTCTAAATGCGTTACCAATTTTTCGAAGTTGTTTACACCACCTTCAGCGTTGTAAAATGGATAATCTTCCTTGGTCATTAATAGATCCCTTGGGAAATTAGCTGGAGCTTCCTTATGCGTAGGCTTGGGTGCCGGCTTGGCGGTCGCCTTTGGCTCCAAGTCCTCATTGCTGTACATTCGGGAGCCTTGGTAATAAATGTCATCGGGTCTACTCTCAAACTTACTAGGGTCTGCATGTGGGAACATCTTCCTAAATGCTTTCCAGTTGTCATAGTTACGTTTGTCGCCATGAGGCCACTCCTCAATTTCATTCCCAAAAGCGTCGTACATTAGTATATAATGGATGTTATACCTTCAGCACCTCAGTTGTACCCAGATGTTCCCACTAAGGACATAGGTCCTACAGAATTAAACGCCGAGAACTTCCGCTTGAATAAAGCAAATTTAATCCTCGCTTACTTAGAGGGTCAAACGAAGCACTATGAGGAGGTCAGGAAAAAGTATGCTAGAGCCCGAAGCATATTACATAAAATCGCGATAACTTCCGGCTCCATGTCCGTGGCGTTAACAGGCACCGGCGTTGCCACCTCACTTACCGGGCCTGGAATAGTCGTTGGCGTTCCTTTGGCCAGCGTTGGAGCCATCTGCGGCATTGTTTCCGCTGTTACGACAGGTATTATGAAGCAATTGTCCGGTAAGATATCCAAGCACGACACTCACATAGCCCTAGCAAAAGCAAAGGCTAACACCATCGCCGACTTGGTGTCTCAGGCTTTGCGGGACCGCCGCATAGACGACACGGAGTTCTCTTTGATCCTCGCGGAGGAAAATAAATACGGGGAGCTAAAGTCGGGTAATAAAAAAACCATCGTAAAAGATCTTTCCGAGGAATCTTGCAAAAAGATCTACCAGGAGGCAAAGGAGGAGCTCCAAAGAAAACTCGCTCAGTAGACATCTGCTTTGAAAAAAGCGTAGGTGGATTTCGGCTGCACATTTCATCTTCTCGGAATCCATTCTAACAGCGGGTGATTGGGGTCTATTTCGCGAAATATTTCATAAATTACGTCGGGGTAATAAGGAATATCCTTATCCAGCCGACAAAACATCCACTCGGCTTTTGTCATATCAGAAACCTCAGGAATAGACTTACCGGTAATTTCAGACAAAAGATAGGGAATAGCTTTGTAATATTTCCCTAGTTTTAATTTTTTCAATGTCTTCCGTAGACTTTGCGGGGTTGGCTCTCTAAATGGTCTATGATTTTCTTCCTTACTTCGTTGTTTAAATATACCGGCCGATAACCTTGGATATGACTCATCCAGTCCCTAAAGTATTTTATTCTCTTATAAGGTGTTTTCGTACGACCTCCATTGGCGTAATACTGCTCTCTGGTAGCATTTGGTACGGCATTACGAATATTCTTACCACACTCGTAACACTGTGCTGACGTGTCATCTTCTATTTGCATTTTCTTACCACAACACCAGAAACCCTTGGGCTTGGATATGTTAACTTTGGATCTTACGCAAATTATACAGAAGTCATTGGTGAACTTTTTACATTCATGCATCGTATATCCAACAAATATTTTAACCTCCGTTTGCGGTACCCATCGTTTCGACAACTAGCAGCAGTAAGGGAATCAGCGCGCGGGTAATACCCGACTCGGAATTACACGGGTAATACCCGACTCGGACGCGTTCGGAATAACGCGGGTAAAACCCGTGAATATACGACATCGATCGCGAGTCCCCCTTACTGCTGCTCGAGAGAGTTCTTCCTCCGATTTCCAAACACCTCAAAGTCAGTTAAAAAAACTCGGCTGCGCATCGTTTTTTCAACTCACTTTTCGGTGTTTGGAAATCAAGGGAAGAACTCTCTCGCGTGTTTGAAATATTACTTCAAAGTTGATATCGCGATCTTGATTTAGCGAGAAAACACATTAAGATGGATCCAAACTAATTCAGAGGGAACAATCACACTGTTAGAATTTACGATAATCAGAGCACATTATTTGAAGAAAAAAAACAACACTTAAATTGACACACTAGTTTTGCGAAGCGAGCGAGAATAAAATTGTACAAAATTCGCTCTGCCATTAGTTTGGTTTCTTCTTAAGGAAAATATTTTCTAAAATTTATAATTAATATTATTTGAATTTTATATTTATTCCTTGGGTATTAACAACTACTTCAAGAACGCGAAGTGTTACAATGAGGAGCTTCATCTTGGTTTATAGTCCTGAACGAGGCGGGGTAATTCGAAAACAAACTGCGGAAAAGCACTTTTAAGTGCTGTCGTTGATTATAGTTATCCGTTCCTAGTTTAATTCCGTAAATAAGATTTTGTTTTGTTCCTGAGGTATTTAATGGAAGTCTACGTTCTTATCCCAAGAAAGAATGTTATAAACAAAGTTAATTTGGGATCAGTCGTTTTGCTACGTAGACGCCACCGATGGTAGAAGCAAACACGAGCTGACGAAAACCACTTAGCTCAGTTATTTCTTTTTCCGTTATTCTATCATTTGCATATAGTTATTCATTCGTAGTTTAATTCCTTATTAAGATTTTCTGTTGTTTTTAAGATATTTAAGGAAAGTCCATTTTTTAACCCAACAATTTACTTGTTCAAGGTTGATTTCGGTTCAGACTGACGCCCCCAACGGTACGAGCTAACACTACAGAAACCACTAAAATCTATTATCAATATCTATTTATCCCTTACTTATTTATTAGACGTTAATAGCTATCTACTTACCAGAAGGGATAAGATAAGCAAGAAAGCAAAGTGATACAATGAGGAGCTTCATCTTGGTTTACTCCTGAACAAGGATTCGAAACTTTTAATTTGCAAAACATTTACAAGTATTCGAAGAACTTCGTTGCAAGTTTCCACGTATTTCGACCAGTTTTTTCAAGTTTTATTTATTTTACTTAGAACTTTCCCTGTTTAATAGCGGAGCTATAGACTTTTAGATATCTTTCTACAGATAATTTATTTAATCATTAAATGAAACATAAATTTTTACCAAATATTCAACTGTTTATTAAGCTGTTCGAGCAAGTATGATTATAAAAATGAGCTTAAATTTGTGTGGTTGAAAGATGTTATTGTATAAAGACCTACTAGACTTTCTCTAAAAAGCTAAAAAATATTCAAAAACATTTACAAACGCCAATTTACTGCCAAAGAAATGAATCATTTTGTATTTTGCATTGCCTTTTGCATTATTTTCTATTTTGTCTCAGTTGTTCTTGTCAAGTTTAAATGAATGTAAGCTTTGTTTTTGGAAAACTGTAAAAGACCTAATTAAGTAAACCTCATTTTTGCTCACCTTAACCAGTTTTCAAGTCTGTTCAGTTTTGGTCTTGATTTGTCCTAAATCTCCAGATTTTCGATTTCAATGAAAGACATCTGAGGTAAATTTCACTAAACGTGATATTGTATTGGATTATCTGTAGTTAGCTTTCGTTTTTCTTTAAGTAAAAGAGATTCAAAGCCTAAAACTGTCGGCCTTGGAAAACTTTGTCGAAGAATCTTCCAAGAACAAAACTAGCCCCTGGGGGTGGTGGTAAGTCATGTACAAAATTCCTAAGTGGGAGAGTATACTCGCGCAAAAAAAACAAAAAGCGATGTAGTGCATTTCGATTCGATTTCACTGCATGGTTTTTATTATGGGAGAAATTATCATCATTTCGAAAAAAAAAATAATTAAAGATTTTTTCCCCGAGTTTCATTCAAGTGTTCTCCCTGTGACTTCCGTATCGGGAGGTCCGCTTTTAGGCAGTGCCTAAATATATATTATTTAAATACGAACCAAACTAGATTAGAAATCCCTTCTCATCAGACTCAGTTTCGTCTACGATGGCTTAGTGATACAACCAAATGGAAGGATAAAGATAACAGGCTTGCCTTGTGATTGAATTATGTGTTTTGATGAAAAGACTACATCCCGGGCGTTTAGATTATATCACAGCCCCCTCACAGCTCAAAGTACATACATTTACAGTATGAACAGATGAAAAAATAGATGTTAGTACCTAGTTAATTGGGGAGGTGGGTGAGTTGTATAGGCGTACAAGTGGCTTGCGGGTCCATAATTCCTGTAAATGCATTTCCTTTACAACCAAAACAAAACAAATTACACAATTGATCCCCATTTCTCTTGCTCTTGTAGAATCTGTTACCGTTTGCCTCAAAACCCAAAATTATGGAAAATCTATATCTGGATTCACTCCTTGGATCGGACTTTTCCTAGGTGGTTTGTCGGAATGAGGAAAAAAAATTTCTTTAGTATTTCGACTTGAAATTATAGTGAAAAGTCTAACATTACTAGAAAAAAAAAAAAAAAAACTTTAACGCAGTTATTTTAAAAGATTAGTGAAAATTATGGCTCATATGAGAAGGATACGTTAAGCCGGTGTACTTGGTGAGAATCTGTGAATTTATTCCACTTATTTTCTCATTTCATTTCTTTTTTATGAAACAAGGCATCGAAAAAGACGTTCGAAAACTCCTCACTTGCGTTCCTGCTAGATGACAAGCTAAGACAGAAAATAGAGCGACGTACAGTTACCATAGATACAGCAAAGCGAAAATAGATAGTCTTTACCAAACGAATGGAGATTCTGTACCGTATCCCCAAATCCATCAATGCTATTCAAGTGAAAACAGAAAAGATGAGTAGTGATTTTTATGTTTTTTCAAAATATATGTATTTATGGTGTGCGTTTATTTTTTACTATTTAAAGGTATGGACTGCCTGTGGTGCGACGAAGGTGAATACCACATGTAGCCCAGCCCCTATTTCATATTAGAAACCAGATTGTGACTTTCACGCCTGTGGACAGGCCTCTTTACCCTTTTTTCAAATCAACGCATTTATTTTTTGTTCTCCTTTGACAAAAACTAATATATAACTTATGGAAGTTCAAAAAACTCTTTTCAATGGATGTGAAAAAGTAGCTAACACATGGTCTCACGCATAGTTCACAGCTGGTGAAAGGACTTTTGAAGCTCCTTAGTCAACTTCTAAGCCATATTGAATCATTATGTTTTTAAAAGCTACTTTTAATGCATAGCTTCTTTCATCCGCGTTTAGAAGAATATATTAACTTTTCGATTATGGAAAAGAAAAACTTGAAGCTTGTAAAAGATTTCCTTTTTTCTCTATGTTCTATAAAAAGAAATAATGGGCAAATGAATGTGGTTTAGGACTGGATTAGAAGCTTCAAAGGTTATTTTACTATGTGAACTTTAAGTTAGCAAAATAATTAACATATAAAGATAAACTTAAATGGACGAAAATGGTTCAAGAGGGTTGATTTGTAGGTCCAAAGGTTCCTTTGCACTGGATGTGAACTAAGCGCAAAAGCATGAGAGGGAGCGTAGTTTTTCACATTCATTGAAGGGACTTTTTTCACGACTTCGAAACTCTATAATTATTTTGTTGAAATTAAATCAAAATAATAATAATAAATAATAAACAAAATCAAAAACGAAAACAAACAAACAAACAAACAAACAAAAAGATCAGAGAAAAACTTAATGGGCGAAAATGATAATGGACGATCAGGAGTTGACTGAGGAGCTTCAAAGGTCCTTTCACTGTATGTGAACTAAGCGTGAGACCATGAGGTAGCTACTTTTTCACATCCATTGAAGGGACCTTTTACAGTTTCCAAAAGCTATATATTTTGGTCAACTCATAGAATACACCAAGTAAACAAACAAAAATAAAGATCAGAAGGACGAAAATGGTCCAAGAGTTGATTAGAAGCTTCAAAGGTCCTCTCACTGGATTTGAAATAAGTATGAGGTCATGAGGGAACTCAGTACTTTTTTGCGTCATTGAAGGGAACTTTTTCAACTTCGAAACTCTATATTTTTGGTCAATTTAAAACAAAATAAATAAACAAATAAATAGAATTAAATAAAGAACAGAAGAAATTGATGTTATACGGTTTAAATGGTTCAAGAGGATTGACTGAGGAACTTCAAAGGTTCTTTCAATAGATGTGAACTAAGGTGAGACCATGAGGTACTATTTATTCACAGCCATTGAAAGGACATTTTCATCATCGAAAAGTTAGTATATTTTTGCCAAAACAAAATGAAGAATTGCAATAAATGTAGACCAACTTCCAGGCGTGGTTCGGATTAAATGCCCCGCAGTTTTTAAGTTTTGTCCGTTTCACAACTGAAAGGAATTCTTGTTCTGATTTAAAGTAATTTTTCAAGAGAAACGTCAAGCCGTTCTCTCTTTCGATTTAAAGAGGTTATTTTGTTTTATAGATTCATGATCTAAAGTTTGTTTGAGCATGTATAATTTTTAGGTCACCCATCCAAAAACTAACCCTCCTCAAACGGCCTTGACTCATTTTTCTTCAATACCCAAGTTTATGCCACTGAGCCACGGTTCTCTTCGGAATCAGCATAACAATAGCCGTGAAAACAATACACCGAAGTGACTAGACTTTTTAACATGATATTTTCAACCGATTCCGTGCGTGGCAGAGATGCAAGGGATTAGCCGATATGGTCTGGGGGCGCCTGGTCTTTCGCCTGATGCTTCGGCTAGAATATTTTCTTGCGTAATTCGTGGACCCAAGGGAAGAAGATTTAACGCCGTCAGTCCCGAAGTCCATACGACCCGCCTCAG